>CM065599.1:54480283-54977060 GCA_033119425.1 Bufotes viridis | reverse complement strand
ATTATACATATACAGTGTGTTATGTACTATATACCTCATACTACATCATACACACCTTATATAGCTGATATTATATATATACAGTGTGTTATACATTATATACATCATACTACATCATACACTCCATATATAAATGATAATATTATACATATACAATGTGTTATGTATTATATACCTCATACTACATCATACACACCTTATATACCTGATATTATATATATATGCAGTGTGTTATACATTATATACATCATACACTCCATATGTAAATGATAATATTATACATATACAATGTGTTATGTATTATATACCTCATACTACATCATACACACCTTATATACCTGACATTATACATATACAGTGTGTTATACATAATATACCTCATACTACATCATACACTCCATATATAAATGATAATATTATACATATACAATGTGTTATGTATTATATATCTCATTCTACATCATACACACCTAATATACCTGATATTACATATATATATATATATATATATATATATATAATATATATATACAGTGTGTTATACATTATATACCTCATACTACATCATACACTCCATATATAAATGATAATATTATACATATACAGTGTGTTATGTACTATATACCTCATACTACATCATACACACCTTATATACCTGATATTATAGATATACAGTGTGTGTTATACTTTGTATACCTCATACTATATCATACACTCCATATATAAATCATAATATTATACATATACAATGTGTTATGTATTACATACCTCATAGTACATCATACACACCTTATATACCTGATATTATATATATACAGTGTGTTATACATTTTATACCTCATACTACATCATACACTCCATATATAAATGATAATATTATACATATGCAGTGTGTTATGTATTATATACCTCATACTACATTATACACACCTTATATACCTGATATTTTACATATAAGGTGGGTGTTATACATTGTATACCTCATACTGCATCATACACTCCATATATAAATGATAATATTATACATATACAATGTGTTATGTATTACATACCTGATACTACATCATACACACCTTATGTACCTGAAATCATATATATACAGTGTGTTATACATTATATACATCATACTACATCATACACTCCATATATAAATGATAATATTATACATATACAATGTGTTATGTATTATATACCTCATACTACATCATGCACACCTTATATACCTGATATTATACATATACAGTGTGTGTTATACATTGTATACCTCATACTACATCATACACTCCATATATAAATGATAATATTATACATATACAATGTTTTATGTATTATATACCTCATACTACATCATACACACCTTATATACCTGATATTATATATATATATATATATATATATATATATATATATACAGTGTGTTATAAATTATATACCTCATACTACATCATACACACCTTATATACCTGATATTATATACATACAGTGTGTTACACATTATATACCTCATACTACATCATACACTCCATATATAAATGATAATATTATACATATACAGTGTGTTATGTACTATATTCCTCATACTACATCATACACACCTTACATACCTGATATTAAATATATACAGTGTGTTATACATTATATACCTCATACTACATCATACACTACATATATAAATGATAATATTATACATATACAGTGTGTTATGTATTATATACCTCATACTACATCATACACACCTTATATACCTGATATTATATATATATATATATATATATACATACACAGTGTGTTATACATTGTATACCTCATATTTCATCATAAACTCCATATATAAATGATAATATTATACATATACAGTTTGTTATGTACTATATACCTCATACTACATCATACACACCTTATATACCTGATATTATATATATACAGTGTGTTATACATTATATACATCATACTACATCATACACTCCATATATAAATGATAATATTATACATATACAATGTGTTATGTATTATATACCTCATACTACATCATACACACCTTATATACCTGATATTATATATATACAGTGTGTTACACATTATATACCTCATACTACATCATACACTCCATATATAAATGATAATATTATACATATACAGTGTGTTATGTACTATATACCTCATACTACATCATACACACCTTACATACCTGATATTAAATATATACAGTGTGTTATACATTATATACCTCATACTACATCATACACCACATATATAAATGATAATATTATACATATACAGTGTGTTATGTATTATATACATCATACTACATCTTACACACCTTATATACCTGATATTATATATATACAGTGTGTTATACATTATATACCTCATACTACATCATACACACCTTATATAACAGATATTATATATATACAGTGTGTTATACATTATATACCTCATACTACATCATAAACATCTTACATGACTGATATTAAATATATACAGTGTGTTATACATTATATACCTCATACTACATCATACACACCTTATATACCTGATATTATATATATACAGTGTGTTATACATTATATACATCATACACTCCATAGATAAATGATAATATTATACATATACAATGTGTTATGTATTATATACCTCATACTTCATCATACACACCTTATATACCTGATATTATATATATACAGTGTGTGTTATACATTGTATACCTCATACTACATCATACACTCCATATATAAATGATAATATTATACATATACAGTGTGTTATGTACTATATACCTCATACTACATCATACACACCTTACATACCTGATATTAAATATATACAGTGTGTTATAATTATATACCTCATACTACATCATACACTCCATATATAAATGATAATATTATAAATATACAGTGTGTTATTTACTATACACCTCATACTACATCATACACTCCATATATAAATGATAATATTATACATATATAATGTGTTATGTATTACATACCTCATACTACATCATACACACCTTATGTACCTAATATCATATATATACAGTGTGTTATACATTATATACCTCATACTACATCATACACTCCATATATAAATGATAATATTATACATATACAGTGTTTTATGTACTATATACCTCATACTACATCATACACAACTTCTATGCATGTTATTATATATACAGTGTGTGTTATACATTGTATACCTCATACTACATCATACACTCCATATATAAATGATAATATTATACATATACAATGTGTTATGTATTATATACCTCATACTACATCATACACTCCTTACATACCTGATATTATAGATATACAGTGTGTGTTATACATTGTATACCTCATACTACATCATACACACCTTATATACCTGATATCATATATATATATATATATATATATATACAGTGTGTTATACATTATATACCTCATACTACATCATACACTCCATATATAAATGATAATATTAAACATATACAGTGTGTTATGAATTATATACATCATACTACATCATACACACCTTTTATACCTGATATTATATATATACAGTGTGTTATACATTATATAACTCATGCTACATCATACACACATTATATACCTGATATTATATATGTATATAGTGTGTTATAAATTATATACATCATACTACATCATACACTCCATATATAAATGATAATATTATACATATACAATGTGTTATGTATTATATACCTCATACTACATCATACACACCTTATATACCTGATATTATATATATAAACAGTGTGTTACACATTAAATACCTCATACTACATCATACACTCCATATATAAATGATAATATTATACATATACAGTGTGTTATGTACTATATACCTCATACTGCATCATACACACCTTACATCCCTGATATTATATATATACAGTGTGTTATACATTATATACTTCATACTACATCATACACACCTTATATACCTGATATTATATATATACAGTGTGTTATACATTATATACCTCATACTACATCATACATTCCATATATAAATGATAATATTGTACATATACAGTGTGTTATGTACAATATACCTCATACTACATCATACACAACTTATATACCTGACATTATACATATACAGTGTGTTATACATAATATACCTCATATTACATCATACCCTCCACATATAATTGATAATATTATACATATACAGTGTGTTATGTACTATATACCTCATACTACATCATACACAACTTATATACCTGTTGTTATATATACAGTGTGTGTTATACATTGCATACCTAATACTACATCATACACTCCATTTATAAATGATAATATTATACATATACAATGTGTTATGTATTATATACCTCATACTACATCATACACACCTTATATACCTGATATTATATATATATACAGTGTGTTACACATTATATACCTCATACTATATCATACACTCCATATATAAATGATAATATTATACATATACAGTGTGTTATGTATTATATACCTCATACTACATCATACACACCTTATATACCTGATATTATACATATACAGTGTGTTATACATTATATACATCATACTACATCATACACTCCATATATAAATGATAATATTATACATATACAATGTGTTATGTATTATATACCTCATACTACATCATACACACCTTATATACCTGATATTATATATATACAGTGTGTTATACATTGTATACCTCATACGACATCATACACTCCATATATAAATGATAATATTATACATATACAATGTGTTATGTATTATTACCTCATACTACATCATACACACCTTATATACCTGATATTATATATATACAGTGTGTGTTATACATTATATACATCATACTACATCATAAACTCCATATATAAATGATAATATTATACATATACAATGTGTTATGTATTATATACCTCATACTACATCATACACACCTTATATACCTGAAATTATACATATACAGTGTTTGTTATACATTGTATACCTCATACTGCATCATACACTCCATATATAAATGATAATATTATACATATACAATGTGTTATGTATTACATACCTCATACTACATCATACACACCTTATGTACCTGCTATTATATATATGCAGTGTTTTATACATTATATACCTCATACAACATCATAAACATCTTACATGACTGATATTAAATATATACAGTGTGTTATACATTATATACCTCATACTACATCATACACTCCATATATAAATGATAATATTATACATATACAGTAAGTTATGTACTATATACCTCATACTACATCATACACTCCATATATACCTGATATCATATATATATATATATACAGTGTGTTATAAATTTTATACCTCATCCTACATCATACACACCTTATATACCTGATATTATATATATACAGTATGTTACACATTATATACCTCATACTACATCATACACACCTTACATCCCTGATATTATATATATATATATATATATATATATATATATAGTGTGTGTTATACATTGTATACCTCATACTACATCATACACTCCATATATAAATGATAATATTATACATATACAGTGTGTTATGTACTATATACCTAATACTACATCATACACACCTTATATACCTGTCATTATATATACAGTGTGTGTTATACATTGTATATCTCATACTACATCATACACTCCATATATAAATGATAATATTATACATATACAATGTGTTATGTATTATATACCTCATACTACATCATACACACCTTATATACCTGATATTATATATATACAGTGTGTTATACATTATATACCTCATACTACATCATAAACATCTTACATGACTGATATTAAATATATACAGTGTGTTATACATTATATACCTCATACTACATCATACACTTCATATATAAATGATAATATTATACATATACAATGTGTTATGTATTATATACCTCATACTACATCATACATACCTTATATACCTGATATTATATATATATACACAGTGTGTTATAAATTATATACCTCATACTACATTATACACAACTTATATACCTGATATTACATATATACAATGTGTTACACATTATATACCTCATACTACATCATACACTCCATATATAAATGATAATATTATACATATACAGTGTGTTATGTACTATATACCTCATACTACATCATACACACCTTATATACCTGATATTATATATATACAGTGTGTTATACATTATATACATCATACTACATCATACACTCCATATATAAATGATAATATTATACATATACAATGTGTTATGTATTATATACCTCATACTACATCATACACACCTTATATACCTGATATTATATATATATATGCAGTGTGTTATACATTATATACATCATACACTCCATATGTAAATGATAATATTATACATATACAATGTGTTATGTATTATATACCTCATACTACATCATACACACCTTATATACCTGACATTATACATATACAGTGTGTTATACATAATATACCTCATACTACATCATACACTCCATATATAAATGATAATATTATACATATACAATGTGTTATGTATTATATATCTCATTCTACATCATACACACCTTATATACCTGATATTATACATATATACAGTGTGTTATACATTATATACCTCATACTACATCATACACTCCATATATAAATGATAATATTATACATATACAATGTGTTATGTATTATATATCTCATTCTACATCATACACACCTAATATACCTGATATTACATATATATATATATATATATATATATATATATATATATACAGTGTGTTATACATTATATACCTCATACTACATCATACACTCCATATATAAATGATAATATTATACATATACAGTGTGTTATGTACTATATACCTCATACTACATCATACACACCTTATATACCTGATATTATAGATATACAGTGTGTGTTATACTTTGTATACCTCATACTATATCATACACTCCATATATAAATCATAATATTATACATATACAATGTGTTATGTATTACATACCTCATAGTACATCATACACACCTTATATACCTGATATTATATATATACAGTGTGTTATACATTTTATACCTCATACTACATCATACACTCCATATATAAATGATAATATTATACATATGCAGTGTGTTATGTATTATATACCTCATACTACATTATACACACCTTATATACCTGATATTATACATACACAGTGTGTGTTATACATTGTATACCTCATACTGCATCATACACTCCATATATAAATGATAATATTATACATATACAATGTGTTATGTATTACATACCTCATACTACATCATACACACCTTATGTACCTGACATCATATATATACAGTGTGTTATACATTATATACATCATACTACTTCATACACTCCATATATAAATGATAATATTATACATATACAATGTGTTATGTATTATATACCTCATACTACATCATACACACCATATATCTGATATTATACATATACAGTGTGTGTTATACATTGTATACCTCATACTACATCATACACTCCATATATAAATGATAATATTATACATATACAATGTGTTATGTATTATATACCTCATACTACATCATACACACACTATATACCTGATATTATATATATATATATATATATATATATATATATACACAGTGTGTTATAAATTATATACCTCATACTACATCATACACACCTTATATACCTGATATTATATATATACAGTGTGTTACACATTATATACCTCATACTACATCATACACTCCATATATAAATGATAATATTATACATATACAGTGTGTTATGTACTATATTCCTCATACTACATCATACACACCTTACATACCTGATATTAAATATATACAGTGTGTTATACATTATATACCTCATACTACATCATACACTACATATATAAATGATAATATTATACATATACAGTGTGTTATGTATTATATACCTCATACTACATCATACACACCTTATATACCTGATATTATATATATATATATATATATATATATATATATACACAGTCTGTTATACATTGTATACCTCATACTACATAATACACTCCATATATAAATGATAATATTATACATATACAGTTTGTTATGTACTATATACCTCATACTACATCATACACACCTTATATACCTGATATTATATATATACAGTGTGTTATTCATTATATACATCATACTACATCATACACTCCATATATAAATGATAATATTATACATATACAATGTGTTATGTATTATATACCTCATACTACATCATACACACCTTATATACCTGATATTATATATATACAGTGTGTGTTATACATTGTATACCTCATACTACATCATACACTCCATATTTAAATGATAATATTATACATATACAGTGTGTTATGTACTATATACCTCATACTACATCATACACACCTTACATACCTGATATTAAATATATACAGTGTGTTATACATTATATACCTCATACTACATCATACACCACATATATAAATGATAATATTATACATATACAGTGTGTTATGTATTATATACATCATACTACATCTTACACACCTTATATACCTGATATTATATATATACAGTGTGTTATACATTATATACCTCATACTACATCATACACACCTTATATAACAGATATTATATATATACAGTGTGTTATACATTATATACCTCATACTACATCATAAACATCTTACATGACTGATATTAAATATATACAGTGTGTTATACATTATATACCTCATACTACATCATACACACCTTATATACCTGATATTATATATATACAGTGTGTTATACATTATATACATCATACACTCCATAGATAAATGATAATATTATACATATACAATGTGTTATGTATTATATACCTCATACTTCATCATACACACCTTATATACCTGATATTATATATAAACAGTGTGTTTTATACATTGTATACCTCATACTACATCATACACTCTATATATAAATGATAATATTATACATATACAGTGTGTTATGTACTATATACCTCATACTTCATCATACACACCTTATATACCTGATATTATATATAAACAGTGTGTTTTATACATTGTATACCTCATAATACATCATACACACCTTACATACCTGATATTAAATATATACAGTGTGTTATAATTATATACCTCATACTACATCATACACTCCATATATAAATGATAATATTATAAATATACAGTGTGTTATTTACTATATACCTCATACTACATCATACACTCCATATATAAATGATAATATTATACATATACAATGTGTTATGTATTACATACCTCATACTACATCATACACACCTTATGTACCTAATATCATATATATACAGTGTGTTATACATTATATACCTCATACTACATCATACACTCCATATATAAATGATAATATTATACATATACAGTGTTTTATGTACTATATACCTCATACACAACTTCTATGCATGTTATTATATATACAGTGTGTGTTATACATTGTATACCTCATACTACATCATACACTCCATATATAAATGATAATATTATACATATACAATGTGTTATGTATTATATACCTCATACTACATCATACACACCTTACATACCTGATATTATAGATATACAGTGTGTGTTATACATTGTATACCTCATACTACATCATACACACCTTATATACCTGATATCATATATATATATACAGTGTGTTATACATTATATACCTCATACTACATCATACACTCCATATATAAATGATAATATTAAACATATACAGTGTGTTATGAATTATATACGTCATACTACATCATACACACCTTTTATACCTGATATTATATATATACAGTGTGTTATACATTATATAACTCATGCTACATCATACACACATTATATACCTGATATTATATATGTATATAGTGTGTTATAAATTATATACATCATACTACATCATACACTCCATATATAAATGATAATATTATACATATACAATGTGTTATGTATTATATACCTCATACTACATCATACACACCTTATATACCTGATATTATATATATATATACAGTGTGTTACACATTAAATACCTCATACTACATCATACACTCCATATATAAATGATAATATTATACATATACAGTGTGTTATGTACTATATACCTCATACTGCATCATACACACCTTACATCCCTGATATTATATATATATACAGTGTGTTATACATTATATACCTCATACTACATCATACACACCTTATATACCTGATATTATATATATACAGTGTGTTATACATTATATACCTCATACTACATCATACATTCCATATATAAATGATAATATTATACATATACAGTGTGTTATGTAATATATACCTCATACTACATCATACACAACTTATATACCTGACATTATACATATACAGTGTGTTATACATAATATACCTCATATTACATCATACCCTCCACATATAATTGATAATATTATACATATACAGTGTGTTATGTACTATATACCTCATACTACATCATACACAACTTATATACCTGTTGTTATATATACAGTGTGTGTTATACATTGCATACCTAATACTACATCATACACTCCATTTATAAATGATAATATTATACATATACAATGTGTTATGTATTATATACCTCATACTACATCATACACACCTTATATACCTGATATTATATATATATACAGTGTGTTACACATTATATACCTCATACTACATCATACACTCCATATATAAATGATAATATTATACATATACAGTGTGTTATGTATTATATACCTCATACTACATCATACACACCTTATATACCTGATATTATATATATACAGTGTGTTATACATTGTATACCTCATACGACATCATAAACTCCATATATAAATGATAATATTATACATATACAATGTGTTATGTATTATATACCTCATACTACATCATACACACCTTATATACCTGAAATTATACATATACAGTGTTTGTTATACATTGTATACCTCATACTGCATCATACACTCCATATATAAATGATAATATTATACATATACAATGTGTTATGTATTACATACCTCATACTACATCATACACACCTTATGTACCTGCTATTATATATATACAGTGTGTTATACATTATATACCTCATACTACATCATAAACATCTTACATGACTGATATTAAATATATACAGTGTGTTATACATTATATACCTCATACACTCCATATATAAATGATAATATTATACATATACAGTAAGTTATGTACTATATACCTCATACTACATCATACACTCCATATATACCTGATATCATATATATATACACAGTGTGTTATAAATTTTATACCTAATCCTACATCATACACACCTTATATACCTGATATTTTATATATACAGTATGTTACACATTATATACCTCATACTACATCATACACACCTTACATCCCTGATATTATATATATATATATATATATATATATATATATATATATATATATACAGTGTGTGTTATACATTGTATACCTCATACTACATCATACACTCCATATATAAATGATAATATTATACATATACAGTGTGTTATGTACTATATACCTAATACTACATCATACACACCTTATATACCTGTCATTATATATACAGTGTGTGTTATACATTGTATATCTCATACTACATCATACACTCCATATATAAATGATAATATTATACATATACAATGTGTTATGTACTATATACCTCATACTGCATCATACACACCTTACATCCCTGATATTATATATATATACAGTGTGTTATACATTATATACCTCATACTACATCATACACACCTTATATACCTGATATTATATATATACAGTGTGTTATACATTATATACCTCATACTACATCATACATTCCATATATAAATGATAATATTATACATATACAATGTGTTATGTATTATATACCTCATACTACATCATACACACCTTATATACCTGATATTATATATATACAGTGTGTTATACATTATATACATCATACTACATCATACACTCCATATATAAATGATAATATTATACATATACAATGTGTTATGTATTATATACCTCATACTACATCATACACACCTTATATACCTGATATTATATATATATGCAGTGAGTTATACATTATATACATCATACACTCCATATGTATATGATAATATTATACATATACAATGTGTTATGTATTATATACCTCATACTACATCATACACACCTTATATACCTGACATTATACATATACAGTGTGTTATACATAATATACCTCATACTACATCATTCACTCCATATATAAATGATAATATTATACATATACAATGTGTTATGTATTATATATCTCATTCTACATCATACACACCTAATATACCTGATATTACATATATATATATATACAGTGTGTTATACATTATATACCTCATACTACATCATACACTCCATATATAAATGATAATATTATACATATACAGTGTGTTATGTACTATATACCTCATACTACATCATACACACCTTATATACCTGATATTATAGATATACAGTGTGTGTTATACTTTGTATACCTCATACTATATCATACACTCCATATATAAATCATAATATTATACATATACAATGTGTTATGTATTACATACCTCATAGTACATCATACACACCTTATATACCTGATATTATACATATACAGTGTGTGTTATACATTGTATACCTCATACTGCATCATACACTCCATATATAAATGATAATATTATACATATACAATGTGTTATGTATTACATACCTCATACTACATCATACACACCTTATGTACCTGACATCATATATATACAGTGTTTTATACATTATATACATCATACTACTTCATACACTCCATATATAAATGATAATATTATACATATACAATGTGTTATGTATTATATACCTCATACCACATCATACACACCATATATCTGATATTATACATATACAGTGTGTGTTATACGTTGTATACCTCATACTACATCATACACTCCATATATAAATGATAATATTATACATATACAATGTGTTATGTATTATATACCTCATACTACATCATACACACCTTATATACCTGATATTATATATATATATATATATATATATATATATATACAGTGTGTTATAAAATATATACCTCATACTACATCATACACACCTTATATACCTGATATTATATATATACAGTGTGTTACACATTATATACCTCATACTACATCATACACTCCATATATAAATGATAATATTATACATATACAGTGTGTTATGTATTATATACCTCACACTACATCATACACACCTTATATACCTGATATTATATATATATATATATATATATATATATATATATACACACAGTGCGTTATACATTGTATACCTCATACTACATCATACACTCCATATATAAATGATAATATTATACATATACAGTGTGTTATGTACTATATACCTCATACTACATCATACACACGTTACATACCTGATATTATATATATACAGTGTGTTATACATTATATACCTCATACTACATCATACACACCATATATAAATGATAATATTATATATATACAATATGTTATCTATTACATACCTCATACTACATCATACACACCTTAAGTGCCTGATATCATATATATACAGTGTGTTATACATTATATACCTCATACTACACCATACACACATTATATACCTGATATTATATATATACAGTGTGTTACACATTATATACCTCATACTACATCATACACTCCATATATAAGTGATAATATTATACTTATACAGTGTGTTATTTACTATATACCTCATACTACATCATACACACCTTATATACCTGATATTATATATATACAGTGTGTTATTTACTATATACCTCATACTACATCATACACTCCATATATAAATGATAATATTATACATATACAATGTGTTATGTATTACATACCTCATTCTACATCATACACACCTTATGTACCTGATATCATATATATACAGTGTGTTATTCATTATATACCTCATACTACATCATACACTCCATATATAAATGATAATATTATACATATACAGTGTGTTATATACTATATACCTCATACTACATCATGCACAACTTATATACCTGTTATTATATATACAGTGTGTGTTATACATTGTATACCTCATACTACATCATACACTCCATATATAAATGATAATATTATACATATACAATGTGTTATGTATTATATACCTCATACTACATCATACACACCTTATATACCTGATATTATATATATTCAGTGTGTTATACATTATATACCTCATACTACATCATAAACATCTTACATGACTGATATTAAATATATAAAGTGTGTTATACATTATATACCTCATACTACATCATACACTCCATATATAAATGATAACATTATACAAATACAATGTGTTATGTATTATATACCTCATACTACATCATACACACCTTATATACCTGATATTATATATATATGCAGTGTGTTATACATTATATACATCATACACTCCATATGTAAATGATAATATTATACATATACAATGTGTTATGTATTATATACCTCATACTACATCATACACACCTTATATACCTGACATCATACACACCTTACATCCCTGATATTATATATATACAGTATGTTATACATTATATACCTCATAGTACATAATACACACCTTATATACCTGATATTATATATATACAGTGTGTTATACATTATATACCTCATACTACATTATACACTCCATATATAAATGATAATATTATACATACGCAGTGTGTTATGTATTATATAGCTCATACTACATTATACACACCTTATATACCTGTTATTATATATACTGTGTGTTATACATTGTATACCTCATACTACATCATACACACCTTATATACCTGATATTATATATATAAAGTGTGTTATACATTATATAACTCATACTACATCATACACACATTATATACCTGATATTATATATGTATATAGTGTGTTATACATTATATACATCATACTACATCATACACTCCATATATAAATGATAATATTATACATATACAATGTTTTATGTATTATATACCTCATACTACATCATACACCCCATATATACCTGATATTATATATATACAGTGTGTTATACATTGTATACCTCATACGACATCATACACTCCATATATAAATGATAATATTATATATATACAATGTGTTATGTATTATATACCTCATACTGCATCATAAACACCTTACATCCCTGATATTATATATATATATATATATATATATATATATATATATATACATACAGTGTGTGTTATACATTGTATACATCATACTACATCATACACTCCATATATAAATAATATTATACATATACAGTGTGTTATGTACTATATACCTCATACTGCATCATACACACCTTACATCCCTGATATTATATATATGTACAGTGTGTTATACATTATATACCTCATACTACATCATACACACCTTATATAACTGATATTATATATATACAGTGTGTTATACATTATATACCTCATACTACATCATACACTCCTTATAAATGATAATATTATACATATACAGTGTGTTATGTACTATATACCTCATACTACATCATACACACCTTATATACCTGATATTATAGATAGAAAGTGTGTGTTATAGATTGTATACCTCATACTACATCATACACACCTTATATACCTGATATCATATATATATATATATATATATATATATATATATATACAGTGTGTTATACATTATATACCTCATACTACATCATACACTCCATATATAAATGATAATATTATACATATACAATGTGTTATGTATTATATACCTCATACTACATCATACACACCTTATATACCTGATATTATATATATATGCAGTGTGTTATACATTATATACATCATACACTCCATATATAAATGATAATATTATACATATACAATGCGTTATGTATTATATACCTCATACTACATCATACACACCTTATATACCTGACATTATATATATATACAGTGTGTTATACATAATATACCTCATACACTCCATATATAAATGATAATATTATACATATACAGTGTGTTATGTACTATATACCTCATACACACCTTATATACCTGATATTATAGATATGCAGTGTGTGTTATACATTGTATACCTCATACTACATCATACACTCCATATATAAATGATAATATTATACATATACAATGTGTTATGCATTATATATCTCATTCTACATCATACACACCTTATATACCTGATATTACATATAAATATATATACAGTGTGTTATACATTATATACCTCATACTACATCATACACTCCATATATAAATGATAATATTATACATATACAGTGTGTTATGTACTATATACCTCATACTACATCATACACACCTTATAAACCTGATATTATATATATATACAGTGTGTAATACATTATATAACTCATTCTACATCATACACACATTATATACCTGATATTATATATGTATATAGTGTGTTATACATTATATACATCATACTACATCATACACTCCATATATAAATGATAATATTATACATATACAATGTGTTATGTATTATATACCTCATACACACCATATATACCTGATATTATATATATACAGTGTGTTATACATTGTATACCTCATACGACATCATACACTCCATATATAAATGATAATATTATATATATACAATGTGTTATGTATTATATACCTCATACTACATCATACACACCTTATATACCTGATATTATATATATATATACAGTGTGTGTTAAACATTATATACCTCATACTACATCATACACACCTTATATACCTGATATTATATATATACAGTGTGTGTTATACATTATATACCTCATACTACATCATACACTCCATATATAAATGATAATATTATACATATACAGTAATTTATGTACTATATACCTCATACTACATCATACACT
The DNA here is from genome assembly GCA_033119425.1 of Bufotes viridis. Taxonomy (NCBI): domain Eukaryota; kingdom Metazoa; phylum Chordata; class Amphibia; order Anura; family Bufonidae; genus Bufotes; species Bufotes viridis. Next base: position 54,960,034 of record CM065599.1, on the reverse strand, counting down.
CCATATATAAATGATAATATAATACATATACAGTGTGTTATTTACCATATACATCATACACTCCATATATAAATGATATTATACATATACAATATGTTATGTATTACATATCTCATACTACATCATATACACCTTATATACCTGATATTATATATATACAGTGTGTTATACATTATATACCTCATACTATATCATACACTCATTATATAAATGATAATATTATACAAATACAATGTGTTATGTATTATATACCTCATACTACATCATAAACACCTTACATCCCTGAAATTATATATATACAGTGTGTGTTATACATTGTATACATCATACTACATCATACACTCCATATATAAATGATAATATTATACATATACAGTGTGTTATGTACTATATACCTCATACTGCATCATACACACCTTACATCCCTGATATTATATATATATATATATATATATATATATATACAGTGTGATATACATTATATACCTCAAACTATATCATACACACCTTATATACCTGATATTATATATATACAGTGTGTTATACATTATATAACTCATACTACATCATACACACATTATATACCTGATATTATATATGTATATAGTGTGTTATACATTATATACATCATACTACATCATACACTCCATATATAAATGATAATATTATACATATACAATGTGTTATGTATTATATACCTCATACTACATCATACACCCCATATATACCTGATATTATATATATACAGAGTGTTATACATTGCATACCTCATAACGACATCATACACTCCATATATAAATGATAATATTATATATACAATGTGTTATGTATTATATACCTCATACTACATCATACACACCTTATATACCTGATATTATATATGTATATAGTGTGTTATACAGTATATACATCATACTACATCATACACTCCATATATAAATGATAATATTATACATATACAGTAAGTTATGTACTATATACCTCATACTACATCATACACTCCATATATAAATGATAATATTATACATATACAGTGTGTTATGTACCATATACATCATACACTCCATATATAAATATTATACATATACAATGTGTTATGTATTACATACCTCATACTACATCATACACACCTTATATATGTATGATGTATATGGTACATATACAGTGTGTTATACATTATATAACACATACTACATCATACACACATTATATACCTGATATTATATATGTATATAGTGTGTTATACATTGTATACCTCATACGACATCATACACTCCATATATAAATGATAATATTATATATATACAATGTGTTATGTATTATATACCTCATACTACATCATACACACCTTATATACCTGATATTATATATATAAGGTGTGTGTTATATATTATATACCTCATACTACATCATACACTCCATATATAAATGATAATATTATACATATACAGTAAGTTATGTACTATATACCTCATACTACATCATACACTCCATATATAAATGATAATATTATACATATACAGTAAGTTATGTACCATTTCCATCATACACTCCATATATAAATGATAATATTATACATATACAGTGTGTTATGTACTATATACCTCATACTACATCATACACACCTTATATACCTGATATTATAGATAGAAAGTGTGTGTTATACATTGTATACCTCATACTACATCATACACACCTTATATACCTGATATTATATATATATATATATATATATATATATATATACAGTGTGTTATACATTATATACCTCATACTACATCATACACTCCATATATAAATGATAACATTAGACATATACAGTGTGTTATGTATCATATACCTCATACTACATCATACACACCTTACATACCTGATATCATATATATATATACAGTGTGTTATACATTGTATACCTCATACTACATCATACACTCCATATATAAATGATAATATTATACATATAAAATGTGTTATGTATTATATATCTCATTCTACATCATACACACCTTATATACCTGATATTACATATAAATATATATACAGTGTGTTATACATTATATACCTCATACTACATCATACACTCCATATATAAATGATAATATTATACATATACAGTGTGTTATGTACTATATACCTCATACTACATCATACACACCTTCTATACCTGATATTATAGATATACAGTGTGTGTTATACTTTGTATACCTCATACTACATCATACACTCCATATATAAATCATAATATTATACATATACAATGTGTTATGTATTACATACCTCATACTACATTATACACACCTTTTATACCTGTTATTATATATACAGTGTGTGTTATACATTGTATACCTCATACTACATCATACACTCATTATATAAATGATAATATTATATATATAGAAGGTGTTATGTATTATATACCTCATACTACATCATACACACCTTATATACCTGATATTATATATATACAGTGTGTTATACATTATATACCTCATACTACATCATACACTCATTATATAAATGATAATATTATATATATACAATGTGTTATGTATTATATACCTCCTACACACCATATATACCTGATATTATATATACAGTGTGTTATACATTGTATACCTCATACGACATCATACACTCCATATATAAATGATAATATTATATATATATAATGTGTTATGTATTATATACCTCATACTACATCATACACACCTTATATACCTGATATTATATATATACAGTGTGTGTTATACATTATATACCTCATACTACATCATACACTCCATATATAAATGATAATATTATACATATACAGTAAGTTATGTACTATATACCTCATACTATATCATACACTCCATATAAATGATAATATTATACATATACAGTGTGTTATGTACCATATACATCATACACTCCATATATAAATGATATTATACATATACAATGTGTTATGTATTACATACCTCATACTACATCATACACACCTTATATACCTGATATTATATATATACAGTGTGTTATACATTATATACCGCATACTACATCATACACTCCATATATAAATGATATTATTATACATATGCAGTGTGTTATGTATTATATACCTCATACTACATTATACACACCTTATATACCTGTTATTATATATACAGTGTGTGTTATACATTGTATACCTCATACTACATCATACACACCTTATATACCTGATATTATATATATACAGTGTGTTATACATTATATACCTCATACTACATCATACACTCCATATATAAATGATAATATTATACATATACAGTGTGTTATGAATTATATACGTCATACTACATCATACACACCTTATATACCTGATATTATATATATACAGTGTGTTATACATTATATAACACATACTACATCATACACACATTATATACCTGATATTATATATGTATATAGTGTGTTATACATTATATACATCATACTACATCATACACTCCATATATAAATGATAATATTATACATATACAATGTTTTATGTATTATATACCTCATACTACATCATACACACCTTATATACCTGATATTATATATATAAGATGTGTGTTATATATTATATACCTCATACTACATCATACACTCCATATATAAATGATAATATTATACATATACAGTAAGTTATGTACTATATACCTCATACTACATCATACACTCCATATATAAATGATAATATTATACATATACAGTAAGTTATGTACCATTTCCATCATACACTCCATATATAAATGATAATATTATACATATACAGTGTGTTATGTACTATATACCTCATACTACATCATACACACCTTATATACCTGATATTATAGATAGAAAGTGTGTGTTATACATTGTATACCTCATACTACATCATACACTCATTATATAAATGATAATATTATATATATACAATGTGTTATGTATTATATACCTCATACTACATACACACCTTATATACCTGATATTATATATATACAGTGTGTGTTATACATTATATAAATCATACTACATCATACACTCATTATATAAATGATAATATTATATATATACAATGTGTTATGTATTATATACCTCCTACACACCATATATACCTGATATTATATATACAGTGTGTTATACATTGTATACCTCATACGACATCATACACTCCATATATAAATGATAATATTATATATATATATAATGTGTTATGTATTATATACCTCATACTACATCATACACACCTTATATACCTGATATTATATATATACAGTGTGTGTTATACATTATATACCTCATACTACATCATACACTCCATATATAAATGATAATATTATACATATACAGTAAGTTATGTACTATATACCTCATACTATATCATACACTCCATATAAATGATATTATACATATAGTGTGTAATGTACCATATACATCATACACTCCATATATAAATGATATTATACATATACAATGTGTTATGTATTACATACCTCATACTACAACATACACACCTTATATACTTGATATTATATATATACAGTGTGTTATACATTATATACCTCATACTACATCACACACATTATATAAATGATAATATTATATATATACAATGTGTTATGTATTATATACCTCATACTACATCATACACACCTTATATACCTGATATTATATATATATAGTGTGTGTTATACATTATATACCTCATACTACATCATACACTCCATATATAAATGATAATATTATACATATACAGTAATTTATGTACTATATACCTCATACTACATCATACACTCCATATATAAATGATAATATAATACATATACAGTGTGTTATTTACCATATACATCATACACTCCATATATAAATGATATTATACATATACAATGTGTTATGTATTACATACCTCATACTACATCATATACACCTTATATACCTGATATTATATATATATACAGTGTGTTATACATTATATACCTCATACTACATCATACACTCATTATATAAATGATAATATTATACAAATACAATGTGTTATGTATTATATACCTCATAATACATCATAAACACCTTACATCCCTGATATTATATATATATATATATATATATATATATATATATATATATAGTGTGATATACATTATATACCTCATACTATATCATACACACCTTATATACCTGATATTATATATATACAGTGTGTTATACATTATATAACTCATACTACATCATACACACATTATATACCTGATATTATATATGTATATAGTCTGTTATACATTATATACATCATACTACATCATACACTCCATATATAAATGATAATATTATACATATACAATGTGTTATGTATTATATACCTCATACTACATCATACACCCATATATACCTGATATTATATATATATACAGTGTGTTATACATTGTATACCTCATACGACATCATACACTCCATATATAAATCATAATATTATATATACAATGTGTTATGTATTATATACCTCATACTACATCATACACACCTTATATACCTGATATTATATATGTATATAGTGTGTTATACATTATATACATCATACTACATCATACACTCCATATATAAATGATAATATTATACATATACAGTAAGTTTTGTACTATATACCTCATACTACATCATACACTCCATATATAAATGATAATATTATACATATACAGTGTGTTATGTACCATATACATCATACACTCCATATATAAATATTATACATATACAATGTGTTATGTATTACATACCTCATACTACATCATACACACCTTATATACCTGATATTATATATATACAGTGTGTTATACATTATATACCTCATACTACATCATACACTCATTATATAAATGATAATATTATACATATACAATGTGTTATGTATTATATACCTCATACTACATCATAAACACCTTACATCCCTGATATTATATATATACAGTGTGAATTATACATTATATACATCATACTACACCATACACTCCATATATAAATGATAATATTATACATATACAGTGTGTTATGTACTATATACCTCATACTGCATCATACACACCTTACATCCCTGATATTATATATATACAGTATGTTATACATTATATACCTCATAGTACATCATACACACCTTATATACCTGATATTAAATATATACAGTGTGTTATACATTATATACCTCATACTACATCATACACTCCATATATAAATGATAATATTATACATATACAGTGTGTTATGTACCATATACATCATACACTCCATATATAAATATTATACATATACAATGTGTTATGTATTACATACCTCATACTACATCATACACACCTTATATATGTATGATGTATATGGTACATATACAGTGTGTTATACATTATATAACACATACTACATCATACACACATTATATACCTGATATTATATATGTATATAGTGTGTTATACATTGTATACCTCATACGACATCATACACTCCATATATAAATGATAATATTATATATATACAATGTGTTATGTATTATATACCTCATACTACATCATACACACCTTATATACCTGATATTATATATATAAGGTGTGTGTTATATATTATATACCTCATACTACATCATACACTCCATATATAAATGATAATATTATACATATACAGTAAGTTATGTACTATATACCTCATACTACATCATACACTCCATATATAAATGATAATATTATACATATACAGTAAGTTATGTACCATTTCCATCATACACTCCATATATAAATGATAATATTATACATATACAGTGTGTTATGTACTATATACCTCATACTACATCATACACACCTTATATACCTGATATTATAGATAGAAAGTGTGTGTTATACATTGTATACCTCATACTACATCATACACACCTTATATACCTGATATTATATATATATATATATATATATATATATATATATATACAGTGTGTTATACATTATATACCTCATACTACATCATACACTCCATATATAAATGATAACATTAGACATATACAGTGTGTTATGTATCATATACCTCATACTACATCATACACACCTTACATACCTGATATCATATATATATATACAGTGTGTTATACATTGTATACCTCATACTACATCATACACTCCATATATAAATGATAATATTATACATATAAAATGTGTTATGTATTATATATCTCATTCTACATCATACACACCTTATATACCTGATATTACATATAAATATATATACAGTGAGTTATACATTATATACCTCATACTACATCATACACTCCATATATAAATGATAATATTATACATATACAGTGTGTTATGTACTATATACCTCATACTACATCATACACACCTTCTATACCTGATATTATAGATATACAGTGTGTGTTATACTTTGTATACCTCATACTACATCATACACTCCATATATAAATCATAATATTATACATATACAATGTGTTATGTATTACATACCTCATACTACATTATACACACCTTTTATACCTGTTATTATATATACAGTGTGTGTTATACATTGTATACCTCATACTACATCATACTCTCCATATATAAATGATAATATTATACATATACAATGTGTTATGTATTATATACCTCATACTACATCATACACACCTTATATACCTGATATTATATATACATACAGTGTATTATGCAATATATACCTCATACTACATCATACACTCATTATATAAATGATAATATTATATATATAGAATGTGTTATGTATTATATACCTCATACTACATCATACACACCTTATATACCTGATATTATATATATACAGTGTGTTATACATTATATACCTCATACTACATCATACACTCATTATATAAATGATAATATTATATATATACAATGTGTTATGTATTATATACCTCCTACACACCATATATACCTGATATTATATATACAGTGTGTTATACATTGTATACCTCATACGACATCATACACTCCATATATAAATGATAATATTATATATATATAATGTGTTATGTATTATATACCTCATACTACATCATACACACCTTATATACCTGATATTATATATATACAGTGTGTGTTATACATTATATACCTCATACTACATCATACACTCCATATATAAATGATAATATTATACATATACAGTAAGTTATGTACTATATACCTCATACTATATCATACACTCCATATAAATGATAATATTATACATATACAGTGTGTTATGTACCATATACATCATACACTCCATATATAAATGATATTATACATATACAATGTGTTATGTATTACATACCTCATACTACATCATACACACCTTATATACCTGATATTATATATATACAGTGTGTTATACATTATATACCGCATACTACATCATACACTCCATATATAAATGATATTATTATACATATGCAGTGTGTTATGTATTATATACCTCATACTACATTATACACACCTTATATACCTGTTATTATATATACAGTGTGTGTTATACATTGTATACCTCATACTACATCATACACACCTTATATACCTGATATTATATATATACAGTGTGTTATACATTATATACCTCATACTACATCATACACTCCATATATAAATGATAATATTATACATATACAGTGTGTTATGAATTATATACGTCATACTACATCATACACACCTTATATACCTGATATTATATATATACAGTGTGTTATACATTATATAACACATACTACATCATACACACATTATATACCTGATATTATATATGTATATAGTGTGTTATACATTATATACATCATACTACATCATACACTCCATATATAAATGATAATATTATACATATACAATGTTTTATGTATTATATACCTCATACTACATCATACACACCTTATATACCTGATATTATATATATAAGATGTGTGTTATATATTATATACCTCATACTACATCATACACTCCATATATAAATGATAATATTATACATATACAGTAAGTTATGTACTATATACCTCATACTACATCATACACTCCATATATAAATGATAATATTATACATATACAGTAAGTTATGTACCATTTCCATCATACACTCCATATATAAATGATAATATTATACATATACAGTGTGTTATGTACTATATACCTCATACTACATCATACACACCTTATATACCTGATATTATAGATAGAAAGTGTGTGTTATACATTGTATACCTCATACTACATCATACACTCATTATATAAATGATAATATTATATATATACAATGTGTTATGTATTATATACCTAATACTACATACACACCTTATATACCTGATATTATATATATACAGTGTGTGTTATACATTATATAAATCATACTACATCATACACTCATTATATAAATGATAATATTATATATATACAATGTGTTATGTATTATATACCTCCTACACACCATATATACCTGATATTATATATACAGTGTGTTATACATTGTATACCTCATACGACATCATACACTCCATATATAAATGATAATATTATATATATATAATGTGTTATGTATTATATACCTCATACTACATCATACACACCTTATATACCTGATATTATATATATATACAGTGTGTGTTATACATTATATACCTCATACTACATCATACACTCCATATATAAATGATAATATTATACATATACAGTAAGTTATGTACTATATACCTCATACTATATCATACACTCCATATAAATGATAATATTATACATATACAGTGTGTAATGTACCATATACATCATACACTCCATATATAAATGATATTATACATATACAATGTGTTATGTATTACATACCTCATACTACAACATACACACCTTATATACTTGATATTATATATATACAGTGTGTTATACATTATATACCTCATACTACATCACACACATTATATAAATGATAATATTATATATATACAATGTGTTATGTATTATATACCTCATACTACATCATACACACCTTATATACCTGATATTATATATATAGTGTGTGTTATACATTATATACCTCATACTACATCATACACTCCATATATAAATGATAATATTATACATATACAGTAATTTATGTACTATATACCTCATACTACATCATACACTCCATATATAAATGATAATATAATACATATACAGTGTGTTATTTACCATATACATCATACACTCCATATATAAATGATATTATACATATACAATGTGTTATGTATTACATACCTCATACTACATCATATACACCTTATATACCTGATATTATATATATATACAGTGTGTTAAACATTATATACCTCATACTACATCATACACTCATTATATAAATGATAATATTATACAAATACAATGTGTTATGTATTATATACCTCATACTACATCATAAACACCTTACATCCCTGATATTATATATATATATATATATATATATACAGTGTGATATACATTATATACCTCATACTATATCATACACACCTTATATACCTGATATTATATATATACAGTGTGTTATACATTATATAACTCATACTACATCATACACACATTATATACCTGATATTATATATGTATATAGTCTGTTATACATTATATACATCATACTACATCATACACTCCATATATAAATGATAATATTATACATATACAATGTGTTATGTATTATATACCTCATACTACATCATACACCCCATATATACCTGATATTATATATATATACAGTGTGTTATACATTGTATACCTCATACGACATCATACACTCCATATATAAATCATAATATTATATATACAATGTGTTATGTATTATATACCTCATACTACATCATACACACCTTATATACCTGATATTATATATGTATATAGTGTGTTATACAGTATATACATCATACTACATCATACACTCCATATATAAATGATAATATTATACATATACAGTAAGTTTTGTACTATATACCTCATACTACATCATACACTCCATATATAAATGATAATATTATACATATACAGTGTGTTATGTACCATATACATCATACACTCCATATATAAATGATATTATACATATACAATGTGTTATGTATTACATACCTCATACTACATCATAAACACCTTATATACCTGATATTATATATATACAGTGTGTTATACATTATATACCTCATACTACATCATACACTCATTATATAAATGATAATATTTTACAAATACAATGTGTTATGTATTATATACCTCATACTACATCATAAACACCTTACATCCCTGATATTATATATATACAGTGTGTTATACATTATATACCTCATACTACATCATACACTCCATATATAAATGATAATATTATACATATACAGTGTGTTATGTACTATATACCTCATACTGCATCATACACACCTTACATCCCTGATATTATATATATACAGTATGTTATACATTATATACCTCATAGTACATCATACACACCTTATATACCTGATATTAAATATATACAGTGTGTTATACATTATATACCTCATACTACATCATACACTCCATATATAAATGATAATATTATACATATGCAGTGTGTTATGTATTATATACCTCATACTACATTATACACATCTTATATACCTGTTATTATATATACAGTGTGTGTTATACATTGTATACCTCATACTACATCATACACACCTTATATACCTGATATTATATATATACAGTGTGTTATACATTATATAACTCATACTACATCATACACACATTATATACCTGATATTATATACAGTGGAGGAAATAATTATTTGACCCCTCACTGATTTTTGTAAGTTTGTCCAATGACAAAGAAATGAAAAGTCTCAGAACAGTATCATTTCAATGGTAGGTTTATTGTAACAGTGGCAGATAGCACATCAAAAGGAAAATCGAAAAATAACTTTAAATAAAAGATAGCAACTGATTTGCATTTCATTGAGTGAAATAAGTATTTGAACCCCTACCAACCATTAAGAGTTCTGGCTCCCACAGAGTGGTTAGACACTTCTACTCAATTAGTCACCCTCATTAAGGACACCTGTCTTAACTAGTCACCTGTATAAAAGACACCTGTCCACAGAATCAATCAATCAAGCAGACTCCAAACTCTCCAACATGGGAAAGACCAAAGAGCTGTCCAAGGATGTCAGAGACAAAATTGTAGACCTGCACAAGGCTGGAATGGGCTACAAAACCATTAGCAAGAAGCTGGGAGAGAAGGTGACAACTGTTGGTGCGATTGTTCGAAAATGGAAGGAGCACAAAATGACCATCAATCGACCTCGCTCTGGGGCTCCACGCAAGATCTCACCTCGTGGGGTGTCAATGGTTCTGAGAAAGGTGAAAAAGCATCCTAGAACTACACGGGAGGAGTTAGTTAATGACCTCAAATTAGCAGGGACCACAGTCACCAAGAAAACCATTGGAAACACATTACACCGCAATGGATTAAAATCCTGCAGGGCTCGCAAGGTCCCCCTGCTCAGGAAGGCACATGTGCAGGCCCGTCTGAAGTTTGCCAATGAACACCTGAATGATTCAGAGAGTGACTGGGAGAAGGTGCTGTGGTCTGATGAGACCAAAATAGAGCTCTTTGGCATTAACTCAACTCGCTGTGTTTGGAGGAAGAAAAATGCTGCCTATGACCCCCAAAACACCGTCCCCACCGTCAAGCATGGGGGTGGAAACATTTTGCTTTGGGGGTGTTTTTCTGCTAAGGGCACAGGACAACTTATTCGCATTAACGGGAAAATGGACGGAGCCATGTATCGTGAAATCCTGAGCGACAACCTCCTTCCCTCTGCCAGGAAACTGAAAATGGGTCGTGGATGGGTGTTCCAGCACGACAATGACCCAAAACATACAGCAAAGGCAACAAAGGAGTGGCTCAAGAAGAAGCACATTAAGGTCATGGAGTGGCCTAGTCAGTCTCCGGACCTTAATCCAATCGAAAACCTATGGAGGGAGCTCAAGCTCAGAGTTGCACAGAGACAGCCTCGAAACCTTAGGGATTTAGAGATGATCTGCAAAGAGGAGTGGACCAACATTCCTCCTAAAATGTGCGCAAACTTGGTCATCAATTACAAGAAACGTTTGACCTCTGTGCTTGCAAACAAGGGTTTTTCCACCAAGTATTAAGTCTTTTTTGTTAGAGGGTTCAAATACTTATTTCACTCAATGAAATGCAAATCAGTTGCTATCTTTTATTTAAAGTTATTTTTTCGATTTTCCTTTTGATGTGCTATCTGCCACTGTTACAATAAACCTACCATTGAAATGATACTGTTCTGAGACTTTTCATTTCTTTGTCATTGGACAAACTTACAAAATCAGTGAGGGGTCAAATAATTATTTCCTCCACTGTATGTATATAGTGTGTTATACATTATATACATCATACTACATCATACACTCCATATATAAATGATAATATTATACATATACAATGTTTTATGTATTATATACCTCATACTACATCATACACCCTATATATACCTGATATTATATATATACAGTGTGTTATACATTGTATACCTCATACGACATCATACACTACATATATAAATGATAATATTATATATATACAATGTGTTATGTATTATATACCTCATACTACATTATACACACCTTATATACCTGATATTATATATATATAAGGTGTGTGTTATACATTATATACCTCATACTACATCATACACTCCATATATAAATGATAATATTATACATATACAGTAAGTTATGTACCATTTACATCATACACTCCATATATAAATGATATTATACATATACAATGTGTTATGTATTACATACCTCATACTACATCATACACACCTTATATACCTGCTATTATATATATATATATACAGTGTGTTATACATTATATACCTTATACTACATCATACACTCCATATATAAATGATAATATTATACATATACAGTGTGTTATGTACTATATACCTCATACTGCATCATACACACCTTACATCCCTGATATTATATATATGTACAGTGTGTTATACATTATATACCTCATACTACATCATACACACCTTATATACCTGATATTATATATATATATACAGTGTGTTATACATTATATACCTCATACTACATCATACACTCCTTATAAATGATAATATTATACATATACAGTGTGTTATGTACTATATACCTCATACTACATCATACACACCTTATATACCTGATATTATAGATAGAAAGTGTGTGTTATACATTGTATACCTCATACTACATCATACACACCTTATATACCTGATATCATATATATATATACAGTGTGTTATACATTATATACCTCATACTACATCATACACTCCATATATAAATGATAACATTAGACATATACAGTGTGTTATGTGTCATATACCTCATACTACATCATACACACCTTACATACCTGATAATATATATATATATATATATATATATATATATATACATACAGTGTGTTATACATTATATACATCATACTACATCATACACTCCATATATAAATGATAATATTATACAAATACAATGTGTTATGTATTATATACCTCATACTACATCATAAACACCTTACATCCCTGATATTATATATATACAGTGTGTGTTATACATTGTATACATCATACTACATCATACACTCCATATATAAATGATAATATTATACATATACAGTGTGTTATGTACTATATACCTCATACTGCATCATACACACCTTACATCCCTGATATTATATATATATATATATATATATATATATATATATACAGTGTGTTATACATTATATACCTCATACTACATCATACACACCTTATATACCTGATATTATATATATACAGTGTGTTATACATTATATACCTCATACTACATCATACTCTCATTATATAAATGATAATATTATACATATACAGTGTGTTATGTACTATATACCTCATACTACATCATACACACCTTATATACCTGATATTATAGATAGAAAGTGTGTGTTATACATTGTATACCTCATACTACATCATACACACCTTATATACCTGATATCATATATATATATATATATATATATATATATATACAGTGTGTTATACATTATATACCTCATACTACATCATACACTCCATATATAAATGATAATATTAGACATATACAGTGTGTTATTTACTATATACCTCATACTACATCATACACTCCATATATAAATGATAATATTAGACATATACAGTGTGTTATGAATTATATACGTCATACTACATCATACACACATTATATACCTGATATTATATATATACAGCGTGTTATACATTATATAACTCATACTACATCATACACACATTATATACCTGATATTATATATATACAGTGTGTGTTATACATTATATACCTCATACTACATCATACACTCCATATATAAATGATAATATTATACATATACAGTAAGTTATGTACTATATACCTCAAACTACATCATACACTCCATATATAAATGATAATATTATACATATACAGTGTGTTATGTACCATATACATCATACACTCCATATATAAATGATATTATACATATACAATTTGTTATGTATTACATACCTCATACTACATCATACACACCTTATATACCTGATATTATATATATACAGTGTGTAATGCATTATATACCTCATACTACATCATACACTCATTATATAAATGATAATATTATACAAATACAATGTGTTATGTATTATATACCTCATACTACATCATAAACACCTTACATCCCTGATATTATATATATACAGTGTGTGTTATACATTGTATACATCATACTACATCATACACTCCACATATAAATGATATTATACATATACAGTGTGTTATGTACTATATACCTCATACTGCATCATACACACCTTACATCCCTGATATTATATATATATACAGTGTGTTATACATTATATACCTCATACTACATCATACACTCCATTATATAAATGATAATATTATAAATATACAGTGTGTTATGTACTATATACCTCATACTACATCATACACACCTTATATACCTGATATTATATATATACATGTGTGTTATACATTATATACCTCATACTACATCATACACTCCATATATAAATGATAATATTATAAATATACAGTGTGTTATGTACTATATACCTCATACTACATCATACACACCTTATATACCTGATATTATAGATAGAAAGTGTGTGTTATACATTGTATACCTCATACTACATCATACACACCTTATATACCTGATATCATATATGATATACAGTGTGTTATACATTATATACCTCATACTACATCATACACTCCATATATAAATGATAATATATAGACATATACAGTGTGTTATGTATTATATACCTCATACTACATCATACACACCTTATATACCTGATATTATAGATAGAAAGTGTGTTATACATTATATACTTCATACTACATCATACACACCTTATATACCTGATATCATATATATATATATATACATGTGTGTTATACATTGTATACCTCATACTACATCATACACTCCATATATAAATGATAATATTATACATATACAGTGTGTTATGTATTATATACCTCATACTACATCATACACACCTTATATACCTGATATTATATATATATATGCAGTGTGTTATACATTATATACCTCATACTACATCATACACTCATTATATAAATGATAATATTATATATATACAATGTGTTATGTATTATATACCTCATACTACATCATACACACCTTATATACCTGATATTATATATATACAGTGTGTTATACATTATATACCTCATACTACATCATACACTCCATATATAAATGATAATATTATGCATATACAGTAAGTTATGTACTATATACCTCATACTACATCATACACTCCATATATAAATGATAATATTATACATATACAGTGTGTTATGTACTATATACATCATACACTCCATATATAAATGATATATTATACATATACAATGTGTTATGTATTACATACCTCATACTATATCATACACACCTTATATACCTGATATTATATATATATATACAGTATGTTATACATTATATACCTCATACTACATCATACACTCATTATATAAATGATAATATTATACATATACAATGTGTTATGTATTATATACCTCATACTACATCATACACACCTTATATACCTGATATTATACATATAACAGTGTGTTATACATTATATACCTCATACTACATCATACACACCTTATATACCTGATATTATATATATATATATATATATATATATATATACAGTGTGTTATACATTATATACCTCATACTACATCATACACTCCATATATAAATGATAATATTATACATATACAGTGTGTTATGTACTATATACCTCATACTACATCATACACACCTTATATACCTGATATTATAGATAGAAAGTGTGTGTTATACATTGTATACCTCATACTACATCATACACACCTTATATACCTGATATTATATATACATTATATATATATATATATCATACATATATACCTGATATTATATATATACAGTGTGTTATACATTATATACCTCATACTACATCATACACTCCATATATAAATGATAATATTAGACATATACAGTGTGTTATGTACTATATACCTCATACTACATCATACACACCTTATATACCTGATATTATAGATAGAAAGTGTGAGTTATACATTGTATACCTCATACTACATCATACACACCTTATATACCTGATATCATATATATATATATATATATATATATATATATATATATATACAGTGTGTTATACATTATATACCTCATACTACATCATACACTCCATATATAAATGATAATATTTGACATATACAGTGTGTTATGTATCATATACCTCATACTACATCATACACACCTTACATACCTGATATTATATATATATATATATACAGTGTGTTATACATTGTATACCTCGTACTACATCATACACTCCATATATAAATAATAATATTATACATATACAATGTGTTATGTATTATATACCTCATACTACATCATACACACCTTATATACCCGATATTATATATATATATATATATGCAGTGTGTTATACATTATATACATCATACACTCCATATATAAATGATAATATTATACATATACAATGTGTTATGTATTATATACCTCATACTCCATCATACACACCTTATATACCTGACATTATATATATACAGTGTGTTATACATAATATACCTCATACACTCCATATATAAATGATAATATTATACATATACAGTGTGTTATGTACTATATACCTCATACTACATCATACACACCTTATATACCTGATATTATATATATACAGTGTGTTATACATTATATACCTCATACTACGTCATACACTCATTATATAAATGATATTATACATATACAATGTGTTATGTATTATATACCTCATACTACATCATACACACCTTATATACCTGATATTATATATATATAGTGTGTTATACATTATATACACTCATACTACATCATACACTCCATATATAAATGATAATATTATACATATACAATGTGTTAGTGTACTATATACCTCATACTACATCATACACACCTTATATACCTGATATTATATATATATACAGTGGGTTATACATTATATACCTCATACTACATCATACACTCCATATATACATGATAATATATACATATACAGTGTGTTATGCATTATATACCTCATACTACATCATACACTTCATATATAAATGATAATATTATATATATACAATGTGTTATGTATTATATACCTCATACTACATCATACACACCTTATATACCTGATATATATATATATACAGTGTGTGTTATACATTATATACCTCATACTACATCATACACACCTTATATACCTGATATTATATATATACAGTGTGTTATACATTATATACCTCATACTACATCATACACTCCATATATAAATGATAATATATACATATACAATGTGTTATGTATTATATACCTCATACTACATCATACACACCTTATATACCTGATATTATATATATACAGTGTGTTATACAATATATACCTCATACTACATCATACACATCCATATATAAATGATAATATTATACATATACAATGTGTTATGTATTATATACCTCATACTACATCATACACACCTTATATACCTGATAATATATATATATACAGTGTGTTATACATTATATACCTCATATTACATCATACACTCCATAAATAAATGATAATATTATACATATACAGTGTGTTATGTACTATATACCTCATACTACATCATACACACCTTATATACCTGATATTATATATATAAAGTGTGTTATACATTATATACCTCATACTACATCATACACACCTTATATACCTGATATCATATATATATATATACAGTGTGTTATAAATTATATACCTCATACTACATCATACACTCCATATATAAATGATAATATTATACATATACAGTGTGTTATGTATTACATACCTCATACTACATCATACACACCTTATATACCTGATATATCATATATATACAGTGTGTGTTATACATCGTATACCTCATACTACATCATACACTCCATATATAAATGATATTATACATATACAGTGTGTTAGGTACTATATACCTCATACTACATCATACACACCTTACATACCTGGATATTAAATATATCACAGTGTGTTATACATTATATACCTCATACTACATCATACACACCTTATATACCTGATAATATATACATATACAGTGTGTTATGTACTATATACCTCATACTACATCATACACTCCTTATATACCTGATAATATTATACATATACAGTGTGTTATATATCATATACCTCATACTACATCATACACACCTTACATACCTGATATTATATATGATATATATATATATATATCACATACAGTGTGTATGCATTATATACCTCATACTACATCATACACACCTTATATACCTGATATTATATATATACAAGTGTGTTATACATTATATACCTCATACTACATCCTTACACACCTTATATACCTGATATTATATATATATATGCAGTGTTATACATTATATACCTCATACTACATCATACACTCCATATATAAATATACTATATATATATACAATGTGTTACATGTATTATATACCTCATACTACATCATACACCCTTATATAACTGATATTATATATATACAGTGTGTTATACATTATATACCTCATACTACACTCATACACACCTTATATACCTGATATTATATATATACAGTGTGTTATACATTATATACCTCATACTACATCATAACACTCCATATATAAATGATAATATTATACATATACAATGTGTTATGTATTATATACACTCATACTACATCATACACACCTTATATACCTGATAATATTATATATATACAGTGTGTTATACATTATATACCTCATACTACATCATACACTCCATATATAACTGATAATATTATACATATACAGTGTGTTATGTATTATATACCTCATACTACATCATACACTCCATATATAAACATGATATTATATATATACAATGTGTGTTATGTATTATATACCTCATACTACATCATACACACCATATATACCTGATATTATATATATATACAGTGTGTTATACATTATATACTCATACTACATCATACACACCTTATATACCTGATATTATATATATACAGTGTGTTATACATTATATACCTCATACTACATCATACACTCCATATATAAATGATATTATACATATACAATGTGTTATGTATTATATACCTCATACTACATCATACACACTTTATATACCTGATATATATATATATATATACAGTGTGTTATACAATATATACCTCATACTACATCATACACTCCATATATAAATGATAATATTATACATATACAATGTGTTATGTATTATATACCTCATACTACATCATACACACCTTATATACCTGATATTATATATATACAGTGTGTTATACATTGTATACCTCATACTACATCATACACTCCATAAATAAATGATAATATTATACATATACAGTGTGTTATGTACTATATACCTCATACTACATCATACACACCTTACATACCTGATATTATATATATACAGTGTATTATAAATTATATACCTCATACTACATCATACACACCTTATATACCTGATATTATATATATACAGTGTGTTATACATTATATACCTCATACTACATCATACACTCCATATATAAATGATAATATTATACATATACAGTGTGCTATGTATTATATACTTCATACTACATCATACACACTTTATATACCTGATATCATATATATACAGTGTGTGTTATACATCGTATACCTCATACTACATCATACACTCCATATATAAATGATATTATACATATACAGTGTGTTAGGTACTATATACCTCATACTACATCATACACACCTTACATACCTGATGATATTAAATATATACAGTGTGTTATACATTATATACCTCATACTACATCATACACACCTTATATACCTGATATTATACATATACAGTGTGTTATGTACTATATACCTCATACTACATCATACACTCCTTATACTAAATGATAATATTATACATATAAAATGTGTTTATACATTATATACCTCATACTACATCATACCACCTTATATACCTGATATTATATATAGATATATAATATATATGTATATTCACATACAGGTGTTATACATTTACCTCATACTACATCATACACACTTATATACCATGATATTAAATGTATATATATATATATATATATACAGTGTGTTATGCATTATATACCTCATACTACATCATACACACCTTATATACCTGATATTATATATATACAGTGTGTTATACATTATATACTCTACTACATCATACACTCCATATATAAATGATAATATTATACATATACAATGTGTTATGTACTATATACCTCATACTACATCATACACACCTTATATACCTGATATTATATATATAAAGTGTGTGTTATACATTGTATACCTCATACTACATCATACACACCTTATATACCTGATATATAAATATATACAGTGTGTTATACATTATATACCTCATACTACATCATACACTCCATATATAAATGATAATATTATACATATACAGTGTGTGTTGTACATTATATACACTCATACTACTATCATACACACCTTATATACCTGATATTATATATATACAGTGTGTTTATACATTATATACCTCATACTACATCATACACATCCTATATACCTGATATTATATATATATGCAGTGTGGTTATACATTATATACATCTATATCATACCTCCATATAAATGATAATATTATACATATACAATGTATTATGTATTATATACCTCATACTACATCATACACACCTTATATACCTGATATTATATATATACAGTGTGTTATACATTATATACCTCATACTACATCATACACTCCATATATAAGTGAATCAATTGGTTAACATATACTAGTCCTAGAATTTCTTCTAGACCTCAACTAGGATATAACCTCATATAGGATAGGAATCATGCAACATATCCAGGCTCTTAGGACTGATCGTCTTTCCGGTCATCAAGGAATCTTTTCCCTGACACTAACTGCTGCAATGTGTCCACGGTATTCTGCCTTCTTCTGACTCAACCACGCTAGGGATAGGACCCGATTTAGGATAGGAATCAGGTGGCTTGATCTAGGCTCTAGGACTGATCGTCTTTCCTGGGTCGAAGGAATTTTTTCCCATGACACTAATGGTCTGAATGTGCCCAGGTGCATCTGCGCTCTTCTGAATCAACTGAGTTAGATAGGATACAGGGGGCTTGATCCAGGGCTCTAGGACTGATCGCCTTTTCCCGCGGCTCGAGAAGGAATTTTTTACCCTGTGACACTAATTGGCTGAATGTGTCCAGGGGTTTTTCGCCTTCTTCTGGATCAACTAGCGTTTAGGGATAGGGACCTAATTTAGGGATAGGAATCAGGGGCTTGATCCAGGTTCTAGGACTGATCGCTCTTTTCCCGGGTCGAGAAGGAATTTTTTCCCTGTGACACTATTTGGCTGAATGTGTCCAGGGTATCGCCTTCTGGATCATACCACGTTGAGGATAGGGACCTAATTTAGGATAAGAAATCAGGGGCTTGATCCAGGGTTCATAGACTGATCGTCTTTCCGAGTCAGAAGAATTTTTCCCTGTGACACTATACTGGCTAGAATGTGTCCATGGGCTTTATGCTCTTCTGGATCAACAACTACAGCGATAGGGACCTAGTAAAATACCATTAGAAATATCATATAATACAGTGTGACAGTTATACATCGTAAGGAGCTCATACTACATCATACACTCCATATATAAATGATATTATACATATACAGTGTGTTAGGTACTATATACCTCATACTAAATCATACACACCTACATACCTGATATTAAATATATACAGTGTGTTATACATTATATACCTCATACTACATCATACACACCTTATATACCTGATATTATACATATACAGTGTGTTATGTACTATATACCTCATACTACATCATACACTCCTTATACAAATGATAATATTATACATATACAATGTGTTATATATTATATACCTCATACTACATCATACACACCTTATATACCTGTTATATATATATATATATATATATATATATATATATATATTCACATACAGTGTGTTATACATTATTTACTTCATACTCACATCATACACACCTTATATACCTGATATTAAATATATATATATATATATATATATATATATATATATACAGTGTGTTATACATTATTTACCTCATACTACATCATACACACCTTATATACCTGATATTATATATATACAGTGTGTTATACATTATATACCTCATACTACATCATACACTCCATATATAAATGATAATATTATACATATACAGTGTGTTATGTATTATATACCTCATACTACATCATACACACCTTATATACCTGATATTAAATATATACAGTGTGTTATACATTATATACCTCATACTACATCATACACACCTTATATCCCTGATATTAAATATATACAGTGTGTTATACATTACATACCTCATACTACATCATACACTCCATATTTAAATGATAATATTATACATATACAGTGTGTTAAGTATTATATACATCATACTACATCATACACACCTTATATACCTGATATTATATATATACTGTGTTATACATTATATACCTCATACTACATCATACACACCTTATATACCTGATATTATATATATACAGTGTGATTATACATTATATACATCATACACTCCATATATAAATGATAATATTATACATATACAGTGTGTTATGTATTATATACCTCATACTACATCATACACACCTTATATACCGGATATTATATATATACAGTGTTTTATACATTATATACCTCATACTACATCATACACTCCATATATAAGTGACACTAATTGGTTGAATGTGTCCGGGGGTTTCCGACTTCTTCTGGATCAACGTTAGGGATAGGGACCTAATTTAGGGATAGGAATCAGGGGGCTTGATCCAGGGTTCTAGGACTGATCGTCTTTTCCCGGGGTCGCGAAGGAATTTTTCCCCTGTGACACTAATTGGCTGAATGTGTCCAGGGGTATTCGCCTTCTTCTGGATCAACTACGTTAGGGATAGGGACCTAATTTAGGGATAGGAATCAGGGGGCTTGATCCAGGGTTCTAGGACTGATCGCCTTTTCCCGGGGTCGAGAAGGAATTTTTCCCCTGTGACACTAATTGGCTGAATGTGTACAGGGGTATTTGCCTTCTTCTGGATCAACTAAGTTAGGGATAGGAATCAGGGGGCTTGATCCAGGGTTCTAGGACTGATCGCCTTTTCCCGCGGTCGAGAAGGAATTTTTCCCCTGTGACACTAATTGGCTGAATGTGTCCAGGGGTTTTCGCCTTCTTCTGGATCAACTACGTTAGGCATAGGGACCTAATTTAGGGATAAGGATCAGGGGGCTTGATCCAGGGTTCTAGGACTGATCGCCTTTTCCCGGGGTCGAGAAGGAATTTTTCCCCTGTGACACTAATTGGCTGAATGTGTCCAGGGGTTTTCGCCTTCTTCTGGATCAACTACGTTAGGGATAGGGACCTAATTTACGGATAGGAATCAGGGGGTTTGATCCAGGGTTCTAGGACTGATCGCCTTTTCCCGGGGTCGAGAAGGAATTTTTCCCTTGTGACACTAATTGGCTGAATGTGTCCAGGGGTTTTCGCCTTCTTCTGGATCAACAACTACAGGGATAGGGATCTAGTAAAATACCATTAGAAATATTATTAATAATATAACAGTAATAATAATAAGGGGAATAATACTAATAATTCTAATAGTAAATAATAAATAATAATAGGATAGTCATTAGTGTTAGTGTAGGAACCCACTTGAAGGAGGTCGCCTTGACGTGGCAAGTGGGCTTATACATTTTGATAACAATGTATACTAAGAACCTCCTGCCTATGGATAGAGCAGCAGTAGATGGAAGACAACATTTTTGGGGATCAGTTCACAAGCGGTGTGCCATCTTTTGGGGTTGTGGTGCTTGATCTGTGGGAGGCCCAGAACCATACGGGCTTAGCCTGACAGATGGTTCTGTTGGGCGGCTTGGTCCCCCTACCTCCAGGCAAATAATATAGTAAGAATAAGAATAGGTAATGAAAACAATAAAAAGCACAGGATTGTGATACTAGTAAAATAGGAGAATTGTAATAATAAATGACTACTTATTATGACTTTGTGTTGTCTCCTTTATTTTCGGGTTCCAGCCCCGCCCCACACAGACCAGAGGTGTGGAGATCCGACAGGGGAGGAATGATGGAGCAGGGAGCCGATGTCAGCTCTCTGCTTCATTATTACAGGCAACTGTATTTGATTCCTATGGAAGCAGGGACAGCTGCCAGAAAGTGGGACATGCCTCCCCGTAATGGTACAGCCACTGCAATCCAGGACTGTCCTGCGGGATCCAGGATAGTTGGGAGGTATGTATTTTATGAGCCGTGTGAGAGATGCGATCACCCGACAAATCTGTGTTTTGCTTGTTTGTCAGTGTCGGAAGGAACCCTCACAGGCCAATTATAGAGAACCAACCTTCATTCCCAGTAACTGGCACAATCCCTGCCAGTGTGAATGGCCCTCCATGCTACAGACCAGCTTTCTAATGGGGGCAATGCTGCAGATTGCTGCTGATATGGGGCTACTGTGCCTGACTGCATTCTGAGGGTCAATTTATAGCCACACAGTGGGATGTCACCCATAGGCTCCAATGTTAGAGAATAATGCCGCTGATTGTCAGTGTAATATACAGGACTATACATGGGGTGCAGTGTAATATACAGGACTATACATGGTGTGCAGTGTAATATACAGGACTATACATTGGGGTGCTGTGTAATATACAAGACTATACATGGGGTGCAGTGTAATATACAGGACTATACATGGGCTGCAGTGTAATATCCAGGAATATACATGGGGTGCAGTATAACATACAGGACTATACATGGGATGCAGTGTAATATACAGAACTATGCATGGGGTGCAGTGTAATTACAGGACTATACATGGGCTAATGTCCTATAAACGCCCCCTACACTTCGGAACCGCCTGGCCAAATCCTACTTAGGTTCACAGAAACAGGACCCCCAACGCACCATTGCCATGTGTCCTACATATAAGTGATGTGCACGTGTGCTATGTATAAATGACATTTGTGTGCCATGTGTCCTACATATAAGTAATGTGCATGTGTCTTATGTATAAATGACGTGTGTCCTATGTGTAAGTGACCAGCACTGCGGAGCTCCTGCTCCTGGTAAAGATTCTTCAGAGAGAAACTCGAGTGAGCCTCAAGAAAAGTGCTTGAGAAACAAGAGAGCAGAGTGAACATCTGGGAACGGCATTACAGACACTGCTGCAAGGTGAGGGACTACTGTTGAGACACCCATCGATCAAACTACCACTACGCCAGATAAAGTTCAAGTCTGAACCTGACAGTGGACACTTATACCTGCAATTAATCCTCTACAGCCATCCAACCTGCCCCCATACCTTCTTATTTGGTGCCAGAAACTGCGCTTTGCATCTGCTGCCATTGAATGTACCAGAAGTTATATTTTGCACTTAGTAAAAAGACAATGTGATATGTTCACTTCTGGCCTCATTCTTCATATACATCTCCACTGCACCAATCCCCAGGGAGCAATGGCCAAAGGCAGTACACCAAAACACAACACCTCATCAGGGCACTATTACTCCCATCCTCTGCACCGGCTCTTAAGGTGTCACGGACGTTACAGGATAGGTGCCACGAGATCAGTGAGACTTGCAACATGTGGTTTAATCTGACAGGTTCCTTATGGATCAATTTGTGTCTGTGTTGTTTCTGGTAATGGCCACAACCTTTGACTCAGGTGTTGCTTATGTGGTCATTTAACCTTCCCTATGTATTGTGGCTTCGCCCACCATGCTGTGCGGTTTATAGCTTCAGTCTTGCTGTGGATTGCTGGTGTTTAGATCTCGGCAGCGTTCCTGCGCTTCCATAGCCATTTGAAGTTAAGTGTTTTCTTCCCCTTTTGTTTATTGTTTGGGATTTCCTGTGTTGCCCTTTTCTCAGTCATTTGTGTTCAGGCCTGAGGGAGACTCCTGTTCGTCCTACTGTTTGGAGGAACAGGTAGTCTCCTGTCCTGACATTAGTACCTGGGTCCTACAGAGTGAGTTAGGACTTTAGGTTCCTGTGCATGAACTCACCTACCTCTGGGGTCAGTTCATACTTGCAGTCAGTCAGGACATTGATTAGGGTTTCTCTAGGAGGTGACCTGCTCCTTTCCCTAGTTTCTAGGCCTTTTCCCTCACCCCTTTCCCTCCTACGTCGGTGTGGGTTTCCCTCCCATAAGAAAGCATTACATCAGGGAACGCTGCATATGTTCTCTATGTATCAGTGTCGTGTGTATGGCATTATTCCTATGTATAAGCAGTAAATGTGGCATATGCCCTATGTACATCTGACAGACATGCACCATGTATTGTGTAAGTAGCATGTGCTTGGGTGCAGAATGTACAATATGTGTGTATACATGTAGTATAGATCTATCTTTCTCCAGCTTTTTTGTCATTTCTGAAGAAATGGGGGCCCCGGGCCCAGACAAACAGACGCACAGGGGCTCTCTGCGGTCACACTTGTGTACATTTTACACCGTACTATGTAAGCGCTGGATTCATGATGGTCTATCTTTTTGGCTTTTCATCCCTACCTCTCCACCCCAATCACCTGATCTTTTTCCCATTAACTTTACAGAATGAGGTTTGGTTTTTTGCAGGACCGAATATATTTTTAATGCCATTTTGAGGTACATGCCATTTATTGAAAAAATTATTTTAAGAATTCTGCCCGTTTTGTGTCTGGTGGTGGTGGGGACGACGACGCTGGGTTTTGTTTTTATAATGGTCAGCGTACTGCAGTGTAAATGACATTACCTTTATTCTGTGGGGCGGTACAATTACAGCAATACCAACATGAAATAGATCTTTTTTTATATAGATTTTACTACTTTTACAAAGAAAAAAAGGAGATTTTTGTGAAACTCACCTGTAAAATCTCTTTCTCGTAGTTCCATTGGGGGACACAGACCATGGTATAGCTTAGAGGTATTACCAGGAGGGACACTATGCAAATAGAAAGAAGGCTCCTCCTCCTCGGGCTATACCCCCAGGCTCCAGCAGGAGAACTTCAGGCGTTGCCAAAGCAGTAGGAGAAGGAGAACAAAAGGCAATGGAACCAAACAGACAGTAAACCATGAGGTCCAACCGGAGAACAATAGAAAAAGGAAATATATCCTCCCGTGCATACGCAGGAAGGGGTGGGAGCTGTGTCCCCAATGGAACTACGAGAAAGAGATTTTACAGGTGAGTTTCACAAAAATCTCCTTTTCTCGGGCATTTCATTGGGGGACACAGACCATGGGACGTCTTAAAGCAGTCCATGGGGTGGGAGACACTCACAGCACCGCCAGGAGCCACGTCCAACAGTCAAGCGGGAACCGCGGCCTGCAACACCTTGCGCCCAAGGGCCGCGTCAGCGGACGCCAGCAAATGCACTTGATAAAACTTAGTAAAGGTATGCAAGGACGACCAAGTGGCCGCCTTACACAGCTGGGACGCTGAAGCCCGATTGCGACAGGCCCAGGAAGACCCCACCGCCCTAGTGGAATGGGCAGTGATCCGGGCCGGAGGAATCTTACCACGAGCACGGTAAGCCGCAGAAATGGCTGATCGTATCCAGCGCGCCACAGTGGCCTTGGAGGCCGCCAAACCCCGACGAGGCCCTTCAGGAACCACAAACAAGGAATCCGAACGACGGAAGTCAGCCGTGGCTCTGAGATACACTCGAAGAGCCCGCACTACGTCCAGAGAATGGAGAGCGCGCTCCTTGGAGCTTGCCGGAGAAGGACAAAAGGAAGGCAAAACAAGGTCTTCATTAAGGTGGAAGGGCGAAACCACCTTGGGTAGAAAGGACGGGACCGGACGCAGAACCACCTTATCCTGGTGAAAAACCAGGAAGGGTTCTCTGTAGGACAGCGCAGCTAGCTCCGAAACCCGCCGAATAGAGGTTATGGCCACTAGAAAAACCACCTTCCAGGTAAGGAAGGAAAGGGCCACCTCCCTAAGGGGCTCGAAGGGGGCCCCCTGGAGGCCGAGGAGAACCAAGTTAAGGTCCCAAGACGGCAGGGGATGGACATACGGGGGCACCGAACGCGCCACCCCCTGAAGAAAGGTCCTCACCGGACCTAGAAGAGCAATGGACCTCTGGAAGAAGACAGCCAGAGCCGAGACCTGACTCTTCAAAGAACCGAGGGAGAGACCCTTCTCAAGGCCAGACTGCAGAAAGGCAAGTACCACCGGAATGGAGAAGCGTAGGGGAGGAAGCCCCAAGGACTCACAAAAGGAAAGAAAGGCCTTCCATGTGCGGTAGTAAATCCTAGAGGAAGCCGGCTTCCGCGCCCTAATCATGGTCCGCACCACTGAATCGGAGAAGCCCCGTGTCTTCAGGATAAGGGTTTCAGCAGCCAGGCCATTAAACGCAGTGACCGTAAGTTCCAGTGGAAGAGAGGCCCCTGAGACAGAAGATCCTCTCTGTCCGGAAGGGGCCAAGGAGAGTCTGCGAGCATGCGCACGACGTCCGCGAACCAGGCGCGGCGGGGCCAGTCCGGGGCGATGAGAAACGTTGGGATCCCCTCCAGCGCGATCCTGCGAAGAACCTTGGGTAGCAGAGGAAGGGGAGAGAAGACGTAGAGAAGGCGGAAGTGCTGCCATGGAGATACCAGCGCGTCCACTCCGCAAGCCCTCAGGTCCCGAGTCCGAGCCAGGAACACTGGGACTTTGCAGTTCAACCTGGAAGCCATCAGGTCGACGTCCGGACGGCCCCACCTGCGGCAGAGATCCTGGAAGACCTCTGGGTGCAGCGACCACTCGCCGGGATCCACCTTGGTCCGACTCAGAAAATCCGCCGTCCAGTTGTCGACACCCGGAACATATACCGCCGACAACACCGGGACGTTGGACTCCGACCACTGGAGGATCCGCTCCACCTCCTGCATTATGGCCCTGCTGCGGGTTCCGCCCTGATGAGTGATATAGGCCACAGCCGTGGCACTGTCCGACTGGACCCGCACAGGAACCCCTGCAGGATCCGGGTCCAATGAGAGAGGGAGAGAAAAATTGCCCGCAGCTCTAGGATATTGATCGGAAGACGAGATTCCTCCGCCGACCAAACCCCTGAACCGTCTGGTCCCGGAGAACACCGCCCCAGCCCGAGAGGCTGGCATCCGTGGTGACAATCGTCCAGACAACGGGAAGAAAGGACCGCCCGGACTCCAGATTCAGGGGGACAGCCACCAAGACAGGGAGGCCCGAAACCAAGGGGAAGGCAGACCCTGGAATCCAGACCCAGAGGGGACCTGTCCCAGCGGGGAGAATCAGTCGCTGAAGGGGACGAGTGTGGAACTGAGCATACGGGATGGCCTCGAAGGAGGCCACCATGAGGCCCAGGGTCCTCATGCACGGCCGAATGGACAGAGGCTGGGGAGACAGCAGGAGCGAACCGCCTCCTGAATCTGGGAGGATTTGGAGTCCGGAAGGAACACCTCGGCGACTGACGTGTCCAGGATTATCCCTAGGAAGGCGAGCCTCTGGGATGGGAGGAGAGTCGACTTTGGCCGGTTGATCAACCACCCGAACTGTTCCAGAGTCTGGACAGTAATTTGGACGCAGTCCACAGCTTGTGGAAAGGACGGGGCCTTTATCAGAACGTCGTCCAAGTAGGGCAAAATAGAAAAGCCCCTTGAATGAAGTAGGCCCATGAGAGGTGCCAGGATCTTGGTAAAGACCCGAGGGCAGTAGCCAACCCGAAGGGAAGGGCGACGAACTGAAAGTGACAGTCTCCGATAGCAAACCGCAGGTAGCGCTGATGCGACTCTGCTATAGGGACGTGCAAATAGGCATCCTGAATGTCGAGCGAGGCAAGAAATTCCCCTGGAAGAAGAGAGGCAATGACCGACCGGAGGGACTCCATGCGAAACTTCCGGACCCGCAGGAACTTGTTGAGCAGCTTTAGGTCCAGGATAGGGCGCACAGACCCCTCCTTCTTGGGCATCACAAACAGGTTGGAATAAAAACCTTAGCCCTGCTCCTCCAGGAGAACAGGGAGATGACCCCCTGGTCCAGAAGAGAGGCGACCGCCCCAACAGAGCCGAGCTCGGGCGGGGTCTCCCGGAACCCGAGAGGGGAAAAATGTTCCGGTGGTTTGGATTCGAACTCTATCTTGTAACCAGACGTTACAATTTCTAAAGCCCAGGCGTCCTGAATGTGAGCTCTCCAGGGCACCTGAAAGGAGAGCAGACGGCCCCCACCAAGAGAGGTGGGGCGCCCCGTCATGCAGAGGGCTGCTTGGGGGCTGCAGGACGGGCAGGCTGAGCCCTCGGGTGCCAGGAGGACTGAGCCTTGAAGGAGGGCTTTTACGGGAGTCCTGAGACCCCCGGCCGAAGATGAGGAGAACGGCCGGGCAGAGGAGAAGCGGCGAAAGGAGCGGTACCTGGGGCCAGAAGAACCCGGGCGAGCAGGGCGTCTGGACCTAGGCTGGGGCAGATGAGTACTCTTACCCCCTGTCGCAGCTGAAATAAACTCATCCAGCTGGGCCCCAAACAGACGGGAACCATCAAAGGGAAGCTTAGCAAGGGAACGCTTGGAGGAGGCACCCGCATCCCAGACCTTTCAACCAGATCTCCCTGCGCTGGATTACCGAGAGGGAGGAGATGCGGGCAAACAGAGCCGCAATGTCCATGGAGGCCTCGCAGAGGAATTTAGCTGCCTGAGACATCTGGAGGATAAAGTCCAAGGTGTCAGCAGGCGCATGCTGGTCCGTCAAATCTTGGTGATGACGTTGCAGCCACATAGAGAGGGCCCTAGCGACCCACGCAGATGCAAATGCCGGGCGCAGGGACGTGCCCGCCAGGGAAAAAATTGACTTGGATAAGGAATCCAAACACCTGTAGAGAGGAGCCGCCCAGGACTGGTAGGGCAGTATTCTTGGCCAGCCTGGCCACAGGCGGATCCACCCTAGGGAGGAAGCCCACTTGTCAATACTAGCAGCAGGAAACGGGTACAGCGTATCCATGCGCCTAGCATAAGTAAATTTTTGGTTAGGTCAATCCCAGGCCTTGGACACAACCGCGGTAAACTCACTATGGACCGGGAAACACAGCGGCCTCTGGTTTTTAGGCGGAAAGAGGGCAAACTCCTGACTGGTGGGAGGAGTAGAGTCCTCTTGGAGGTTAAAGGTGTCACAGACCGCCGTAACCAAATCAGAGACCATAGCGGACAGTCTGGGAGGGGATCCCGCTCCATGACCTCATCCAAATCTGACAATTCCCCTCTGATTTCTGCTCCCTGGGGAGAACCATCAGAGCGCGCCTCAAGGCAGGCGGGGAAGCGGAGACATCAGAAGAAGATTGCTGACGCTCACGCGGTCTCTTAGCGCCCGGGCGACCCCTGGGAGGGTCACTGGGGAGTTAGAGTTGGGAGCGCCACCGGGTTAGCGGGCGACATACGCTTAATAAAGGCCATGGCCGCCTTGGCTACTAGGGCCAAATTCGCAACAGCACTAGTCATGGCAGATGCCCAGGCGGGTACCACCGGGTCCGCAGGGGTAGGTGGGGAACCGGGCTGGGCTAGCGCAGTAGGGGCAACCTGATCCGGGCCAGGGGCAGGGCATGAGGCACAGATTCCCGTGACGGAAAGAGGCAGAAGGCACGACTTACAGGACCCCAGTGGAGCCTGAGAAGAGGCCTTGGCAGATTTCGTGGGGGCCCCAGGCTTAGGCATGATTGGCACCTTGAGAAAAAAGGAAAAAAATTCTCCTAACAGACAGCGTTCAGATAGAAAACCTGGCAAAACTACCGCTCTGGCAAGCGCTGAGGTTCGTCCAAGTGCGGGAGGCAGAGAGCACGTGAAAGCCGAGGCAACCCTGCAGGAGCCGGAGGAAGGAGAGTAGGCTCCGCCCCTTCAGTGACGTCATGCGGCGGGGAAAAAGCGCGCGCGCATATGAAGGAAAGTGAATAAAAGTAAAGAATGCCCCTTAAAACACATGCCAGCCTGCTGGGGACCCTTATTACAATGTCCCCTAATAGGGAAAAACAAAATGAGAGCCGCGGCAGGCGCAGAGACCTGCCGCACAGCAGCCGCGTCTGGAGCGGCCTCTTAAGGTTGCCCCGAAATAATTAAGGCGGCCCCGACCAAATGAGCCGGGCTCGCCATATGAGGTCCCCGCTGAGGGGATTAGATGTCCCAGGCCTGCTGGGGGGTCCAGAGGAGAGGACCCCCCTAGAAAAAGCGGCGGCGGCGGCCTCCGGACATTAAAGGTGGAACCACGAATTTTAAAGTGGCACCACTATTTAAAGTGGCACCAAGGAAATGGCAGTGGCGCTGCTCTGAGTGCTGCAGAACCAGAGAAGCTGTCCCGAACAAGAAATGTGCCTCAATAAGTGCCTCAGATGCCCCCAGCCCTTGCCCATGTTCACCCAGGCGGCCCAAAAGGGACAGACAGAGGGAGAGAGGGGGGAGGGGGGATACACAGACTGCAGGGTATAATTATCTGATCCTGCAGTCTTCTCCCTCTGAGTCCGGACCAGCAGGGAAACACCTCTTCAGACGTCTGACTCCTCAGGGTGGGAGATACAGTGCTCTGGATGAGGGTAGGCAGCAGGTGTCCCAATGGCTGGCAGGATGGGGAACTAATGGTTGAGTCCGGATCCACTTGTCTTCTTTGGGGGGAAGTGGAGGAAGCCAGGCAACGTCCATGGACGGCGGCGGTCACTCCACGGGGTACCAGGAAAGCGCCATGCTGACCTGCGTCCCCATCTGTAAGAAAAATAACAAACAGGAGTAGCAGTGTCAACCTCCTTCTACAGACACTAAGCAAAGACTAGCCCGAGGAGGAGGAGCCTTCTTTCTATTTGCATAGTGTCTCTCCTGGTAATACCTCTAAGCTATACCATGGTCTGTGTCCCCAATGGAATGCCCGAGAAATAAATTTTTATTGCCATATTCTTAGAGCCATAATTTTTTGTTCTTTAATTTTGAAAAGATTTACTTTGAGGAAAGAGAGGAAGATCTGCCAGCAGATCTCCAAGCACAGCACGAACTAGGCCGTGTGACCAATGTACAGTGTCGGACCCTCGCCCATCTGATATTGATGACTTATCCTGAGGATAGGTCATCAATATAATTTACTGGATAATCCCATTAAACAGAGTGACAACTGCATAATACTGCAACCTCTCAGCTATGACAGTACATATGGCAGTGAGGAAAAGCTGTTGGGGCGCTATCACTTCTCGCTCATCCCTCTCAGCAGTAAACATCAAACTGTTGTTTTTTTCTCGAATTGCACCTGTCAACAGGACAGCCAATGTGCACTACAACTCCCAGCATACTCTTTTATTGTCAGCGGGACTCAAAACATGTATAGATTCAGACTTTCATACTAAGCCCCACTCCCCAGGAAAACAGTAAACCCATCTGTAAACACCCGGGCCGGGGGGGCTTCTCATGTCACAGAGAAAATGGAAGAACACACATTGGGTTCAATACTAAACTCTGCCCCCTTATGTCTGTTTCCTGCCCTACACAGCTAGGATGGGTTTGGTTGCCATGGGCGACACATTAGCAACCCGTTGCCGACGCGGCTTTATGACATCACAGAAGTGTCGTTCTTGAGCCCTGGAACACTGGGTGAGAGCGGGTAGAGCGAGGCGAGGATTGCGGAGAGAGGAGACGGACTACTTTTAGCTACTGAATTCTTGTATTTTTCTTACCTTTATCCCGTTTTTTCCCTTCATCCCCCGCCCCTTCCCCACATACACCTTCATTGGTGTGTGGCAGAAGAGGCAGCCACATGGCTGCTACGGGGCTGGAGGAAAACTCCAGCCCCGGAGACATATCTATCGTCCCCGGAGGCCCCCGTATGGCCAGAAGCCAAGAACATCTGGCTTCACAACGCGCCATCTGACAGCAGGATTGGAAGGTATCGTGCCGTTTATAACATCACCGTCTGAAACACCTAGACAGGAAACTGGCCGATACCTCCGACTGCAGGGAGGAGCACCACTACCGCCGGCAACACCACCTGCCGAGACCACCATAGCAGCCCAGGAAGAGAAGGAACATCAGGTACCGAAGCCCACCAGACCACCAGGTGAGGTGCAGACCCATCCCCACATGCCCAGGTTACCATTTATCTGGAGGTTTCTGAGACTGTTATCAGGGACAGTAACATCTACAGTCCGCAGTGCGCCTTACGCCGTACCATCGCGCATTAGGGTCACTGCGAGACCGCGCTATAACACCAGACTAGGCGCCCTATCAGTTACGAGGCTCGGGAGATCATGAACGCCATGCCGACTCAGAAACTTTGTGAGGGATGAGGGAGAAAACAGCTCATTTTCCATCCGAGTCCGATTACCTTTTTCAAGGTAATATATCCTGGTGCTGCGTAGTAATGTAGTGGTGGAGCTCCCTGCAGCGTGCGAGTACCATCTTAGCACACTGCTGATATTCGGATTGATTTTTTTGGTTTTGACCTCGGCTTGACTAACGGACTATGTTTGTTTGCTGCCTGCCCTGACTCCGGCCTGTATTTTGACTATGATTGTTTGCTGCCTGCCCTGACCCCGGCCTGTTTTTAGACTCTGATTGCTTTCTGCCTGCCCGGACCTTTGCTTGCTTGACTATTCTTCTGCCTACCGATTGGGTCCCTTATTGTAAATGACCACAGCATGGACAGTCCTCTCTCCAGCCTCATCTCTGGGCAAATCCCGTTTATTCTCCCGCAAATAATCATCGGGAATTTTCGTGTCTGCCGTCTTATGGAGATTCGCAGATTACATGTTTTGCATCAGTTATCAAGAATGACATCTTTATTGGTCTCCCCATAAATTATTAAATTGTTTCCGTACTATACGGGTGTTGGGACCATGATTTTGGGCAACAGGCATGCAAACACACTGAAGGAGAAATAGTGGTGTGGATCTAGTACGACCTCCTCAGCCAGTAACCGAGACCGCTAATATCCCCCAAAGAACAGATTCCCGGTGGCCGGTCAGGGGACAAACGCCATGGAGCTGCACTGATAATGCCAGTACTGCCTTATCAGTGCAGTTTTGATGGCAAGAAGGTGTGGTGACATCAAGATCACTTGACCATAGGTCCTGCACCCAGTAGTTCAGGGGAGTCAGGAGACATGAAATGACCTTCAGAGAGGTGCTTGGATAGCTTTCCTGACACTTTCTCTTCCACCTCCAGCAAGACTTTTGCAGATGGGGATGAGAAAGTGTTGCTGCAAGTAGGAGGATGGGAACAGAGAAATGCCTTCATCAGTGGAGGAGGGTGGAAAGAAGGACAATGCTGCTTTCAGTAGGGAAGAGATGGGAAGGGGGACAATGCTGCGATCAGTGGGAGAGAGATGGAAAGGGGGACAATGCTGCGATCAGTGGGAGAGAGATGGGAAGGGGGAAATGCTCTGTTAGTGGGTGAAGGGTGAAACGGGGAAAATGCTCTGTTAGTAGGAGAGGGATATAAAAGTGGAAATGCTCTGAGTGGGGGAGGGAAGCAAGAAGGACAATACTGCTGTCAGTGGGGGAGAGATGGGAAGGGGGACAATGCTGCGATCAGAAGGGGAGAAATAGGAAGGGGGATGCTCAGTAGTGGGGAGAGATGGGAAAGGGCAAATGATCTACAGCTGCCAATGAGGGAGGGGTGGGAAGGGGTACAATGCTGCTGCCTTGTGGCATTTGGGGAGGTACTTTGTGCCGCAATGTGCCCTTTGTTCGGCACTGCTGGGGGCATGTTGGGTTGCACTGGCTGCATGTGAATAAAAGTCCACTCCTTGCTGTAAAGTGTGCGCAATGCAAGTGTCAAGCAGGGTTCCCAACCCAAATTTTAGTTTTTTTCTGGGCAATTTATCCAAAAATCAGGGCCAGCCAATATTTTTATGGAAAATTGGAAAACTGCAAAGAACTATAAAGATTACAAGTGATACATGTCTATAGGTCAGATACTCATGGTGAAAATATTACCAGCATTTACTGTGAGCTCTAAAATACTGAGAATTACAGCGACCTGCCCAAGTATCAACAGCCTCAAAAATAATAATGGACACTGGAAGAAAGTCCCCTATTTTTATGGACTGCCCAGGAATTTCTGGATGGTTGACAACCCTGGCGTAAAGACGACCACATGGTCGCTCCATCTGGACCGGCCGTTATCTTCTGCTCCCTCCTCGGCTTTTTGGAAACATCCAGAATAAGAATTAGGTGGTCGACCTAACCCTTTCCTGTACTAACCCAATATGGGTTACAGACTCATCTTGCTCTTTAGTACGATGCAGACGATGACTCTTCAAGACGACAATACAAAGACAAGTTCCCTCCTCTGGCTGCAATCTATAGGCAGGAAGGAATTCCCTCCTGTACAAGGTAATCGGCGTCTCTACAATGTCCTACCATCTCCGCAGACGTCAGGATTTTCCATCCGTCACCATCATGTCCTGTATTTGTAGGGGTTTGTACCAGGCCTGCTGAAGACGTCACACTGGGCCCTCCAGGTTCTGTCCTACAAGGAACTGAAGATACATTATAGTAAGAATTACATCCACCCAGTGACCCAAAACTGGTAATAACCCATCTCATTGTCTATGTATTGTTCTGAGTGGTAGGTCTCCTGAGCAGGGGTGTAACCATCACAGTCACAGGGGTGCCACCAGACCAGGAGGGGTAGGGGGCCCGCCCAGATCCATAGTGCCAGATTCTAATATTACCACCTCCTCAGGAGGCATGAAGGGGATAATAGTAATGTAGGGGACATTATCATATAGAGGCAGATATGAGGATATTATTATTGGCACAGTGGGGGCCACTAGTACTGTGTAGAGCTACAAAGGTGCACTGCTACTGCACAGATCACAATACCTTCTTAGGTACATCGTTTGGCAGTAAAACCCTCTATAAGCCTCTGTAAGGGAGGGTGGCCCTGCCTGATCGTCTCACCCTGTGACTGTCGGGGCTCATGCAAATTTGTGGCCCACAAAAGTGGGTCCGCAAAACACGTCCACTGGCTGTGTGAACTATGTGGTGCGGATGGATTCATGATCTACAACATACGACAGAAGATAGGACTTCATCTATCTTTTGTGGAGAGGAGGCACAGATCGGAAGCACTTTGAAGCGCTTTCCAATCTGTGCCTCCGCACTCCAAAAAGATAGAACATGTGCTATATTTGGCCGTAAGTTGCAGATCGTGGACCCATTCAAGTCAATAGGTCAGCATCCGCAAACGGAGTGCACATGGCCGGAGCCCGTGCAAATTACGTCCGCAGCACGGGAACTGAGTCAGTACGGTGGTGGGATTTCAGTGGTTAATGAGACCTCCGCCCATCCTCAGAGCCGCATCTATAGACTGATCCCCTATTCCTATGACAGGTCCGGTTTAGTGGCGCAGTGTAATGGACCCCAGTACTGCTCAGCGTTATCATACACCCATTACTCCGATGCCTTGGAATACTTCACAATGGCTGCCTTGTCGAGGACATTTGCTGTGACACTACTTACCTCTCAGGATTGACACAATGAATGCTGGAGGGTCATAGATGTTATCAGATAGACATGGAGGTAAGTCGATGTGAGCTGTGCTCTAGGATGTTAAAGGCTCTGGTTTGGAACTAATTCGGACGCCATTTGGGGGAACATGTATTAGAAGCTGCGTTTTATACACTGGTCCTAATCTCTGTGCTGCTGGCATCAGATGCACCACAATTACGGAGATCTTCATACCTCCTAATGATTGTGACACTGCCTGGCAGGTCCGTGTGACAGAACTGAAATCTGCACCAGCTCACAATGGTAAAATGTTGGGGTGGCCCACTGTATGGAAAAGTGCAGTCTGCAGCGGTCAGGCCTCAGGCAGGTGAATGGGGGTCTACAGCTATGTCTCCTTTGTCTCATATGTAATCTAAGATACAATAAAGTATGAAATCTGAAGCATATGGAGATGTAGGAGGCCCCATAGACTCCTTTAGGTGCCACGTGATGTAACTGGGAGGTTGTAGGGAGCTGTAATACCGTTGTGTACATGAGAACATAATCCACATCTCGAGGGTGCTGGGAATTCTCCAGAGGATTCCCTAGTATTAATACAATGGGAGAAATCTGCAGTCTCTACAAGAACAAGGCGCTCTGTCCATGTAGTCTGGAACGCCCCTAACTGCCCAATAACAAATGACTGGGGGCGGGCCAGACTACACAGACTGAGGTGCAGCCACTAACAGAGAGGACGGGGCTTTACCTTACAACATGAGGTCCTATTCCTGTCTCTTCTGTCTTATAGGAAAGGTTTCCACCACTTCTACCAGGAAACAGCCCCCAACGTGCTGGGAGTGACCCCGCCTGCTGCATCTCCTCACTGCTCTATGAGAACGTCTCTCACCTCCTGCTAGGAAACCAATAAAGAGAAAAATTCTACTATTTCATACAATCCCATTCTACGACCACAGTCCAGATGTTCTGTAATAAAGATGAATGTAAAATCCATAGACAAGCCTGATTCCGCTAATCATTTATTACATGGATGCTGACTTACCTATTACAGTGAAATTCCTATGATCCGGCATCTAATAATCCAGAAGGTCTGATTAACTGCCACTTGTTTCCAGGCGAGATCTGAAGTGAAACAGGCCTGTAATAAAGAATTTGGTTTAGCATTTGAATGTGATATCTCCTAAATTCAGCCAATAATCTAGAATATTTGAAATTCTGGCATCTGATTATCCGTGTTTTACTTGATGGTCAGAAGGTCGGCAGGAGCCCTCACAGGCCAATTATAGAGAACCGACGTTCATTCCCAGTAACTGGCCCAATCCTCAACCAGTGTGAATGGGCCCTTCTAGCTACAGGCCAGATTTCTAATGGGGGCAATGCTTCTGCAGGACTATATATGGGGGTGCGGTGTAATATACAGGACCATACATGGGGTGCAGTGTAATATACAGGACTGTACATGGGGGTGCGGTGTAATATACAGGACTATACATGAGGTGCAGTGTAATATACAGGACTATACATGGGGTGCAGTGTAATATACAGGACTATACATGGGGGTGCAATGCAATATACAGGACTATACATGGGGTGCAGTGTAATATACAGGACTATACATGGAGTGCAGTGTAATATACAGGACTATACATGGGGCGCAGTGTAATATACAGGACTATACATGGGGTGCAGTGTAATAAACAGGACTATACATGGGGTGCAGTGTAATATACAGGACTATACATGGGCTGCAGTGTAATATACAGGACTATACATGGGCTGCAGTGTAATATACAGGACTATACATGGGGTGCGGTGTAATATACAGGATTATACATGGGGTGCGGTGTAATATACAGGACTATACATGGAGTGCAGTGTAATATACAGGACTATACATGGGGCGCAGTGTAATATACAGGACTATACATGGGGCGCAGTGTAATATACAGGACTATACATGGGGTGCAATGTAATATACAGGACTACACATGGGGTACAGTGTAATATACAGGACTATACATGGGGTGCAGTGTAATATACAGGACTATACGTGGGGTGCAGTGTAACATACAGGACTATACATGGGCAGCAGTGTAATATACAGGACTATACATGGGCAGCAGTGTAATATACAGGACTATACATGGGATGCAGTGTAATATACAGGACTATACATGGGGTGCAGTGTCATATACAGGACTATACATGGGGTGTAGTGTAATATACAGGACTATACATGGGGTGCAGAGTAATATACAGGACTATACATGGGGTGCAGAGTAATATACAGGACTATATATGGGGTGCGGTTTAATATACAGGATTACACTTGGGGTGCAGTGTAATATATAGGACTATACATGGGGTACAGTGTAATATACAGGACTATACATGAGGTGCAGTGTAATATACAGGACTATACATGGGGTGCAGTGTAATATACAGGACTATACATGGGGGTGCAATGCAATATACAGGACTATACATGGGGTGCAGTGTAATATACAGGACTATACATGGAGTGCAGTGTAATATACAGGACTATACATGGGGCGCAGTGTAATATACAGGACTATACATGGGGTGCAGTGTAATAAACAGGACTATACATGGGGTGCAGTGTAATATACAGGACTATACATGGGCTGCAGTGTAATATACAGGACTATACATGGGCTGCAGTGTAATATACAGGACTATACATGGGGTGCGGTGTAATATACAGGATTATACATGGGGTGCGGTGTAATATACAGGACTATACATGGAGTGCAGTGTAATATACAGGACTATACATGGGGCGCAGTGTAATATACAGGACTATACATGGGGCGCAGTGTAATATACAGGACTATACATGGGGTGCAATGTAATATACAGGACTACACATGGGGTACAGTGTAATATACAGGACTATACATGGGGTGCAGTGTAATATACAGGACTATACGTGGGGTGCAGTGTAACATACAGGACTATACATGGGCAGCAGTGTAATATACAGGACTATACATGGGCAGCAGTGTAATATACAGGACTATACATGGGATGCAGTGTAATATACAGGACTATACATGGGGTGCAGTGTCATATACAGGACTATACATGGGGTGTAGTGTAATATACAGGACTATACATGGGGTGCAGAGTAATATACAGGACTATACATGGGGTGCAGAGTAATATACAGGACTATATATGGGGTGCGGTTTAATATACAGGATTACCCTTGGGGTGCAGTGTAATATATAGGACTATACATGGGGTGCAGAGTAATACACTGGACTATAAATGGGATGCAGTGTAATATACAGGACTATACATGTGGGGTGCAGTGTAATATAACCTACAGGCAACATTTTCATCAGTCTCCACACCCATTGCCACCACTCACACAGTCTCCATACTCATCAGCACCACTCACACACAATCTCCATACTCACCACCTCACTGGGATTTGAACCAAGGACCTCACCACACTAAGACAGCAGTACTCACCACTGAGCCACCATGCTGCCCATCACAAGCAACCACTAGGAGGTGGGCAATGACATGTCCGAGCACTGGGAGGAGGCCCCCATTTTTAGTGTTTTCAGACAGATTGTAATGTGTCGGGCAGTGTGGTGGCTCAGTGGATGGCCCTTGTGTCTTGCAGACCTGGGATACTTGGTTCTAATCCAATTTATTTTTGCTCACCCGTAGAACAGCATCATATCACACAGCCATAGTCACCACTCACGAAAACACACAATCTCTATTAAGTATATCTGTAGCAATCTATTCCAGGTCTCCATTCTGGAGAGTGGGGAAGGAGGCGTGAGGTTATCAGATCCAAACCTCCAGGGGAGTTTGCATTATGGAAGTTAATGAGCAGTTGTGACAGCCCCGCCCCTTTCGCCAACATCACCAAATAGTATTAGGATCTTGTGTAAGGTGCTGTTTTGTATGAATATACACACACTCTATGGCCAAAAGTATGTGCCCCCCTCCTTATCTCATTCCAGAAGAGAACAGAAGCTTTTCCATCAGTAACTGTAAATAATGGGACATTTTCTGCGATGTGCAGCAGCAGCCGCAGTTCATTTCACAGACGTGCTAGACCCTTTAATTAACCAGGGCACCCTCGTTTTGTCACGCGGTCATCTGTGCCAGGTCAGACGCCAGAATGGTCTGTTGCTTTGGTATGACAGAAAATGACTGCTAGGGTACGTTCACACGTGAATCTGTCCCTTGTGTTTTTTACCTGTAGAGTTGAGACGTTTCTTCTGGCATTTTCTGCTCACAGTGTGGATCACCACTGGCATTTTCATCCTATAGAGAAGGTGTTGGC
Source organism: Bufotes viridis (assembly GCA_033119425.1). Taxonomy (NCBI): domain Eukaryota; kingdom Metazoa; phylum Chordata; class Amphibia; order Anura; family Bufonidae; genus Bufotes; species Bufotes viridis. Next base: position 54,916,439 of record CM065599.1, on the reverse strand, counting down.
AAAATACCTGAAAAACCAGCAAACGCTTCAACATGGTGCAGTTTTAAACGAACACAATAAAGACCTAGAAGTGACCCTCAGGGTCCTAGGTCCTCTCCTCTATTCTTTCTACACAGCGGCTATCAGTAGATTTGGATTTCAGTACCACCTCTATGATGATGGAACCTAGCTATACATGTCATCCTGTGACATCACCCGTGCTACACATCACCAGTGACTGTCGGTCCACTGTCCCTCTCTATTTCTCTCAAAAACTGATCTTCTTGTCTTTCCCCATTTACTAACCTACCCAAACTGGATATCTCAATGCAAGTCTATGGTACCTCCATAATCCTGGGGCCGCTGTCTTGAGGTTATGTTTGACTCTCATGCAATCACTGGCACGCTCATGTCACCGGCACCCCAAGAACATCTCATGAATCCACCCTTTTCTCAAGGTGAAAACGGGCCAAACACCTATTGTTGCCCTGATTTATTCAGTCTTCCCCTCCTCAGTCTCTCCTAAATGTAGCGGGACTCTTCTTTCTGTCCAAGGATCCACCACAGCCATGGCGGACTGTCAATGGAGGCAGATGGTGTGGTTGATATGGGGCCTGACAGGTTGGGGCGCCCATCAGCCCCAACAGAAGTCCCTGATCTGCTCTATGGAGTCCCGGAGTTGGCACCCTGACATAAAAGGGGGCATTCAGCATTCTGATAGTGTCGGAGGATAACCCTGTATACTTAAAGGGGTATTCCAGTTTTAATGACTACAATTATTTATATAGAGAATAGGATGTTGAACAATTTTCTAATAGACATCTATTGAAAAGGTTAAGACTTTTATTATAGCTGATCCTATACAGTAACCTCTTGCTAAAGAAAAAGAAATTGTACGGCTCCTGTAAAATTCATCCATAGGAGAGCTGGCTAGGACTAAACATGGGGTCAGTTATGACCCTCACAAGTATCGTGTGACTTGGCTTTTAGTTATATTCCCAGGTATCTAACTAGTGAACACTATAGTAGTGTACTGGGGAGCACTGCCATTTTACAACATCACCTAGAGACAGTCCGCCATTTTCATTTTACAACATCACCTAGAGACAGTCAGACATTTTCATTTTACAACATCACCTAGAGACAGTCAGCCATTTTCATTTTACAACATCACCTAGAGACAGGCAGCCATTTTACATCACCTAAAGACACCAGAGATCCTGACATTAACGCCTTCACTGCCAAAAGACATTCTTGCAGTATACGTTCGGTCTGTGTATTCTACAGATACTTTTGGCGCATGCACCAGGAGATTTCCCTTCGCATATAGTGAATGAAGTGTTCAAACATGATGTGAACACACCCTTAGGCCTCATGCACACGGCCGTTGTCTGGGTCCGAGCCGCATATTTCGCGGCTCGGCCGCTGACCCATTCATTTCAATGGGGCCGCAAAAGATGCGGACAGCACTCCGTGTGCTGTCCGCATCCGTTGCTCCGTTCCGTGCCCCCGCAAAAAAAATAGAGCATGTCCTATTCTTGTCCGTTATGCGGACAAGAATAGGCATCTCTATAATGGGCCGCGTTCCGTTCCGCATTTCGGAACAGCTTCCGTGTTTTGCGGATCCGCGATTTGCGGACCGCAAAACACCAACGGTCGTGTGCATGAGGCCTTACCCTTAGGTTTCTAACTGCCTGATTCTCTAGCTGAAAGGGCACAATAGTCAGAATGGGGCCTGGATAAAAGGTGGGGAGCCATGACCCCCAAAGTGTTGTACCTCCTTCTTTCAACTGACTGTGGGGGTCTCGGGAGTCAAAACCTCACCAATGACACGCTAATGATCAGTGTCGGACTAGAGTACAATGAGCCCCTCCAGAGGAATGGATAGAAAAACACGTACCCCTGCCATATACCTTACACATAATGTTGCCATATACATATACAAAAATCCCGTTATATAACACACAGAAATACTGCCACCATACACTTTGCTCACAATCCAATCATATACTGTATATAATTTCTCCATATAGTATAAAAGCAAGTTCTACATATAATGTAAATATAATATATAGTGTACACATAATGTCGCCATACACTGTACATATAGTCAGTGCCTCTATATAGTGTACATATAAATGCCACCATATGCTGCAAACACAAACACCATCATAAACTGAACTATATAATGTATAGTTACTCAAGTACTGCTCTAAACTGTACATAAATAATGCTGCCACATACTGTACCACAGAGAATCCTGCCATGTACTTTGCACAGAAGTAAATGACTAATACACATAAGTAATGCCACACAAGCAGCATATACCTACAGGACTGTGCTACTATTGGCTCTCGGGCCCCAGGTAGCGGTATTTCTGACACTGCGCAGTGTGAACTGGTCATGTGCTGTTGTCATGAAAGAGTATGGTGAGTGGATAAATGGCACCACTGTAAGTAACTGATGTGAGAGGTGAACGTCAGTAAGGTGTGCGAGGGGCGGACCGACACCCTACAGGGGAGCAGCTCGCCCCCAAAATGACCCAGGAGGCACCAGACGTGTGTCTAACACCACACTTCAGAGAACCTACTGCATACTGGGCTCCGGAGCAGACGGACGGTCACCTCCGATAATGAACTTGCATCAGCAGAAAAAGCTTACATTTTCTGGGCAGTATTGGAATCGGACCTCCACTGATCGGTAAAGGGTTGTCCTCTCCGATGAGTCAGGTTTTCTGCTTCATGGAACAGATGGAGAAACATCAGAGAACAAAGACCCTGCAGCCATTGCTGGAAGAACACAAACCGGTGGTGGCTGCGTTATGGTCCGGGGAAGGTTTGGTGGCATTCTCTAGGGACACTCATCCATGTGGAAGGCACTCTCCACCGATTTGGGAATTAATCCATCCTTGCAGATCACACCCACCCATACATGCTGATTGTCTCCCCTTGGGCACATATGATCTTCCAGCAAGATGTCACACTAGAAATGTCTAACATTGGCTGGAAGAGTCTGACCAAGGCTTCAGAGTACCACCATGACCCCTACTTCCCCAGACTTGAACCCATTTGAGCATCTAGGGGATCACCTCGATGGCTGTGTTCTCCCTATGGATCCTTCCTACGCCCCCTCCAGCAGCTGTGGGATCACCCCGATCATTGTGTTTTCCCTATGGATACTCCTCATGCCCCCTCCACCTGTGGGATCACCTTGATGGCTGTGTTCTTCCTATGGATCCTCCTCCAGCTGTGGGATCACCTCGATGGTTGTGTTCTCCCTATGGATCCTTCCTACGCCCCCTCCAGCAGCTGTGGGATCACCTCGATGGTTGTGTTCTCCCTATGGATACTCCTCACGCCCCCTCCAGCAGCTGTGGGATCACCTCGATCATTGTGTTCTCCCTAGGGATCCTCCTCCAGCTGTGGGATCACCTCGATGGTTGTGTTCTCCCTATGGATCCTTCCTACGCCCCCTCCAGCAGCTGTGGGATCACCTCGATCATTGTGTTCTCCCTATGGATACTCCTCACGCCCCCTCCAGCAGCTGTGGGATCACCTTGATCATTGTGTTCTCCCTATGGATCCTCCCTACGCCCCCTCCAGCAGCTGTGGGATCACCTCGATCATTGTGTTCTATGGATCCTCCTCACGCCCCCTGGTTGATCCTGTTCCAAAGAAGTCTTATTTCATTACTCTGCAGCTCCCCTTTAAAAAGTAGAACTCAATACGTTGTCATACATAGGTGGGGGTAATATGGTCATTAAAAGGGTTCTCCACTTGTCCTATATTGATGACCTATCCTCGAGGCCCAACTCCCAGCTATATACAGAGAATGCAGCTATTGTACGGGCTTTGCCTTCCCCTCCGCATCAACATTGCAGCGCTGCGTAGTGTAAATACAACTACATTGTCACATTCACTTCAATGAGACATCCTCTCACACCAGAGATATGTCACCTCTGGGACCCGCACCTATCTCTAGAACCGAGCACCCAAAACTAACAGTTTACCACGCATGCGCGTGCTCACTTGGCTATTCTCAAAAGTCCCATAGACACTAACGAAGAATGCACTGCGCAAGCGCAGCCACCGCTACATTCACCTCTATGGTACTGCCGGAGACAGCCAGCGCTCAGCTATTTTCACTGTCCCATACAAATGAATGGTGGGCAGCCCCCTATACGTGGTGCGCTTCTCGTTCGCTTTTGGGGCTCCGTTCTAGACATATCCGATAGATATAAGATAGATAAATATGAGATAGATATGAGAAATAGATAATGAGATAGATAGATAAATATGAGGTAGATAGATAGATAGATATGAGGTAGATAGATAGATAGATAGATATGAGATAGATAGATAGATATGAGATAGATAGATATGAGACAGATAGATATGAGACAGATAGATATATAGATATGAGATAGATAGATATGAGACAGATAGATAGAAAGATAAATATGAGACAGATAGATAGATATGAGACAGATAGATATGAGATAGATAGATGAGACAGATAGATAGATATGAGATAGATAGATATGAGATAGATAGATATGAGATAGATAGATATGAGATAGATCATTAGATAGATAGAACCAGTATTATTTTCAGCCTGTGGGGCCATACACTGTGTGACACTGGAGCATGAGGGCCCCTCCACCGGCCCCTGCAGTCCTGTTACCTGCAGAGAAGCTGCTCTCAGTGGCCTCTCTGGAGAAGGAATGGTGGCCTCCTGTTCAGTTGTGAGGAGACTGGGGCAGCCAATCAGCTCCCAGATAACTTCCAGCTGGTTTACAAAGCCTAATGCCGATTGGCTGACCCCATCCTGAAGCAGAACAAGTGCTGCTCTGAGGATTCCAGCGGCAGGACTGTGGTGTCTGTGCTGGGCCCCCAGAGGAGGCTCTGCTTCTCCTGAGGGCCACAACAACACTGTTGATCAGTATTTTTAGAGAAAACCCATGTAGTGTATGTTCACATGGTAAATACAATGAGGAAAAATCTTACATATATCTTTCCCTTGGATTTCTACCACAGACTTGCCGCGGATCCCCATCAATGGCAGATAATCTGCATTAGTGGTTTTAGCACCATTTGCACACACACATAAACTGCATCAGGAAGGGACGTGTCCATTATTGACGCCGTTTGGAATTTCCCATTGAAAACAACCTGATAATAAAAGGGCAGTGTGAACATGCACTTAATGGAGAATTTAATCTGAGACCTATAATACATATAGGACGCCTTGCTAAAACACCTTGATGGTTTTGAATTAAAAGAAAACTACATTTTTTAATATAGGTTATATGTTTAAGTGCAGTTTTTGTGGCGGTGGCTCTATAAGCGAGGTGGAGGAGCCTTCTTCAGTCTCTGATGGGATTCTCCTATTAGATTGGCCGTATTTAGGTCTGAAGAGGTTCAGGTTTGCACATCTGGCAGATTTTCTGAGAAAGAAGAGGGTTATGAGAAGTTCCTCACATTCATTTGTAGTCGGATCCTAGAAGAAAAAAAATCCACATAATCAAGAGTTTAAAAGAACACAAGGAGAAGAACGAGAAAAGCTGCCAAACTTACCGAATCTGGTGGTCCACTCGTCAGAGTCTTCATGGGAACTTCAGATGGTTTGGATGGTAAAAACCATCTGTAGATGGTAAATGGGCCCTGAGCAGCCGATGATAAAATGGTTGTGGGGCAGATGGTATATGGGCCTCGAGCACAGGGCAGATGTTAAGTGGGCCCTGAGCAGCAAATTATAAAATGGCTGCTGGGCAGGTGGTAAATGGTTCCAAGCAGAAAATGGTAATAAAATGGCCATAGGGCAGATGTTATAGCAGCCGGCAGATGTTTTTAAGATGGCCGCTTTCTCTTCAGGGGGTTAGAGGTCCTGATATTGGAGGTGGACTCCTGAAAGGTCCTCCATCCCTATGTCATCAGCATATTGACATGGGCTAACCTCCATTTTTTCATCAACGCTGTATACAAATTCCATCTGAAATTTTTTGGGTACTGGCAAAGGCCAACATCCATGTTCTCTACAGTAGTCACCTCGGGAACAGTCTTCAGCATCAGTCTCCTCCTCTTCCAAAACACCCCCATGGGGAGAGCCAGCAAGAGAAACTGACATTGGGGTCAGGGTGTGACCCTAGGTTATGCCACAGGACCACACCCCTGATTATTATGTCATAAGTAAACCAGCCATGCCCCCCCCCATTATGACATCACAAATAAGTCGTGCTCTCCATTATGACATCACAGTTAAAGGGGTCATCATACCAGAGGCATAACAATTAAAGTGGCATCCCCAGGCACAATGGCATGATGGGGCCCACCACTCTCAGGACACTGATACAGTTGACATCTGTAATATAGGTAGGAGCCTTTTTGCTCTTCCATTCCATGTCTTGGAAGGCGCAGACCTGCAGTCTACAAGATTCAGGAACACACACATGGTGTGAGTGCACAGGCCCAAAGATGTCTCTGCAGACACAAGTTAGGGCTGGATGAAGTCATCATGGTGGTCTGGGCCAGATGGAACAGATAAGGAAAGTAAATGATCAGAAAGGTCATGTGTAAGCCATTGGACATAACTGTACTGTAATCACCACTGTATGGACAGTGTTTGTGGGTAATACTGCTCAATGTACAGTGCTTTGTGTAATAACAGGCATTATTTAATGCTACTGGCAGTGGTCATGGTATGGAATTACCTGGATTGACGGCCCATTCAGAAGACAGGTGTTTTTTGTCCTATATTGATCTCCCAGCTACAGCTCTGGGTCACCACACTGATTCTCTAGCCAATGACATCACAAATAGTGTCTCTAAGGCAGGGATCAGCAATAGAGATGAGCCAACTTTAAAAAAAATTCCGGTGTTCGGGTTGCGGTAAGTCGCGCGTCCCGTTATGGATTCCACTATAGCGGCATATGGAATCCATAAGGGCGGCTGCCACCAACCCGAACTGTTGAACAGCCGAAGGACCTGGGGTGACATCACCGTCATGTGATCAGTGCAGGGGGCGTGGCTCAGCACGGGATCAAATCCAGGGCTGAGCCACGCCCCCTGCACTGATCACATGACAGTGATGTCACCCCAGGTCCTTCGGCTGTTCAACAGTTCGGGTTGGTGGCAGCCGCCCCTTATGGATTCTATATGCCGCTATAGTGGAATCCATAATGGGATGCGCGACTTACCGCAACCCGAACGCCGAACACCAGACTTTTTTTTAAAGTTCGCTCATCTCTAATCAGCAACCTTCGGCACTCTTACTGCTGTAAAACTCCCATCATGCACACTTACCAGAATAACGGAGAAACTTCCCTAGACGTGAAAAGAGGATTCTGGGGGTTGTAGTTTCAGAACAGCTGGAGTGACAAAGGTTGCTGATCCCTGCGATAAGGAAACAAGATGCGTAACCATGATAGGAATCTAATGATGACATCAGAGGCGGTAAAACTGTCTAAAAGAAACAACCAATCAGAATGCAGATATCATTTCATAATGAAAGCTGCACTGCCATTGGTTTCTATGACCAATAAAGAAAGTTTTTGAAAATCAGGAGGACAATAGCGGCAATTTTTTTTTTTATAATCCACACCCCTAACTCTGGCCAATAAATAACTACACGCACCCAATCCCGCTCAGTCCCCTTAATGCCCACACAGTAGTAATGCCCACAATGTGCCCCGTCACAGTAGTAATGCCCACAATGTACCCACATTGTTTTTTTTTCACAGTAGTTATCCTCACACTTTGCCCAGTCACTTTAGGTGTGCCGACATTGTGCTTCATCACAGTAGAATTGCCCACATTCTGCCCCATCTCAGTAGTTATGTCCACATTGAGCCCCATCACAGTAGTCATACCCACAATATACCCACATTGTGTCTTGTCAGAGTAGTTATGCCCTCATTGTGTTCTGTCATAATAGTTATACCACATTGTGCCCATCACAGTAGTTATGCCCACATTGTGCCCGCTCACAGTAGAATGGCTCACATTGTGCCCGCTCACAGTAGAAAGGCTCACATTGTGCACTGTCACAGTAGTTATGCCCTCATTGTGTCGTGTCATAATAGTTATACCACATTATGCCCATCACAGTAGTTATGCCCACATTGTGCCCGCTCACAGAAGAATGGCCCACATTGTGTCCTCTCAAAGTGGTAATTCCCACAATGTGCCTCTCACAGTAGTTATGCCCCCAATATACATCCTTCACAGTACATATACCCACATGTGCCCCCTTAACTGTAGCTATGTGCTCACATTGTGCTCTTTTCAGTAATGACCCCTCCTCGTTAATAAAGTAAAAAAACAACAACTGTAAATGCTCACCTAAGCATTCCCCTGATGATAACAGCACATCTAGCGCTCCGCAGCAAGCACAATGCCCATTCTGGGCTCTGTAGGAGGAGCGCGGAGGCTGTATATTACACTGCAACGCCATGTATAGACTTGCATGTTAGAATGCATCTCTATGAACAGTCCTGCAACCCTTGTATTCCCCTGTATGTTACACTGCACGTAATGCATGCATCTCTACATATACGGTAGTATGTAGTGTAATGAACAGGACTAAGCATGGGGTATAGTGTAATATACAGGACTATACATGGGATGCTGTGTAATATACAGAACTATACATGGGGTGCGGTGTAATATACAGGACTATACATAGGGTGCGGTGTAATATACAGGACTATACATGGGCTGCAGTGTAATATACAGGACTATACATGGGAATGCAGTGTAATATACAGGACTATACATGGGAATGCAGTGTAATATACAGGATTATAAATGGGGTGCAGTGTAATATACAGAAATATATATGGGAGTGCAGTGTAATATACAGGACTATACATGGGAGTGCAGTGTAATATACAGGACTACACATGGGGAGCAGTGTAATATACAGGATTATACATGGGGTGCTGTGTAATATACAGGACTATACATGGGGTGCAGTGTAATATACAGGACTATACATGGGGTGCAGTGTAATATAGTGGACTATACATGGGAGTGCAGTGTAATATACAGGACTATACATGGGGTGCGGTGTAATATACAGGACTATACATGGGGTGCGGTGTAATATACAGGAATATACATGGGAGTGCAGTGTAATATACAGGACTATACATGGGGTGCAGTGTAATATACAGGATTATACATGGGGTGCTGTGTAATATACAGGACTATACATGGGGTGCAGTGTAATATACAGGACTATACATGGGGTGCAGTGTAATATACAGGACTATACATGGGGTGCAGTGTAATATACAGGACTATACTTGGGGTACAGTGTAATATACAGGACTATACATGGGGTGCAGTGTAATATACATGGGGCGTATTCGTTATACTGTGGATATATGAATGGATTTTCATAGGAGAAATAGAAATGGAGCCCGGCCCCGACCGGTCTCTTGTGCTTATTCGCCCCTCACCTGTTCTCACCTGAACTTCAGTATATAATCAGTGAGACTCAAAATAACTTGGTCGGGAAAGAGTTAAGAGCACATTTTCTGTTAAAGAAAACTCCCATGATTTCTCACATACAGAACATGCACTGCAGGGAGATAACAGCTTCCTGTCCCTTTAAATTTCCTCTTCCAGATGTCACTGCTCAGCAGCCAATGGGATCGCTGGATTTGAACTTGAAATTAAACCAACGGTCAGTGGCCCTCAGACCGTTACAGACCGACGACGAGAGGAGAAGATGGACGCCGGTGAGATCTCACACCCCTCATCTGACATACGTGACGCTTGTCTCGCCTCCCATGATGCATCACTCACAGGATTAGGGATCTGCTGAGCGGTTTAACCTTTATCCTACTTGTCCCGGACACCACTAGGGGGAGCTAGCTGTATACGTGTAGTGCCCCAATGACTTCACCATCAGCTGTATACATATGAGTGCAGTCTGCTCCCCCTAGTGGCTGGTGCAGGATTCCTAAATGTTATTAGTTTAGGCACTCTGCTGCCAGTAGTGTTTATTGAGGGACCTGTGCTGGGAATTAGGGATATTCTGTTTGCAATGATGCTAATGGGGGCAGCGTGCTGGCTCTGAAAATGGGTTCGGTCCTAAGGCTCTGCCAGTGGGGACTTTGGATGTCATTCTGGAGAGAACTTCTGCACTCGTTTCTGACCCAAATATGAAAACTAATAGGGTCAACTAGAACTGGCCTAGTTGCCCATAGCAACCAATCAGATTCCACCCTTCATTTTCCAAATGAGCTGTCAAAAATGGAAGGAGGAATCTGATTGGTTGCTACGGGCAACTAAGCCAGCTCTACTTTAAACCAGTTTGCTAAATGACCCCACAAATGCACAATTGTATGCAATTTGGCGCATCATTTCATAAAGAAATCCATTTCACCTAACTTACCAGGAGTGTGAGACCTGGAAGATCTAAGGGCAAAAATTAATAATTCTGCTGTAAAATTGTGTCTTAAACTAAGGATTAGTAAACCTGCACTGTCTAAATCCAGACGTCGCGGTCACGATGAGGACACAACGCATAAACCCGTACTTTTGGTTTCCAGACTGGAAAAGGGGCTCTATCAGAAACACGTGGACAATGTGCGTTTTCTAACAGAAAAATACGCAGCAGAAACCGCGGTAGAAATCTCCGGCTAACCCTCAGGTTTAGGACACGGGTTTTGCGTGCAGCAGATACCCCTGCAGCTTTGGTCCTATTTAATGGGGCTGATCCACACGTGGACACTGGATGTAATTTCCATGCCCAAGAAGGGACGTGTCCCCTCCTGTCAAAGGTTTGGAAATCATCCATAGCCAATGGAACGACAATGCTGAATCCCATTAAACACAATGACAGATGGATTCCATGTGGTTTTTAGTACAAGCCACACAACATCAACAGTCATGCAGCTATGACAAATGGGTACAGGGAACGGCTGATATGGCTTGTATTAGTAGCGAGTGTCTGTGAGCAGAGGGGGCGTGCATCTGATAACGCTAGACACGCCCCACTTCTTGTCTGACTACCCTGCCCAAACAGGTAGTGAGTGGACTGCAGATTAGCAGAAAGTGAGATCCCTGGTAATCAACCAGGTTTTTCGTGGTAAAACCAGTGGCGTACCCGCCATGGAGGCCGACCATGTCACTGCTATGGGACCTTGGGGAGAGGAGAGCCTGGCACTGAACTGCTTCTTGTGTTCCTGACATAAGTCCATGGCATTTTCCAGCAGCCACCACAAGGGGGAGCTCAGTACAAAGATATGTTACAGCTTTTATTAAGTTGAAATGGTAGCTGTATACATTCCGGTGCACGGAGCTCCCCTTAGTGGTGCCTGCAGGAGGACAGTTATATCACATACTATATTAAGAAAAGTAGGAGACACAGAGCTTCAAGGGAGGAGATTTATTATCTGAGGGAGGTACAACCATTGAAATGACATGTCCTACACTTAGGCGGACATTCACTGTACATACATGGGGAGAGCTGCGGGTGTTTGTGACTAAGTCTCTTTTATGGGTTAACAGATTGCGCTAAGATTTCTCCAATTCTGGACGAGTACAGGATTGGAGCAGGCCGCACTTCTCTGGGGGTAAGTAGCTTCATTGTATACTGACCCCTTGACCTATCACCCATGAGGAGTGGTAAGTGGTCACTTACTGTATTCTCTTCTCCTTAGGACATCTACTGCCTCCAGCAGTGCATCTATGGCCTGGCACCCTTCTCAGGTGAGCATTTTTGGGAATAAGACTCGGCTATGAAAACTTGATCTGATCTCTAGGTTTAGACTGATGTGAAGTAAACTCATGATCTGGTTGTGTTCTCCCTGCAGCTTATCCCCGCACCGTGGAGGAGATGAACCAACAACGTCTCATCTACTCCATGAGATTCCTCCCGTCTCCAATCTTCAAGATGGAGGTGAGCGATCCTACTGCCTGTCATATTGTCCGCCAGATTCCTCCATGTTCTGTCTATAGATGTGAAGGTTTTATAGGAACGTCTCATAGACGAGTGACTGTATCTGTTCTTAGCGCCTCATGCCGACCAACCGAGAAGCTCAGAAGAAATACCTGCCTTTTCCACTGGAGGAAGAAGATCCGGAGCCGGCACTGATGATGGCAAGCCGCCTGTGTGAAGACCTGACGGTGGAGAAGGCCGAGAGAGAGCGAGAGGAGGCAGAGACATCCCGGGAGCAGCAGGATGAGACAGCTGAGAGGAAGACCGCCAAGGAGCAGAAAAAGAAGAGAGGATGGTGAAACTGGATGTGAGGAGCAAGAACCTGAGAAGAGTTCAGCATCAGCCTGGAAGAAGACAGAAGATCCGCCAGCCAACAACCTTCCAGTACGTGAATACCAACCTGAGGGGAAGGAAGAACATCCTCTGGACCATCCTCTTCAAACCTTTCTGCCGGTGATGGATGGTAAGGGGCTGTAGAACCACCAGCAGCAACCAAATCTAAAAAAAAAAATCAGTCATTAAATATTAATATTTAGGCAATAGTAATAAGCTGAAGGGTAGTTTTATAGTCCTAAATCTATAAAAAGTAGTAAAAATAAATAACATAATCAATATAATTAGTAAACTTAGAAATAAGATCAGGGGCTTGATCCAGGGTTCTAGGACTGATCGCCTTTTCCCGGGTCGAGAAGGAATTTTTCCCTGTGACACTATTTGGCTGAATGTGTCCAGGGTTTTCGCCTTCTTCTGGATCCACTACGTTAGGGATAGGGACCTAATTTAGGGATAGGAATCAGGGGCTTGATCCAGGGTTCTAGGACTGATCGCCTTTTCCCGGGTCGAGAAGGAATTTTTCCCTTGTGACACTAATTGGCTGAATGTGTCCAGGGGTTTTCGCCTTCTTCTGGATCAACAACTACAGGGATAGGGATCTAGTAAAATACCATTAGAAATATTATTAACAATATAACAGTAATAATAATAAGGAGAATAATAGTGTAACGGACCGTTACGCACACAACTCCGTTTAGGCGATATTCCCTTTTCCGGATAGACCAGCAGCTACTGCAATCACCAACTTCCCAAACTGCAAACCACACGAATTCACCAACTTCCGAACAAGAGACGCACGAACCCTGGAAGCAGCCGAACAGGAAAAGCAATATGAACAGCTTACACTCCTGGCAATCAGCATACAGTCAAATCCCCCCCAATAACGAGACGACACTTCGTTTTGAGGGTCAAGCAGGAGCTCTAACTTTTATTGAGGGCTACCTGCCCGGTATTTATGCAGGTCTCCCACCTGGTGGACACTCCCCTAGGGGACCAGAAGGAAGACTACGACACGGGATACAGCAGCCAATCACACACAATGGGACAATACAGACACCCCCAGCATATCCCTCCCCTCTGCCTGTGATACAATCCCCCTACATGGGTAATGTAATCATCACAGGCAGGCGAATACACAATGTCTTCTGTCCTGGAGACAATTGAGGAGTCATTCAATTATCTCTCAGGACAAAGGGAAATCGCCAATACACATGTGGGGACAATAGGACAGACATCACTATTCAATACACAATGTCCCACCCTTTACAGTACACAGACATGTAACATATCCCCAGATGGCTTGGATCTGAGCGCTCAATATATCCAAGGATAGAGGCAGACTCAATTGAGCACATGGTTGCAAAAGGACATAAAATTACACAATGTTACAATTACTACATAAAACATATACATGCAACATATCCCCAGATAGCTTAGGTCTGAGCGCACATTATTGAATGGCGCTCAGACCACACATGTCCAGTTCAATTGCCATGGAGCTAAAGTCTTTCCCATAGTCTTTCATTATACGAATGGGCTCCATAGCAGAGCTATCTGGGGCATCACCGCTCAAACAGGACAAGCATACATGGGGCCATAGTCGCAGGGCAGGAGGCGAGCAAGCAGTCCCTTCCAGGAAACTGGGGCAGACTCTGGTACCGGGTCCAGTCCGCTACATTTCTCCCTTTACCAACTAGACTAACAGGGTATCTGACCTCCTGCCGGTCAGTGCCCTGGTTAGTCCAGCAACCCACCCACGAAGCACAAACAGCAGTACAGCCCACCCACAATAAATGGTTACTACACCTGGATAAAGTAGCAACTTGTCCATGTCCAGGTGCCTCACTACGGCTGTGCGGGGACTGGTAGACTGCCTAGGTGGGTTGCTGAGTGGGCAGAGACCGGCGATACTCTGCCCTGGGGCCAGCGCTACCACGGAAGTAGCCTGGTGGGAGCCTGGTTGTGGGGGAGGAGACCGACTGTCTCCCCTCTGGATAAACCGCTCTGTGGCTGGCGGACAGGACCGACCATCCTTGCCCCTTGTGCTGCAAGTGCAGAGACCACGGTCCCATCTGCACCGTTGGGGGCGTAACATCTCCCTTGGTGGGTTAGGCTGCCGCTGGAGAGAGGGTGTAACAAGCCCCTCTCTCTGAACTGTAGACTGCCGCTGGGGAGAGCGGGTAGCAGGCTCCTCTCCCTGACACTCTCTCTGCTGGTGGAGGGGGGGACCAACTGTCTCCCCTTTCAATATCTTGTCCTGCTGCTGGGGTACACACTGCAGCTGGGGAGGAAGGATGACACCTTTAGCTCCCTGGGGTACACACTGTCGCTGGGGAGGAAGGGAAACACCTTCAGCTCCCGGGGGTAGACACTGCCGCTGGGGAGGAAGGACGACACCTTCAGCTCCCTGGGGTACACACAGCCGCTGGGGAGGGAGGACGGCACCTTCAGCTCCCTGGAATACACCCTGCCGCTGGGGAGGAAGGACGACACCTTCAGCTCCCTGGGGTACACACTGCCGCGGGGAGGAAGGACAGCACCTTCAGCTCCCTGGGGTATACACTGCCGCTGTGGAGGAAGGACGGCACCTTCAGCTCCCGGAACGCACTCAGCCGCTGGGGGAGGACGACACCTTCGGCCCTCTGTAACTCACACGGCTGCTGGGGAGGAAGGACGACACCTTCGGCCCTCTAGTGTAATATACAGGACTATACATGGGGTGCAGTGTAATATACAGGACTATACATGGGGTGCAGTGTAATATACAGGACTATACATGGGCTGCAGTGTAATACACAGGACTATACATGGGCTGCAGTGTAATACACAGGAGTATACATGGGGTGCAGTGTAATACACAGGAGTATACATGGGGTGCAGTGAAATACACAGGACTATACATGGGAGTGCAGTGTAATATACAGGACTATACATGGGGTGCAGTGTAATATACAGAACTATAAATGGGGTGCAGTGTAATATACAGGACTATACATGGGGTGCAGTGTAACATACAGGACTATACATGGGGTGCAGTGTAATACACAGGAGTATACATGGGGTGCAGTGTAATACACAGGAGTATACATGGGGTGCAGTGAAATACACAGGACTATACATGGGAGTGCAGTGTAATATACAGGACTATACATGGGAGTGCAGTGTAATATACAGAACTATAAATGGGGTGCAGTGTAATATACAGGACTATACATGGGGTGCAGTGTAACATACAGGACTATACATGGGGTGCAGTATATTATACAGGACTATACATGGGGCGCAGTATATTATACAGGACTATACACGTGCTGCAGTGTAATACACAGGACTATACATGGGGTGCAGTGAAATACACAGTACTATACATGGGAGTGCAGTGTAATATACAGGACTATACAGGGTAGTGCAGTGTAACATACAGGACTATACATGGGGTGCAGTGTAATATACAGGACTATACATGGGGTGCAGTGTAATATACAGGATTATACATGAGGTGCAGTGTAATATACAGGATTATACATGAGGTGCAGTGTAATATACAGGACTATACATGGGGTGCAGTGTAATATACAGGACTATACATGGGGTGCAGTGTAATATACAGGACTATACATGGGGTGCAGTGTAATATACAGGACTATATGTGGGGTGCAGTGTAATATACAGGACTATACATGGGGTGCAGTGTAATATACAGGACTATGCATGGGGTGCAGTGTAATATACAGGACCATACATGGTGTGCAGTGTAATATACAGGACCATACATGGGGTGCAGTGTAATATACAGGACTATACATGGGGTGCAGTGTAATACACAGGACTATACATAAGGTGCAGTGTAACATACAGAACTATACATGGTAGTGCAGTGTAATATACAGGACTATACATGGGGTGCACTGTAATATACAGGACTATACATGGGGTGCAGTGTAATATACTTGTGGCGAAACTAACCGCGCCACTGGGTTTTGGAGGTGGACAGATTGCCAGCCTCTTGCCCCAGGATTATGGGCCCTCTCATCAGCCCATGCTAAACTTAAACCCCATGGCGATTTGACTGTGTTTGTGGCATCTGAGCACTGTTTGGATATATTGAGCGCTCAGATCCAAGCCATCTGGGGATATGTTTAATGTCTGTGTGTACTGTAAAGGGTGGGACATTGTATATTGAATAATGATGTCTGTCCTATTGTCCCCACGTGTGTATTGGCGATTTCCCTTTGTCCTGAGAGATAATTGAATGAGTCCTCGATTGTCTTCAGGACAGAAGACATTGTGTATTCTCCTGCCTGGGATGATTACATTAACCTGTGTAGGGTAATTGTATCACAGGCAGAGGGGAGGGATATGCTGGGGATGTGTCCCTATTGTCCCTTTGTGTGTGATTGGCTGCTGTATCCCCCGTGTCTCAGTCTTCCTTCTGGTCCCCTAGGGCAGTGATGGGCAACGTGCGGCTCTCCAGCTGTTGCAGAACTACAACTCCCAGCATGCAAAGCCTGTCTATAGCTATCAGCCTACTGCAGGGCATGGTGGGAGTTGTAGTTTAGCAACAGCTGGAGAGCCGCACGTTGCCCATCACTGCCCTAGGGGAGTGTCCACCAGGTGGGAGACCTGGATAAATACCGGGCAGGTAGCCCTCAATAAAGTTAGAATTCCTGTTTAACCATTAATACGGAGCCTCGTCTCGTACTTGGGGGGAATTGCTACGTCAGAACGTTCTCTTGCCTGTTCCAGGAAAGGAGGACTTCGTATGGTTCCAGTTCGGTGGATTCCAGCGGTTGTGGGTTGCTGTGCTCTTCGCCAGGGGAATCCCCCAAACGGTATTAACCCTCGCTATACCAGGTTATACCGTAACAATACTGGACTATACATGGGGTGCAGTGTAATATACAGGACTATGCATGGGATGCAGTGTAACATACAGAACTATACATGGTAGTGCAGTGTAATATACAGGACTATACATGGGGTGCAGTGTAACATACAGAACTATACATGGTAGTGCAGTGTAATATACAGGACTATACATGGGGTGCAGTGTAATATACAGGACTATACATGGGGTGCAGTGTAATATACAGGAGTATACATGGAGTGCAGTGTAATATACAGGACTATACATGGGGTGCAGTGTAATATACATGACTATACATGGGAGTGCAGTCTAATACACAGGACTATACATGGGGTGCAGTGCAATATACAGGACTATACATGGAGTGCAGTGTAATATACAGGACTATACATGGGAGTGCAGTGTAATATACATGACTATACATGGGAGTGCAGTGTAATATACATGACTATACATGGGAGTGCAGTGTAATATACAGGACTATACATGGGGGTGCGGTGTAATATACAGGACTATGCATGGGATGCAGTGTAATATACAGGACTATACATGGGGTGCAGTGTAATACACAGGACTATACATGGGGTGCAGTGTAACATACAGGACTATACATGGGGTGCAGTGTAACATACAGAACTATACATGGTAGTGCAGTGTAATATACAGGACTATACATGGGGTGCAGTGTAATATACAGGATTATACATGAAGTGCAGTGTAATATACAGGACTATACATGGGTTGCAGTGTAATATACAGGACTGTACATGGGGTGCAGTGTAATATACAGGACTATACATGGGGTGCACTGCAAAATACAGGACTATACATGGGGTGCAGTGTAATATACAGGACTATACATGGGAGTGCAGTGTAATATACAGGACTATACATGGGAGTGCAGTGTAATATACAGGACTATACATGGGAGTGCAGTGTAATATACAGGACTGTACATGGGGTGCAGTGTAATATACAGGACTATACATGGGGTGCACTGCAAAATACAGGACTATACATGGGAGTGCAGTGTAATATACAGGACTATACATGGGAGTGCAGTGTAATATACAGGACTATACATGGGAGTGCAGTGTAATATACAGGACTATACATGGGAGTGCAGTGTAATATACAGGACTATACATGGGAGTGCAGTGTAATATACAGGACTATACATGGGAGTGCAGTGTAATATACAGGACTATACATGGGAGTGCAGTGTAATATACAGGACTATACATGGGAGTGCAGTGTAATATACAGGACTATACATGGGAGTGCAGTGTAATATACAGGACTATACATGGGGTGCAGTGTAATATACAGGAGTATACATGGAGTGCAGTGTAATATACAGGACTATACATGGGGTGCAGTGTAATATACAGGACTATACATGGGGTGCAGTGTAATATACAGGAGTATACATGGAGTGCAGTGTAATATACAGGACTATACATGGGGTGCAGTGTAATATACATGTAACGGACCGCTTCTGCAGACAAGGGGTAAAAACCGTTTAGGCGATCGGCCCCCTTTACAGAGATATAGGCACAGCTACTGCAGAACACCAAACTCCCGAACTGGATACAAAATAGCACTCCAACTCCCGTACTGGAACCTCCCAAATAGCTGCTAGCAGACGAACAGGAAAAGCAGACAATCAGCTTACACTCCTGGCAATCAGTCTCTAACAGCATACAGTGAATCCCCCCAAGAACGAGACGAGGCTCCGTATTGATGGTAAACAGGAATTCTATATTTTATTAAGGGCTACCTGCCCGATATTTATCCAGAGCTCCCACCTGGTGGCCACTCCCCTAGAGGACCAGAAGGAAGACTGCGACACGGGATACAGCAGCCAATCACACACATTGGGACAATACAGACACCCCCAGCATATCCCTCCCCTCTGCCTGTGATACCATCACCCTACATGGGTAATGCAATCATCACAGGCAGACGAATACACAATGTCTTCTGTCCTGGAGACAATTGAGGAGTCATTCAATTATCTCTCAGGACAAAGGGAAATCGCCAATACACATGTGGGGACAATAGGACAGACATCACCATTCAATACACAATGTCCCACCCTTTACAATACACACAGACATTTCAGAGACAAGACTCCATTATGCACATGGGGACACAGAACAAGCATTACTGTTACAATACACCAGGTAAGACACATTACATTAAAACTATACATTTAACATATCCCCAGATAGCTCAGGTCTGAGCGCACATTATTAAGTGAATGGCGCTCAGACCACACGAATACAGTTTAATCGCCATGGAGCCAAAGTCTTTACAGTCAGTTTCATACGAATGGGCTCCATGGGATTCCTATCTGGGGTATAACACATTCAACCAAAACTACCGAACCCCAGGCAGAAAAGCACGAATTAAGCTTTTCTGCAGGTAAAAAGATGTCTTTTAACAGGGGGCCATAGTCCAAAGGCAGCAGGCGAGCAACCAGGTTTCTCCAATGCAATGTGGCGAGATTGGTCTCGTCACATCTCTCCCCTTTTCCAAACAGACTAACAGGGTATCTGACCTCCTGCCGGTCAGTGCCCTTGTTAGTCCAGCAGCCCACCCACAAAACACAATCAACAGCACAGCCCACCCACAATAAATAGTTACTGCAACTGGGTAGAGGAGAAGCTTGTCCATGTCCAGGTGCCTCACCACGGCTGTGCTGGGTACGGGCACGCTGACTTGGTGGGGTGCTGCATGGGCAGAGACCCGCGTCACTCTGCCCTGTTGCCAGCGCTACTGGGAGGGTAGCCTGGTTGAAGCCTGGTTGTTGGAGGGGAGACCGACTGTCTCCCCTTTAGATATACAGTCCTGCTGCTGGAGACCGACTGTCTCCCCTTTGGTTACACAGCTCTGCTGCTGGAGACCGACTGTCTCCCCTTGGGTTACACAGCTCTGCTGTTGGGGAAAGGAGACTGAGCTCTCTATTCCCTGCCCATTAATGATCCGCCGCTGGGGAGAGGTGGTAGTAAGCTCCTCTCCCATACATACCTTCCTCCTCAGTGGAGGGAGACCGACTGTCTCTCCTCCCAATACAGAGTCCTGCTGCTGGAGAAAGGAGACTGGGCTCTCTATTCCCTGCTGGTTACTCTGCCGCTGGGGACTGGAGACCGGGCTCCCAATTCCCGAAAAATCACGTTGCTGCTGTGGGGCAGGAACAACTACCTCTGCCCCCTGTAGCTCAGCCTGCCGCTGGGGAATGGAGCTCAGGCTCCCAATTCCCTGTAATATCTCCCGCTGGGGAATGGAGCTCAGGCTCCCAATTCCCTGCAATATCTCCCGCTGGGGAATGGAGCTCAGGCTCCCAATTCCCTGCAATATCTCCCGCTGGGGAATGGAGCTCAGGCTCCCAATTCCCTGTAATATCTCCCGCTGGGGAATAGAGCTCAGGCTCCCAATTCCCTGTAATATCTCCCGCTGGGGAATGGAGCTCAGGCTCCCAATTCCCTGCAATATCTCCCGCTGGGGAATGGAGCTCAGGCTCCCAATTCCCTGCAATACCGGTGGAGAGACCTCGGTCCCATCTCCACCTCCCGCCTGGGGTTCCTCCCAGTAAATTTCAATAATGTCTTCCCAGCGGAATGGGTCTGGAACTGGATCTGTCACCTTGCTGTCCTGCTGAGCCTTCCCAATGGAGTGGAAGAGATCTCGGTAGTCCTGCTCCAGTTCCCACTCCAGGGTTGCTAGGTGAGCCAGGTCTTGCTCTACCTCATGGGGGTCATCCCCGTCATGCCTAGCCTCCCTCTCGTAGAAAATGTCCTGAAGTCTGTTCTGCGCAGGACTCCCGAAGTCAGGCTCTGCAAAGGACTCCCATAACAAGCCAGAACCATCAAACTCCTCTCCCTCTGGCTTGTCATGCTCGGCTGTCCAGGGTATATACTGTGCCATATACCACCAGAGCGCCTGGTAGGCATCCTCCAGCCATAGCTCCTGCCATACCCGGTGCTCTAGTTCCTTCACCCATTCATCAAGGGGCTGCTCTCCCAGAAAGGGCATCCGCAGGGCCACTTGCTTCTGCCACCGCTGCTCTTCACTGGGGAGACTCTCACCCCGCTGGTATTGTACATTGTCCAGGGCCTGGTACCAGATGCCTTTCCTTAATGCATCCCGGCCATCCAGGTCCTCCTCCTCGTATGACACTGCTGGTTCCATTTTGGTGCTTTTAGGGTCGCTGTACTGGGACATGCGTTGCCCCCACTTGTAAATCCAAGGAAATGGTGTCTCCTGTAGCTGTCCTTCTGGCTGTAGGAAAGATCCCGCTGCTCGCCACCAATTGTAACGGACCGCTTCTGCAGACAAGGGGTAAAAACCGTTTAGGCGATCGGCCCCTTTACAGAGATATAGGCACAGCTACTGCAGAACACCAAACTCCCGAACTGGATACAAAATAGCACTCCAACTCCCGTACTGGAACCTCCCAAATAGCTGCTAGCAGACGAACAGGAAAAGCAGACAATCAGCTTACACTCCTGGCAATCAGTCTCTAACAGCATACAGTGAATCCCCCAAGAACGAGACGAGGCTCCGTATTGATGGTAAACAGGAATTCTATATTTTATTAAGGGCTACCTGCCCGATATTTATCCAGAGCTCCCACCTGGTGGCCACTCCCCTAGAGGACCAGAAGGAAGACTGCGACACGGGATACAGCAGCCAATCACACACATTGGGACAATACAGACACCCCCAGCATATCCCTCCCCTCTGCCTGTGATACCATCACCCTACATGGGTAATGCAATCATCACAGGCAGACGAATACACAATGTCTTCTGTCCTGGAGACAATTGAGGAGTCATTCAATTATCTCTCAGGACAAAGGGAAATCGCCAATACACATGTGGGGACAATAGGACAGACATCACCATTCAATACACAATGTCCCACCCTTTACAATACACACAGACATTTCAGAGACAAGACTCCATTATGCACATGGGGACACAGAACAAGCATTACTGTTACAATACACCAGGTAAGACACATTACATTAAAACTATACATTTAACATATCCCCAGATAGCTCAGGTCTGAGCGCACATTATTAAGTGAATGGCGCTCAGACCACACGAATACAGTTTAATCGCCATGGAGCCAAAGTCTTTACAGTCAGTTTCATACGAATGGGCTCCATGGGATTCCTATCTGGGGTATAACACATTCAACCAAAACTACCGAACCCCAGGCAGAAAAGCACGAATTAAGCTTTTCTGCAGGTAAAAAAGATGTCTTTTAACAGGGGGCCATAGTCCAAAGGCAGCAGGCGAGCAACCAGGTTTCTCCAATGCAATGTGGCGAGATTGGTCTCGTCACAATACAGAACTATACATGGGAGTGCAGTGTAATATACAGGACTATACATGGGGTGCAGTGTAATATACAGGACTATACATGGGGGTGCAGTCTAATATACAGGACTATACATGGGGTGCAGTGCAATATACAGGACTATACATGGGAGTGCAGTGTAATATACAGGACTATACATCGGAGTGCAGTGCAATATACAGGACTATACATCGGAGTGCAGTGCAATATACAGGACTATACATGGGAGTGCAGTGTAATATACAGGACTATACATGGGGGTGCGGTGTAATATACAGGACTATACATGGGATGCAGTGTAATATACAGGAGTATATGGTGCTGGTCCGGGGTCTGTATTAGTTTAAGGGGCTGGTCTGTTAGTTTATGGGGTCTGGTCTGGGGCCTGTATTAGTGAAGGGAGCTGGTCTGAGGTCTGTATTTGTTTAGGCGGGCTGTTCTGTATTTGTTTACTGGCTGGTCTGGGGCCTGTATTAGTTAAGGGGGTTGGTATGAGGTCTGTATTAGTTTAGGGAGCCTGGTGTAGGGTCTTTATTTGTGTAGGATGGTTGGTTTGAGGTTTTTAATTGTTTAGGGGGGCTGGATTGAGGTCTGTATTTCTTTAAGGGGCTTGTCTGGGCTCTTTGCTGAAGGGAGGTCATTTACAAATCTTCAAATGCCTTAGGTCAGGGCACATATGTTATATAAATGTGTGGGATATGTGGTGGAAAAATTTGGGGGAAGTGTATCAAGCATCTTGCTTCACAGGCTGTAACTTAGGTTACCCAAGAAATTTAACATTAGAAATCTGGCTTCCATGAGACCAGGAATGTACACCAGATTCTCCCCTTAAAGGGTTAAGTGCCGCACTGGTAGCTATAGAAGGACTGTGTAGCTCCTATGTGGCCTCCCATGTGGGTACGTGTTTTCTTTAGAGGTTAAGTGGAAATATGAATGAGTTTTTCCAAAGTCCTAGGGGGGACACTCCATCAAGTGGAGTTCACACCCTACGACCCCTCAGGTCACCTAATCACCGATACAGGCTGCTACTCTTAAAGGAACAGTATCATATTAGTGAGAGGGACCATGTTTACAGGCGCTAAATTAATGAGTAGGTTCATTAGTGCACGGCAAACTGCTGTAGTTTACGACTAGGGACTGTTTTCAATTCACAGCAGGGACCCGGTCTTGAAATAGAATAAAGTCCCAGAGGCAGGACTGTCACATAGAAGACATTTATGGCATCCTTTTAAAGAGCTCCTATTAGCAGGCTTAGGGTTGGAAGCACACAAAGAGGAATAGTTGAGCTAGGGGATGAAGCTTTACTTGGGTAAACTTGATTCCAGACAATATTCAGGCTGTTCTTACATTCAGGCTCTCTTGGTTCCAGCAGGCTTTGGCATAAACTGGCAGACAAACTTCGTAACTGTGCTTTCTCTCTTCTCTGCTGGGCTGACAGGCTTGCTTAATAACTCTGCTTTCTTTCTCTCTGTGTGCTAAACTCTGCTTCGGTCTGGTTACTGGACTTTTGTTCGGTTCTGGTATCCTTGGACTGGGGTGCCTTCGACTGTTATCCCCCTCCTGACACTCAGTAAAATTAATTCGCATGGAGTCCGGGTGCTCTACAAGCTACTTCCCTTTTGTGGCTTCTGCTCCAGTCAAAGAACAATTTCCTGTGGCTGCTATGTCTTTCATGTCTTCTCAGCTCCACTATCGAGTCTAAACTGGAATAAACTAAAACTGCAACCCTTCCCTTCTGGTAGGAAGCAGGACTGGCCCACTTCTGCCCATAAGGGGAAGAACTGAATTCTATCTAAGGATCTATCTGCCATATACACTGCCACCTGCTGGTGAACCAGGCATATTACATGTAGAAAACAGCTGCATAACAATATCATTAATGCACACTTGTGAAGGACCTGGAAATAAATACAAGAATGACATTGGTGTTAGCAGTAAAAGACTGTAGCGGAGTGAAAGAACACTAACACCACTCTGGGGTGTTACACCTCCTGCTTGCCGTTTAACCCTTTAGGGTATTACAGAGTGAGGGTGCTCCCTCGCTATTGCCATTGGCTCCCGGCGGTGCAATCTGCAAACTTGGGGTGTGTTTGGTATTGCAGCCCTGCCCCATTGGAGTCAATGGAGAAGAGATGCAATATTGCACGCAACTTGTGGACAGGGATGGCGGCGTTTTTTTTTTAAATATATATATATATATAGAGAAAAAAGCCGCCATTTTTTTTATCGGCAATAAAGATGCTCTGAAGCTGCTACCTGCCCTGCCAAATGCTGGCAGTTGTTTGGCAGGTTAAGATCTACTGAGGAACTCCCCATGCTATACAATGGTCAGTTCACGCCAGATCGGTTGGAATGTTGGGAGATGTACTTTTGCAGCAGTTGGAGAGTCAAAATTAGGAGACCATTGGTCTTCGCTATGTAACAACTGTAGCTAGGAATATCTTCTAGACAAAGTGAGCATTGTACAGCCCATATCTATGTGTAGTCTGTGTACGAGCGCCCACTTAACATTCCACACATCACGCGCTATACAGTGATAACGCATGTTTTTTGTATGGTTTTCTTACCATAATGTATATTAACTCTGTGACACCCATAGCCACAAAATAAGGCTCTTGTGTTACGCCATCGCTAAATTTTCAACCCAAAAATACATATCAAAATGAGATTTTTCAGAACATATTTGTATAAAAAGGCCATTTCGGCTACATTAAAAATGTGAAAACGTTTTCAATATCTTATTTCGGTCCTTAGATATAATCGTTTAACATTACATTTTAGGACCATGAAGCACATAGGCGTGCGCAACCTATTGCATTAGGGTGTGCACCCTAAAGCCTAAACACACATGCCACGCATGTATGTGTATATATACACAAATACACTCTGCATACATACAGACCTGCACTATCAATATAATGAAGGGAGAAGAAATAACTTTTAAACGTACCCGTATTTTTCGCCCTATAAGGCGCACCTAGGTTTTAGAGGGGGACAATAAGAAAAAAAATATTTTTTATTACACCTGAGGTTACACCTAAGATCCCAGTGCCTCCTATCAGCCCCCAGTGCCTTCTATCAGCCCCCAATGCCCCTCTTTAGCGCCTCAGTGCCCCCCTGCAGCCTCTCCAGGCCTCCAGTGCCTCATATCAGCCCCCAGTGCCTATCAGCCCCCCAGCAGCCTCATATCAGCCCCAAAATAAAATAAAAAAAACACTTATAGTTCCTGCTACGGACGCTGCTCCTCACCGCCCGCACTCTGTAATCCTCTTGTACAGTCGTCTGTATGGGCGCGCACAGTGTGAGGTCACAGCGCGGCCTCACACTGTGTGCAGCCTTTACAGTGGAGCGCCGAGGACCAGAAAGGAAGAGGCGAGTATAGCGCTTTCAGCGCTTCCCGGCCCTGACAAAACCTCGAGTAGGCTTGATTAGGGTGTGCCCAGGCACACCCCGTGCGGACGCCTATGATGAAGCATCTTGAAGGGGTTGTCCAGGGTTTTTACATCAATAGCCTATACTCATAATAAGTCACTGATTGGTGGGGGCTGACACTCGCACCCTTCCAATCAGTTATTCCAGTGTGCATGTAGTGGACAGAGCTGGTAAGGAGGGGGGCCACATTGCAAGGTGGACCTCCTTGTGCTTTTCAGGACTCTTGGGGGTAATTTCCAAACATTGTAGTTCCTCTGGATCAATGAACCAGAACTTGGCCCCTCTGTCTAAGGACCACCATGGTATGCCCTTGATTGTGAAGATTAGAAATTAGAATGTCTAGAGCCCTCTGTCGGCTGATAAAGGTAGAGGCTTCAGTCTCAGCGGTGTTAGGCTAGTTTCACACTAGCCGCACGGCCCTCCAGCAGGCTGTTCCGGCACAAAATGAGACAGAAGATGTGAATAACATGTTATCTCAAAACAATGGGGCCTGTCATGGATTGAGATATGCAGTACCCCAGAATAGTGTAGAGTAAATTGTTGTAATTACTATATTTGTTTACCAAATAGCATTGTATGGACAAGCAAGGGTTAACACCTCATCCCCTTAGATTTCCAAGAGATGGACTGGAATCTGCCCCTTATTTAGTTAGTTCAGTTGTGACTGTAGCTGAGGAAGAGAGAGGACCTACTTGGCAAGTTCCTCATAGCTAGGCCCAAGCTCAGACAACCTAGTTTCACACTAGCGGCATGGCCTTCCAACAGGCCGTTCCAGCACGAAATACCGGGAATTGGCTGGACAAAAACCACTGCCAGAACTTTGCCAGACCCCATTATCGTTAATTGGGCTGGACGGTGGTTCGGCAGCACCTGGCAGTGCCGGATTCCACAACCTGTTCCCAGCCAGGACAGCCTGCTGTATCTGTAAATGCTAGTGTGAAACTAGCCTCAACTTTTTGGGTGAAGCCATACTGAACCCATCAGCCTCATACCGCTGCAGCACATCAGGCACCTTCATTTCTGCGTGTTTTGGCCAGACACGGCGTATTTTCTTGGGACTCTTTCCTATGGTTCCTTTACGCTGAAGCATTGCTGGACGGGTTTTACATCGTCTGTTATGTACATTGTGTATCCCCTCTCCTGGGCTGCTGCCATCGCTCCGCACACATGGAGTGCATTTCTGCGGCTCCAGGATCTAAACTGTTAGTCTAGGTCATAAGCAATATATACTTTCACCTGCTTCCAGAAAGCAAATATATAATGGGCATTGTAGATGTACTGTATATACACACACTGATCAGCCATTACAGTAAAACCAAGTGGGCAGCTTTATGATGAGGTGCTCTGATGAGACAACCCCTTTTGGAGTACCCCAGAATGGGATCACTGCAAAAGGGTAATTTATTGTAATTACTGTATTTGTATACCTAATAACACTGTATGGACAAGCAAGGGTTAACACCTTGGTTCATCCTCTTAGGTTGCCAGGAGATGGACTAGGGTCTGCCCCCAGTTTAGTTAGTTCAGTTCTGACTCTAGCTGAGGAAGAGATAGGACCTACTTGGCAAGCTCCTCAAAGCTAGGACCAAGCTCAGTGAACCTTCATCTCTGGGACTTCTACAGCCAAGTAAGCCTCTTCTACGTCATCTGCAAGTCCGTTCACTGGAGTCAGTCAACAAGGCATTGGAACGTTTATGGAAGAGAGAGACGTTGCTGCTGTGAGACGGAACATTGCTAGCGCACCGTTCCACATTTTGAGACAGTCTGGTATCTTAAATCTTTTGGTAATTTGCAGAAACGTTTACCAAGAACCTCCTTGCCAGCCCAAGGTTCTCCAGACGAAAGTACTATAATCTCCATCATTGCATGTTCTAGGCAATGTTCTTCTGGGTCCTAGTATGATTTGAATGTGATGTATCACCGACAGACAAATACCCCTTCTTGGCAGTGGTGCCCCCTAATGGCAGTGGCAGGATAATATCCCATCCAAACTTGAAAGAGTAAGGAATATGACAAAGAGAGTAAGCACCGAGGAACAAGGATCTCCATCTTCACTATTTTTTTGGAGTAGCGTTCTGCGATATGAGCTTAGTAGATTAAAGGAAATGAGCAATTTAAGAAAGTCCAGAACTTGTTTCCAGGACAGGATTGTAATTCGGATTTAGAAGATCAGAATCAACAGAGCAAAGGAAGCAGCACCAATCTTACCGTCAAAAATACCAGACGGCTTCACTAATGATAGTGCAATCCAAAATGAATGGAGCGAGAGGTCTGGTATATGCAGTCCGGCTCCGTTCTTCTCTATAGGACCTCCAGGAGGTAGTGGAGTACAGCGCTTGGCAGGTCCCATTGAGATGAATGGAGTGGCAGTGTGCATCCCACCCAACCTGCTGCTTCATTTATTCTGTGGGGCCACCCAGTGGTAAGAACCCTGTGAAAAGGTGATCAATTTAAAATTATTGGAATACCCTCTTAACCTCACCCAACCCTACTGTCTGAATTCAATGTAACCAACAAGAGCAACAGGAGAAAGACCCAATAGAGGGCGAAAAATTAGAAAGCTGGATGATAAGGCACTGGGGCAAATCTGGGACCTATGTTTAGGGCAAAATTGAATGTTAGGGGCTTCAAGCCATCGGATGTATCTACCAATTGAGGCCACAATGTGCAACCGTAGGGTTAAGTAAATGTTACTGTACACGGTAGGGTCACTAGGCCATCCAATAAAATCAGTGCATTGCCCATATATTACATACTCCGATCCAGGCGCATGGGGTGATAATGGCCTGTGAAGCGACAGGTGCCAGCTGTAAAAAGGCTTCATTCTTTGGCATTAGCAACAGCGAGAATGGAGTATGACCCTGGAGAGATCACACTCCAGCCTCTCCCAGAACTGAGACACATACAGTAAATCCAGGCAGCAGCAGCCTACTCCTAGCCAGCTCTCCGACATCCCCTTCTGGGCAGCAGATCCGGCACTGGAAACTTTGAGCTCAACTCTGGCGCTCAGCGTCCCCTGCACGTTAGGAAATTACTTGGCACAGAGCTTACATTTATGGCAAATGCTGGTTTTTCCCTCTCAAGGGCGGGTGGGAAGAATTAGGTCAATAGGAGAAATTAGGCCATAAATCCTAATGATACCTGATTGTGGCTGACAAATGTTCATGGCAGCCATTAAAAAGCCTTTCAAGTCACCTTGCTTGCCAGAAACCTTCCGCATCAGGATACAGAGTTGCATTCCTCCCTTGCCATTTTTGTCTGCCTTTGCAAGTGTCAGTCTTCACTACAGTTTTGGCATTGTATTCATAAAACAGAAGGATTCGCAGGTGCATCCCTATGGAAGGAATTTAAATGGTACCTATAACTACGCCATGCTGCATATTTCCTAGATACGTCGTTGAGTTGGTGTATCTGTGCCTCCAGGATGATACTGTCTCAGACGATCACTATTCTCATGTAACTCCAGATTTAAGTATTATTTCTCAAGTGTCAAGCATGAGATCGTCTGCTGTTCTGCATGAAACTGGTGAATTTAAAGAGTCTTTCCATTATAGTATGTTATGGCTTGCTGCTAGGATATGCTATAACCTGCTGATCACTAGAATGAAGGGACCGCTGCCCCAGCAGTCCTATGTGTAGTGGTGCTCCTGACCACCCACTGTAGAGAATATTGTAACTCCTTTCAAACTAAAGGCGAGCTGCAGTACCTATAAAGCACTAACATCAGTTAATAACATATGAAATATCCTAAGCATATGCCATAATATAACATAGTAGGACATTTTTTAACTTTGACCATTTTACTCCAGAGCTGCACTCATTATTCTGCTGGTTGAGTCACTATGTTCATATATTACATTACTTATCCAGTACTGATCCTGAGTTACATACTGTATTATACTCCAGAGCTGCACTCACTATTCTGCTGGTACAATCACTGTGTACATACATTACTTATCCTGTACTGATCCTGAGTTACATACTGTATTATACTCCAGAGCTGCACTCACTATTCTGCTGGTGCAGTCACTGTGTACATACATTACTTATCCTGTACTGATCCCGAGTTACATCCTGTATTACACTCCCTATTCTGCTGGTGAAGTCACTGTGTACATTACATTATTTATCATGTACTGATCCTGAGTTACATCCTCTATTATACTCCAGAGCTGCACTCACTATTCTGCTGGTGCAGTCACTGTGTACATACATTACTTATCCTGTACTGATCCTGAGTTACATCCTGTATTTTACACCAGAGCTGCACTCACTATTCTGCTGGTGCAGTCACTGTGTACATACATTACTTATCCTGTACTGATCCTGAGTTACATCCTGTATTATACTCCAGGGCTGCACTCACTATTCTGCTGGTACAATCACTGTGTACATACATTACTTATCCTGTACTGATCCTGAGTTACATACTGTATTATACTCCAGAGCTGCACTCACTATTCTGCTGGTGCAGGCACTGTGTACATACATTACTTATCCTGTACTGATCCTGGGTTACATCCTGTATTATACTCCAGAGCTGCACTCACTATTCTGCTGGTGGAGTCACTGTGTACATACATTACTTATCCTGTACTGATCCTGAGTTATATCCTGTATTATACTCCAGAGCTGCACTCATTATTCTGCTGGTGAAGTCACTGTGTACATACATTACTTATCCTGTACTGATCCTGAGTTACATCCTGTATTATACTCCAGAGCTGCACTCACTATTCTGCTGGTGCAGTCACTGTGTACATACATTACATTACTTATCCTGTACTGATCCTGAGTTACATCCTGTATTATACTCCAGAGCTCTACTCACTATTCTGCTGGTACAATCAGTGTACATACATTACTTATCCTGTACTGATCCTGAGTTACATCCTGTATTTTACACCAGAGCTGCACTCACTATTCTGCTGGTGCAGTCACTGTGTACATACATTACATTACTTATCCTGTACTGATCCTGAGTTACATCCTGTATTATACTCCAGAGCTCTACTCACTATTCTGCTGGTACAATCACTGTGTACATACATTACTTATCCTGTACTGATCCTGAGTTACATCCTGTATTATACTCCAGAGCTCTACTCACTATTCTGCTGGTACAATCACTGTGTACATACATTACTTATCCTGTACTGATCCTGAGTTACATCCTGTATTTTACACCAGAGCTGCACTCACTATTCTGCTGGTGCAGTCACTGTGTACATACATTACTTATCCTGTACTGATCCTGAGTTACATCCTGTATTATACTCCAGAGCTGCACTCACTATTCTGCTGGTGGAGTCACTGTGTACATAGATTATATTACTTATCTCCTACTGATCCTGATTGCTTAATGCATGAAATAAACAGCTTCAATATACAGTATATACAATATAATATAATCCACTGGTCCAGCCTCATTCCTACTTAACTCAGACATTGGTGTAAAAACACAACACTCAACACTTCCCCCCACAATATACATGCACATACTACATCCCCCTTTTTCCCTCCCTCACGTCATTTTTCACAGTTCCCCGCTTAAATATCACACCACAAATAATAGCATTAACTATTAAACAGACTTACTGATCCAGCTGCCCAAACTACATCAAATATATACACTGACTAAATATTAAATACATATATATGTACATACACACAAACGCATTTTTTAAGTGAATGTACACAAAAACTACCCTCAGTCCTGTTGCTCGTCTAGCATTCATTAGTCCCGTCCCCTCCTCCGAGGGTTAATGAACCCTCCAAGGGTTAATGAAACAGAGAGACTTTTGGGACTTTCTAGCTAATAATGAAAAGCTGGGGTAGGGCACCCCCTCAGTGCTCCAAGCACCTCATTTGCATGAGAATAAAAGAATGAATTTGGCTGCATTAGTATAGCAGTTTGCAGCTGTAGAGGGCTCATTTAATTCACCTTGATCAGCCCTATCAGGCAGTATGTCTGGTTTTGATCATGGCTGACAGATCTTCACAACAAGACTCGGCTTATATCAAATTCCATGTTGAAGCAGGTAGAGAGGATAGGGTAAGGCTGGATTCCCAATGGCGTTTCCATTGTTGGAGCAGATCAATGAAAATAATGGAAGGGCCGTTTCTATGAAATGACGGAAAATGACCACCACCCAACGGACCCAACTGACAATCATGAGATCTGGTTTCCATTAGAAAACCTGGCACCTCAGATTTTAAAAATCTTATCTACAAGGTACCGAAATTTGCAATGCAAAGGGTAAAATATGAGCCATATCTGTGATAATATCCACAAGTAAGACATACAGAATTCAACGCAGATTCATCCTGGGAACTTAAAGGGAACCTGTCATTACCTTTATGCTGACCTCACTGAGGTAAAATAGTGACAGAAATGCTGATTTCAGCGGTTTGTCACTCATGAGCTAAAAAGTAAGTGGTTGCTGAGAACCAGCATCATAATCATTGCAGCCCAGGCCTTGAAAAGAGTCAAATCTACCTGAGAAGAGTCAGAGTTATTCATAATCTCCTGCTCAGGGCTGTGGAGTCGGAGGCAATTTTGGGTACCTAGAGGCGGAGTCGGCAAAAATGAACCGACTCCAACTCCTACTAAAACTTAAATTGGAATAAGTTTAAAGGTCCCAATTCACAAAAAGTTTTATTTAATTACTTCTCTACTGTAAGAATAAAGGCCAATGCATGCAGTTAGGGCTGCAGTAAATGATAATTCTATCGATTATTTTTTACGATGAATCGAGTAATCTAATAAGAAAAAATGAATTAATAGACTGTTTTCCTTTATAAAAACTCAGACCCCCTGCCATAAGTCCCCAACACCCTTCGTTCCCCCCCCCCCCTCTGTGCCATCATCCGTCCCCCCCCCTCTGTGCCATCATCTGTCCCCCCCCCCTCTGTGCCATCATCTGTCCCCCCCCCTCTGTGCCATCATCTGTCCCCCTCTGTGCCATCATCTGTCCCCCTCTGTGCCATCATCTGTCTCCCCCTCTGTGCCATCATCTGTCTCCCCTCTGTGCCATCATCTGTCTCCCCTGTGCCATCATCTGTCTCCCCCTGTGCCATCATCTGCCTCCCCCCTCTGTGCCATCACCTGTCTCCCCCTCTGTGCCATCACCTGTCTCCCCCTCTGTGCCATCATCTGTCTCCCCCTCTGTACCATCATCTGTCTCCCCCTCTGTGCCATCATCTGTCTCCCCCTCTGTGCCATCATCTGTCTCCCCCTCTGTGCCATCATCTGTCTCCCCCTCTGTGCCCTCATCTGTCCCCCCTGTGCCATCATCTGTTCCTCCCCCTCTGTGCCATCATCTCTGCTGCCCTGCTCCTCCTGACACCGGGAGTGCACAGCAGCATTGGTTGCTATGACGCTGTGCACTCCGGGCGCCCGGCTTTAGTCGTGCCCCCACCCCCTCAGTTTCACAAACTTACCTGTCCAGCTGGGGGACCGCAGACACTCCATCGTTCCGCGCTCAGAATGCTCACCTTTCCAGAAGGGGGCCTCCAGACACTACATGTCCATGGTCCCGCGCTGCACTGACCTCCTCACGTAGGCACGCCGTAACCTGACGCGCTGTGTGACGTCAGGCGCAGACCATGGACATGCTGTGGAGCTTCCGGAGGCCCCCTGCTGGAAAGGTGAGCATTCCGAGCGAGCGGGAGATCACGGAGCAGGAGTAATAACAAGCGCTTCACTCCCGCTCCGTGGTCACGTGACACAAACGAATCAAATTCGTTTGCATCAATGATTTTTCTGTGTCAAATTACTCTATTTAATCGAGTAATCGTTTCAGCCCTACATGCCGTTCGTCACGTTACCGCAAAACGAACGCGTTAAGTGACCGTGAAGAAGCATGCTTTTCATATGCTTCACTATGTGGCACGCAATGCACATTTAAGGAGCGGCAATACTTATACTTTCCATTGTGTTGTCTTTCTTCTAAAACAACCAAATAATGTGGTTTACATTTTTAAACTGGTAAAGTTCCCGTTCCTGATGTTTATGCTGCTACTATCCAGCCACTTGAAAAAAAACTTTGTCGTTTTCATTGTATTTATCTTTTGCTTAAACGGTTCAATCCAATACTTTTCCAGGCCTGTGCTGCAAATATTGTGATGATGGTTCTCGGCAACCACTTAGTTTTAGCTGATGGACACACCGCAAAATTCATACTGCCCTCTGTACGGTCAGCATAAAGTTGATGACGGGTTCCTTTTAAAGTGTACCTATCATTTTATAAAAAGCTTGATGTCATAGTGATATATCAGAAGTTTTCATTGGTGGGTGGCCTGGGTGCGGAGACCCCTCACCAGTCTTAAAATCGAAGAGGCAGAAGCGCTGTCCCTCGTTATTTCTGCTTGGCGCTCCTCGGGGTACTGAGTGAGTGCTGGACGGATTCATAGACTTTGTATGACCCTTTCTAGTGCTTGCTCCACTCCCTGAGGAGAGTCAATCAGAAAACCAAAGGGGCTCATAACTTACATATTTGTTGGTAAATTTTGGCACCCGCCCAAACTTGTCCCATTTTTAGCTGGCCATCAACTTGCCAGGACAATCATGGCAAGTTGATGGCAACTACGACATTACTCAGCTAAATGCTTCTGCCCTTTTGTTTAAGTAACTGGTGGGGGTCTCAGTACCCCCACCAGAGAGAGATTCTCGTTGGCGCTGGCTGCTTGGGAACTCACTGGCATTGACCATTATGAGGGAATTCTGGTGGACACGGATTACTGGGATACTGTGGTGGGCACTGGTTATAGGGAAACTCTAGCTGGCAACATTTACAAGAGAGCTCCGGCTGGTAATAGAAACATAGAATGTGTCAGCAGATCAGAACCATTTGACCCATCTAGTCTGCCCTATATACTGAATACTATGAATAGCCCCTGGCCCTTTCTTATATGAAGGATGGCCTTATGCCTATCCCATGCATGCTTATAATATCTAAAGGGGGCACTCTGGTAGGCAACGTTTATAAGAAAACTCTAACTGCCATTATTTGTGATGCCATGTTTATGATGCCACTTATAATTTTGGCTGGCACTGTATGTAGGGGAACAGCCAGTCATTGTTTAAGGGGAACCCTGTACACAGGTTAGTATAGAGATGGTCACTATACAAGCAGTCCTCTCCATGACTTATGTAGTGGTATTCTCGCATACATGGTGCCCAGTTTTGACTGTGTCGTGCTTACACAGAGCATCTTTTGCTAGGCAGCAGGCTCCTATGTGGTTTGACCCAGCCCGGCCCCTGGACGACATCTGGACTCCCTGCTTGGCAGGTTTTTACTTCTTGGCTGAGAATCCTTGGCACAGTCTCCTCAGGACCATGTGTTAATCCACCCTTGTGAAAAAAAACACACACCCACACATCATCACTACATTCCAGCATAGCAACTGCACTTGTGCGCGCTGTTCCTGTGGAGAGTCTAGGAATACGGCCGTCTACTACTTGAAGGCCTTGTGGAGAGTCACAGGAACCTTCCTGTAGGAATAATACAGATGTACAACAGACAACATGATGCCGCCACTACTCTAATAGACATATATTTGACTTTAGACTACTCCTCCGGGCGTTATCTTGGTATGCCCTGCTTTTCATCCTTTAATCCCTGTAAAGAGATCTGGACTTCGCTGCAGGGGAAACACCGGGCTTCTAATGACTGGAGTAATCCCTGTATAATGGACAACTGACCCACTAGGTCAGGAAAAAATCGCAGTCAGGGACAACCGGAGGTCAGTACATGCAGCATGGTAAACAGTCCGAGGTCAGGGTGGACAGCTAGGCCTCTTTCACACGAGCGTGACGGATTAGGTCCGGATGCGTTCAGTGAAACTCGCACCATTTTGCAAGCAAGTTCAGTCAGTTTTGTCTGCGATTGCGTTCAGTTTTTTCCGCGGGGGTGCAATGCATTTGAAGGTTTACAAGCAACATCTCTTCGCAACCATCAGTGAAAAACGCATTGCATTTGCACTTGCTTGCAGATGCAATGCGTTTTTCACGCAGCCCCATTCACTTCTATGAAGCCAAAATATACGGGGTGCAGAATATAGAACATGCTGCGTTTTTCACGCAATGCAGCAGTGATGAGTAAAAAAAAACGCTCATGTACACAGTCTCATTGAAATGAATGGGTCAGGATTCAGTGCGGGTACAATGCGTTCACGTCACGCATTGCACCCACGCGGAAAACTCACTCGTGTGGAAGAGGCCTTAAGGTCAATATGGAGGTCAGGCAGCTAAAGGTCACAATCCAGAACATGTGCAGACTACAGAAACAGCACACTTTTGTAGGATACTAACAAGCTAGGAAACCTATTGCTCAGGTACCTTTCCACAGGGGAAGGAGCATTAAGTACCCAGAGGTAGCCAGCCATGCACTGGCCCAAAAAGAGTCAAAGGGAACACCTTCCCCTATGGGTAGAGGATGAGATGCCTTGCTGGCAAGCAGGCCGCAGCCTGCGTGGAGGGACAGAGCAACTCCGAAGGCCAGGCCCGCCAGGAAATGGAGGGCACTAGCTGAATCAGCTGGCAATGATTTGGAACAAACGGTTCGTTCCCGATTGTCCCCATGAGCATCGCCCCAAGTAAACGGGCCCTTACACAGACAATAACTATGCAAACATATTTGTATTAAGCATGTGATGCAGCACAAGTCAATACTTGTAGAGAGTTACTCTCGAAGTGACCATGGCTGTGAGTTCCTAAAGTTGACCTGGAGATGTATCTGGAAATGAGGAATTGGGCTAAGAGTTGTGAAGAAGTAGAGTCTTTATTTATAATATGCAATGTTTTTCAATCCCGTAATGGGGTCTTCATCAGGCATCTTGACCTATTGTGAAAGTGGGTATGCTCTTGTTCAGCCACTTTTAATATTTCATGTAGTGGGATAGCTATAAGTGGTCAGCTTGAGCACCTGGTACAGGGCTTTTGGCGTTTTCAGAATTGGACTGTAGAACATAAAAGGTGGGTGACCTAAACCAAGGAAAATTTACCAGATAGCTGAAACCACAACTGAAATCACTGTGTATCACAGACCTCACTTCATCAAATGTAATATATTTATGGTATATGGCCCACAATTCATAGCAACCAATACCATCTCCCATAGTCGGAAAGGCCCACCAGAAGATACTCCAGTGGGTCCAAGCTCTGATACAATAGTGGGTCCCAAAGGTCCAGGAAAATTAAAATCCTTTTAGAGCTGCATTCGGGAGATAATCACCTACCACAAAGGTCTATTTCTTTGATTCAAAACCTATTAGATATTATTGGTGAGGTCCCAAGCATAATTTCCTCTGGTGGGCCTAAGGAGCCTCACTCCAACACTGCCATCTCCTTTAGGCATGTACTTCTTGACCAAATATATTTATTGAAAAACATCTGTATGAGTTACACCCATCAAATCTGTAGGAATGCTGAGGCTCAGGAGATATGCTCAGTCTAAGTGAGTCATCTATATTACCGTACTAACACCAGTTCTTAATCTATAAACCCTCATTACTGTAGGATCAAAACTGTATCCCCAGCAGTTTGCTTTTATTATTTGGCATGCAACTTAATTGGATTTTTGGTCAGAAGTCAACTTTGGATAGGTTCTTGCTCCACTCTGTACTTTTCCTTGGATAAAGATCTTATTTTACAGTTGGATTATGGTTTCTGCAAATACTGAGGTGCCTGGGAACCTGTACAAGACATAACTTTGGATAGAGAGTTACATATACATGTTCCTAGGCCGCACATAATATTTGGTGGACAAGATTCCCATAGGAAGACTTCCATTGATCTCCGGAAAGCAGAAGACCAAGTAAGTATGACTTGAAGGATGGAGTCGGCACTTAAAAAGTAAAGCTATCTCAGAGAGGGTGTAGTATATTTTTAACAGTAGCACCACATACGTATTCATCCTGCTATACAGTACATACATACATTTTTACCAACCTCAGGTGTCAGGATTTAGACTCCCTCCGGTCAGCTGGTTGAAGAGACGGAGCACCGTGTCCTCCTTGCATCTTACGAAGCACAGAGCCATCCATCTTATAGTGGGTGTGCTTGGTATTGTAGCTCAGGCCTATTCACTTGGATTCACCAAGGCCACGTGACGTGACGTCACTGGCCTAGGAAGAGGCTGTAGCACTCACCAGAGTGCTGCAGCCTCTTTAAGCAGCTGATTGTCAGGGGTGCCGGGAGGAAACTGTCTGGAGGAAGAGGTGATGATCATGAGAGCAAAATCAGATGCACAACCAGAAGTAACCACAATCTAGGCGACATTGTAGAAGGAGGCAGCGTCAGACTGAAGTCCCTTGGTCCCACCAGAGAACATGATTCTGAGGGTCCTCACTCTGTGTATACAGAACATTAAGGGCCCTGTTTAATTAGCAGTCCATTATTGTCAGAGCTTGGGTCCACCGGTGGTCCATTACGACCATGGAAGGAGGCGAGCCAGAGGAGCAGCCATTGAATTGAGTATACAATAGCAGCTCCATAAAATTCATCACAGATGTGACATGGCCACAAGCATTTCTCTCTTACAGGAGTTTTCCGAGACTTTAAAAGTGATGACTCCCACTGAGTGGGGACTCCCACTGATCAGCTGTTCGAGAAGGCAGCGGTGCTCACAGTAGCTCTGCGGCCTTCTTTCAGCTTTTCTTAGGCCAAGTGACGCCACGTTCATCGGTCACGTGTTCTAGGTGCATCTCAGCACCATACAAGTGAATAGGGATGAGCGCGATACCAAGCACAGCCACTATACAACGTACGGCGCTGTGCTTGGTAAGAACAGAGAAGGCCGCAGTGCTCACAGGAGCGCCGCTGCCTTCTCAAACAGCTGATTGGCGGGGGTCCGATCAGATAATGATGACCTTACCTGAGGATAGGTCATCTCATCAGTATTAGGCTTCTTTCACACTCGCGTTAGGCTCGTCTGGCAGGCTGTTCGGGGAACAGGCTGAGGGATCAGTACTAACGTTTGCACACGTGTGTTGCCAAGTCCGCCCTGGCCCCATTCACTATAATGGGGACAGGCCGGATATCCAGCCGCAGCACAGTAGACATGCTGAGAGGCGACCGGACAAATACCACAGCATGTGGGGAATGTGAGTATTGGCTACAACAGACATGGTAGGAGAGGTCCTCCAAATACAACGTAGGGTCACGGATGTACGAGTCAGCTCAATACCTCTTCGACCATTCTGCTCCTCAATATTGGTGTTAGGAATGTGTATTTAGCACTTCACCTTCATAAACACACTTGATTAAGACGTTCTGAAACGTGATTAATCTTCAGGTTGGCGCTGGATAAGCCATTGTGATTCTTTTATCAATTTATCAAATAACATTGTAACAAAACATTCCTTTTAAAGGAACCTCTCAGATCTGCTGAAGAGCCTTATGGAGCACTCCATATATTGTGTTCACCTTGTTCTCAAAGTTCATTTAAAAGATAAGAGTCCTTCAAAATAGCAATGCAGCCAACAAAAGGACTATATGTTGAAATCATTTCTCCAAGACTTGAGAACCAACGCTTGGGTCCTGGTTCGAGTTGGCTCCAGGGGCAGATTGGCCATAGACCTTACACGGAAATTTACCGATGGGTCGATGCCCGGTGGACTGTCCAAGCCCCTTCTCTGCCGCTGGCTGGGTACATAATAAGCCATCAGTGGTAAATAACGCTGTGAGAATCAGGTACTCATGTACCCGGCCAGCGACCACACATGCCCTCCTGAATTGAACTATGTCCCACATTTCACCTCCTAGGCGCCCTGCTTAATATCCTGATCAGAGACAACTAGAAGAGGAGGAGAGAAAATGCCTGCTATGGATGGCCAACTCAGAGGGACAGCTTTTGGGGCAATATATTGTGCGGCATTGTAGTATTTCGCGCTATAGCATTGCTGACCCCCCTACTGTTTTTGCCATGCTTCCTGTCAATTTACACCCTCCTGCAATATGGGGCCACTTTTAGGTAATTTGTTCTAGGGCCACTTTAGGTTGCCAATCCGCCCCTGGTTGCCTCTTACCGCTAAAAGTGACCACACACATTAGATTAATGCTACCATCTAAAGTCTCCCCTGATGTCAGCAAAGGAGGAGTTGGATTTTATCACATTGATTCTTTTGTTCTCAGCGTTGATGGGTCCCCACCAGGAGAGTCTACTGGCAGTTTACTCCGCTGTCCCATTGAAACGTCCCACATGCGCTTGGCCAAGCTGACCGTGAGGGTGTGTGGAGGGTCAACTGAGCGTTCACCTACAGCTATCTGGAGTACATGGCCAACTTAAGGGTCACCACTACACAACTACAATTAGTGCATGTGCAGAGAAGTCAGACTTTAGTGGGGCACTGCACATGCGCTGTAGATAGACGTAACAGTGCAAGCATGAGATCTCAGCTGGGCTAGGGTGGCCATACTGACTTGTATCGGCAGCAGCTCCTCCTCTTTGACTAGACCTAGTCTGCATGTGACAAGAGTGGGATATTCCGCACAATTAAGCTTTTCTTTGAAACAAGATGGATACGTTTGGAAAATGCTGGATCATAGTGGTTGGGTATTGGTGTAGATTATGGTTTTGACAAATGTTCTGACAGGTTCTCTTTAATAAAGGTCAGCGTTTTGAGAGGCACGCGTATAGGACCTATCACCCCTTCTGACATCTCCATTTCAATAAATACTTGCATTTCCTATGAAACAACTATTTCTATGCTCAATATCTGATTGGTAAAGGTCCCACTCCATCAATCAATCAGCTGTTGGGAGGGGCCAAGAACAGCCGCCATACAATGTACAGGGTATAGTATGAAGAAGTTCTTGTCTGGCACCACGGCCCCTGAGAGTGCTGAGGTGTTGAGTGTTAGACCCCCACTGATGAGGTATTGATGACCTATTTAGGACAAGTCATCAATATTTAAGTCCTGAAAACCCCTTTGGCGGTGAAATTACATTAAGGGGTTGTCCAAAATTTCGATATTGATAGGTCATCAATATTAGATCAGTGGGTGTCATACTCTGAGCATCCCCACTGATCAGTTGATTTAATAGACCACAACGCTCTTTGTAGGCCTTTGTGACATCATGTTTATCGGTCAGATGGCCCAGTGATGGCTAACCTCCGACACTCCAGCTGTGGTAAAACTACAACTCCCAGCATGCTCCATTCATTTCTATGGAGTTCTGAGAACAGCCAAGCAAATGTGCATCTTGGGAGTTGTAGTTTTACCACAGCTGGAGTGCCAGAGGTCAGCCATCACTGGCCTAGGGGCAGCTCAGTTTAAGTGAGGAGGCCTGGGCTACAATACCAAGCATAGCCCAGGGCCTAGGGGCAGCTCAGTTGAAGTGAGGAGGCCTAGGCTACAATACCAAGCATAGCCTAAGGCCTAGGGGCAGCTCAGTTAAAGTGAGGAGGCCTGGGCTACAATACCAAGCATAGCCCAGGGCCTAGGAGCAGCTCAGTTTGAAGTGAGGGGACCTGGACTACAATACCAAGCATAGCCCAGGGCCTAGGGGCAGCACAGTTGAAGTGAGGAGGCCTGGGCTACAATACCAAGCATAGCCGCTATACAATAGACAGCGCTGTGCTTGGTGAGCTGTGAGGAGGCTGCAGCACTTACCAGAGCTGATCGACGTAGGTGTCGGGAGCTGGATCACCACCAGTTTGATATTGATTACCTATCCTGAGGTTAGGTCATCAATATTAAAGATGGGAAACCCCTTTAAGACAGTTGTGAAAGCAGGAACCCATAGATTTGAAGGAATAGAAAAACTCATCTACAGCCGACAATGGCTCCGGGACATTGAGTTGATGGTAGAAAGACAATCCGTGGTTCCTGACAGTAAATGACAGGTTTGATGTGGTTACGAGAGGAGCTTTGGGTATTACTTGTTCTTTAAGGCTGTAGATGGAGATAAGGTTACTGCTGATGTTACAAATCCCGACTGAGCCTTGAAGTGCTCTTTAAAAAAAAAAGGAACCTTTAAAGGGTGAAGGTATCTAATAACGCAGATGATGGACTATAAAGACTATATATCAGACAACAAGGTTCCACTTTTACAAACATATTTGAATTGCCTAAAGGGGTTGTCTGGGATTTTATATTGAGGACCTACTCTTAGCATGATGAGTGGAGGATCAACCCCTGGCACCACCACTGATATATTATTTGAGGGGCCTTGATGTTAAAGAGAGCGTGGTGGGGTCTTCATTACCAGACACAGCGCTACAGACACTACAAAATGTATCTCACCGTCTCAGGTAGGCAATTACGGATCGCTGGTAGAGTTGGACCCCCCCCAATGATCTAAACCTAGCCTAAGCATACTTCATCAGTATTAAAAATCTGGACAACCCTTTTAAATACCTATAAAATAAAACCACTATTTAGATAATCCTGGTAAAAAAAAAAAGATTCTTACTATTTCCTAAATACAGCTTCTACTGTGTCTCCATGGTTACAGACTACAACTAAGCCATTTGTAGTCCTATGCCTCATTCACACGTCAGTGTTCGGTCAGTGATTTCCATCAGTGATTTTGAGCCACAACCAGGTGCGGCTCTAAACACAGAACAGGTGCAGATCTTTCCCTTAGACCAGGGTTGGCCAACTTGCGGCTGTTATAAAACTACAATTCCTACAATGCCCTGTTGTAGGCTGATTGCTGTAGGCAGTCTGGGCATGCTGGGAGTTGTAGTTCTGCAACAGCTGGAGAGCCGCAGGCTGGCCATCCCTGCCTTAGACCTTATGTCTGTGGAGGCTCCAATCCTGGTTTTGGCTCACAATCACTGACCGAACACTGACTGTGTGATCACTGCCTTACCTAATGGTCCACCCTACAGAAGTAGAGGCTGGGTCAAGTGACCTGATGCCACGTTTCGTTAAACCCAAAAATCAAAGGATAATCTATAACACACTAAATATAATATAAAAATATTAGGAGTATATCATGTAGTCATTCCCTTTAAGCAAGCCATTTTTAGGCTTCATGGACATGGGCGTAAGTGTTTTGCAGCATCTGAATCCGCAAGACTCGGATCCCGTCCGAGTGCACGCCACCATTTATTTTTTAACTTCTGTAGAAATGTCCTATCCTTGTCAGCAAAATGGCCAAGAATAGGACATGTTCTATCTTTTTTGCAGGGCCGTTGAACAGACATATGGATGCAGACAGCACATGGTGTGAATAGGTCCACATCCGATCTGCAAAAATGCTACTGGTTCAGCTGTGCAGGGGTCCTGATTAGGGGGTCCTGATTAGGCGTCCCTTTCCAGCCGTAAAGCAGTAGCAGAAGTGCCAGGCCGTACTGGTAAGCTGGGCTTAGTGGGCTGATGGTTTGGATATAAGCAGTGCAACAGAGTGGAGTTGAGCAGTGTAATGGGGGTAGCTTAGAGTTGTGACGGGACAGAACTTGGCGGTGCTATGGGGGACCCCAAAACATAACTGCCAAATCCGCCCTTACACTATAGAGATTGTGGGCTCCCTCTGGGCATGTATACAAAGGTTAAAAACAGGACTAGGGCTGAAACGATTACTAGAATCATTAGAGTAACCCGACACAAAAAAATCCTCCATGCAAATTTGTTGCATCCATTGTTCGTTTGTACCATTTGATCACTGAGCGCGAGTGAAGAGCTTGCTATTACTCACCGCTCTGTGGTCTCCTGCCGTCTGGCACCGCGCTGCACTGTCCTCCTGACGTACACACATTATCAGGATGTAGTGCACGTAAGCGCACACTATGACCTGACGCTGTATGATGCTAAGGGTACTTTCACACTTACGGCAGGACGGATCCGGCACGCTATTCAGCCTGCCGCAAGTGGCCGTGCACTGCCGTGCTGCCGCTCCGTCCCCATTGACTATAATGGGGCGGGGGGCGGAGCTACGGCGCAGCACGGCCGGATCCGTCCTGCCGCAAGTGTGAAAGTACCCTAAAATAATCGATAGCTTCAGCCCTAAACAGGACTGTTTTCTTCCATGAACGGCGCCACTCTCGTCCATTAGGATGTGTGCAGTATTGCAACTCAGCCCTATTTAAATTGATTGGACTGAGCTGCAACACCGCTCACAGCCCATCCACAGGAGGGGCGCTGTTTTTGGAAGAAAGCAGCCACATCTGGCTAATCTCACAGACTGTGATCCTTCCTTTAAAAGCAAAATGCAATTATTTATGCACGTGTAATGTTTTATCCTCCCTAAATTCTAAAGACGCTTTCCTAACACATTATAAAATATAATGAGCAACAGCGAAGCCGCCTAAAGAGTGTGCATTATTTCCCTGCAGAAAATGAAATGCTCCGTGCTCTCCCAGCTCTGGCAGATTCAATAGCATTTCCCAGCCTGAAATAACATTGGCTTTGGTTTTCTTTTCAGAGCCGACTTCCAGTTTCTGCTTTGTGTAGACCTACACCCCACTGCAGGACTCTGTGATTTCTGTATGGGTCTTTATGAGCCATCAGGGTTGTCTTGGACCATGTAGGACTGCAGAGGAGTGAAGTGTCTGGTATGTACTAAGGTCACCGGCATCTGGAGACGTAAACTATACGG
This sequence comes from Bufotes viridis, assembly GCA_033119425.1. Lineage (NCBI taxonomy): Eukaryota > Metazoa > Chordata > Amphibia > Anura > Bufonidae > Bufotes > Bufotes viridis. The sequence goes on along the minus strand of CM065599.1, from coordinate 54,871,959 downwards.
TCGCTATGGATACAGACGCCTGTTATTGCCATAGGGACTGCAACTGTATATGCCCCAAATATGTGCCCAACCCAACATATTCAGAAAGGAAAACTGAAGCCCAGATAGAACACCATTTGACGCCCCACTATCTTGGGGTAGCTCCACCAAAAGGGGTCTGGTTCAAGAAATACGGGTATGGAGGTCAATGGGTAACCACGTACTGCCGATACCTCCTTCCAAGATGCCCTGAGAGGACAACCATTACAAGAGAAAGCCCACTTAGAAATCTCCTGACTTATAAGAGCATTGGGGTGAATTCAGGACAAGAAACCCTATATATGCTTGGAAAGAATAGAGAAAAACAAGTTACAGTAGCCTGGATAATCCAAAGAGTTGGTTTTTGGATTTAGTGACGAGGTTTGGATGGACTGACAGACAGGACCATGGACTTCTAGGGCATAGAAATATTCTTCACCCTCTAGAATTTCTCCATATTTATTGTAACGTATTACAGCGGTTGTGTGACCTCAGATATTGGTGACCTATCGCTAGGATGTGCCACCAAAGTCAGATAGGTGGGGGTCTCAACTCCGGGACCTGCTCCTGTGTACAGAATGGGGCCCCCGGAAATGAAGGAGTGCACACTTGTATGGATATCTCCGGCAGTCCCCTGGAGGTGAATGGAGCTTGCATGACGTGGTCTCCAATCATTATGATGGAACTTCCGAAAATAGCTGACCATACTCGCCATTTTGGGAACTCCAATAGAAATGAATGGAGAGCACTCCACGCATGCTCGGTATACACTTCCTAACTTCGGGGTTACCGTAGGACCCACACCTATCTGACATTGGTGGTATATGATAGTGATATGCCACCAATGTCTAAGTCTATCCATGTGATAGGCCATCAATATCTGATTTGTGGGGATATGACTGGACCCTGACCGATCAGCTCCGTTCATTGTGTGGTGGTCGAATATGGTAACTGTCGCGCTGCTTCCATTGCAATGGATGATAACCAGTTCCGTCCACTACACCATAGACAGAATTGTGTCGTTCTGGCAGTGAATTCCGGCACAAGAGCTCTTTTAAAACAGCTCAGGATCCACCAACCCAGAGCCAAGATCTCTTGACTGGAGGGGAATCAGAAAAAAAAAAATGTGGGCAACCCTTTAAAATTGACAAAGACTATAAGGCTACTTTCACATCTGCGGCCGGCTGTTCCAGCAGAAAATGACAGGAATCGGCTTGACAAAAACCGCTGCAGGCAGTGCTGGATCCCGAGAACCTTGCCGCAGATGTGAAGCTAGTCTTAGGTTGCATGGACACATCAGACCACCAGAGCAGGGATGGCCAACCTACGGCCCTCCAGCTGTGGCAAAACTCCCAGCATGCCCAAACAGCCTACAGGTATCAGCCTACAGCAGGGCATTGTGGGAGTTGTAGTTTTACAACAGCTGGAAGGCCGCAGTTTGAGGATGCCTGTCTTAGATGGTCTAGATATGCCCAGTGGACACTTAATCCTTCATTTGCACATGACTACGTACTTTGTGTAATGTATGAAGCATTACAATTTATTATAAGTTTAGAAAGATCTTTTCTGGGAGTAGTTTATAGGGGTGAATCCTGCTGACAGGTCCCTTAAAAGAGTCAAACCCCAAGTCAAAATATTATACAAATAATATACTGAAAGTGAGTGGATCTGCAGTGATTTACTGAAAGTGAGTGGATCTGCAGTGATTTACTGAAAGTGAGTGGATCAAAGTACTTTTGGCACAATAAATTTTTACCTCGTTTTACTCTTGCGCGTTCCATTTTGTTCTGGGATTTTTCAAGCACCTTAGGAATTTCTGAAAGAAATAAATCAGATATTGAGCAGATGACAGGGATAATCCTCTCGTCTTACTCTAGAGGTGGCATAGAAATTCATTACAACAGGTGCCAGAGCTTGCTAACTGGCCGGCCTTAGTGCCTGTACTTTGCGTTATGCGGTAACTGAGACGTATTCGTTTTAGGCATGTGGCTGCGTGCAGTAGTACTGTGTATGTGCAGCACCCCAGAACAATGAAGTGTTAGGTAATGACATGTCATGCATTGTATTGTTATATATTGTGCACCCACCATAGCTGTTTATAGATAGCAAACCCAAGGTTAATGACTATAGGAAGCCTGGGTCTTTATCCTGGATCTGCCCCTAGCTCAGTTAGAATGTGTCGTGAGTCGGCAAAAGAAAATTGAGGAAGCAACTCTATGTACTCTATTCCTTACAGGGCTGGAATAAAGCTACAGAGACTCACCCATCTCTGGATGATCTACAGAAAGAGAGAAAGAGACAAGACAGGTTCAGAAATCTGTATGGCTGAGCACTGGAGTCAGTAAAGTAACTACAGTTGAGGGCAATACAGACTTTACTGCCGTGAAGGGATTACAATTAAGACACACTACACACTTAAGGAGTGACCTGTAGATTATTTAGCCTCTACTCCTCCATGTGCTTTGGACTATGAATTCTACTGAGCGAGACTTTAGCAAGCTAAAGAGGAAATAGGGCCATAACTCCGATCGGCACTGTGAACAGTTGGAACTGCGTTTTGCTATAGGTGGATTTACTACAACTCCCATTTATGCACTACATTTCTGGCCTGGTTTCCTGACCCCTACACCATACACTGTCCATTGCACTGTGCATGTCTTGCCTTGGACCCATATAAAAACGTTACATCACACGCACCCCAGCTACTATCAAGCAGGAGCCAGCCCCAGAACAGGTGTGTGCCCCCGGAGAAGAAAAGGTGTGTCCTCCTTTCACTGCATGGCCCTAGGGAGCAATGGAGTGAAAAAAAAGCCACAGTAATTAACTCTAAGCCAGAGCCACTACCACTCCCATTCCAGCTTCTTCTGGGTCGCTGCATATGAGACAGTATAAGCCATGGACTACAGACTGATATGATGTAGCTGATGTTTTCACAGCAAATGGTGCGAGTGCTGTTCTATGTCAGGACTTGACAGCGCATTTCATGCCCCAGTGACGACCACAACTGAATGAGGGAAGGAGAACTCTAACTAAACATACAAGTATTTCTATGTCTTGCTCCTCGTTGAATTGTTGACAGCTCTTTTGATGCTTAAAGGCTATGCCCACCTGTAAAGCCATTTTGTATGCAGCCAAAATAAAGAAATCACCCAACTTTGCAAGAAATCTTGAGTGAAAATATATCTTTTTGTGTATATACTGTGTATCCAGATCCTGCAGCCACGTACTACTGCTAACATGCTAGGCATCTGTGGTCACAGCACATTAGTATTCTTCATATACAGCAGGTTATACTGTGTATCCCTCCTCAAAAGGAGTCTTCCGAGATCAAGTGTTTTTCCCGGACTTAGGTCATCAATAGTAGATTGGTGGGTTCTGACACCCAGCACCCCAACGAAAAAGCTGCCCCGGGTAGCTGGCAGCGCCAGAAACTATGCTAGTAGATGGAACCAGAAGCTGAAGGCTAAATTTACTCTGTATACAGTCCAAAGGGGGCTAAACTACAGTAGACCAGCGCCAGAAACTGCACAGTGGACAGAACCTTTCATCTTCTGTATAGTTTCTGGCACCGACAGCTGCCCGAAACAGTTGGTAGTGGTGTCGATTTTTGGGTTCCCACCAACTGAGGATAGGCCAGTGATGGGCAACGTGCGGCTCTCCAGCTGTTGCTAAACTACAACTCCCACCATGCCCTGCAGTAGGCTGATAGCTATAGACAGGCTTTGCATGCTGGGAGTTGTAGTTCTGCAGCAGCTGGAGAGCCGCACGTTGCCCATTACTGGGATAGGCCATCAATACATAAGTCCTGCAAAACCCCTTCAAGGTGCCCATCCACCTTCAATAGCTGTCAGCTGAACACTAGGGGGAGAAAAGGAGCTCCTCACACATCAGAATGTTGTCCAACCATAGCACCGTGTGTATGGGAGTGCTGCATAGAATTGTCAAAGTAAGAGAGGGAGAAATGGGCCTTTAGGATAACAGGAGAAAGCTTTTAGGTCCACAAGCAAAAGTAATGCTTATATCAGCCTAGACAGCATTCAGAACAACCACAGAAAATAATGCTCTCATACAAAAGATACAAAACATCCTGCACAATATAATAAATGAATATATGGGGATGTGCATGGCTACATTTTTTAATAAATAGCACAGAAAATAATGCACTAACACAATAGATGCAAACACTATATATGGACTAAGCACTCATTCTGATAGGATAAAATCTGAGACTCTCAGCCAATATAATTAAATCAAAACACATCTGTGCCCGCCTACCAGTGCCAAGGTGGTCTCACCCAGGCAGGTACTACTCTAAACCTACCTATACAGTTGGGCATCTACATTTAGGAGAGTAGGCCCTGCACATATATTTTATCTTGGGAGTAGAATTTTTTGTACACTTTTGCCCGACCTATCCCACAGGCGACCATGATTAGGTCGAACATATAGCTGTGCGGGCTCTTCTTATCATTGGATGCTTGATGCACATAGAAGTGACTAGGAGCTGCACACTATATGTGCAGGGTCTGCTCTCCTGAACGTAGGTGCCCATACAGCATAGGTAGATTTAGAGTAGGACCTTCCTGACTGAGACCACCCTGGTGTGGGTAGGCGGGCACAGATGTGTTTTGATCAAAATATATTGGCTGTGATTCTCAGATTTTATCATATCAGAATGAGCGCTTAGTCCACATATAATGTTTGCATTTATTGTATGAGTGCATTATTTTTTTGATTTTTTCTTTTATAAATGTAGCCATGTACATCCACATGTTTATTTATCACATCATGCGGGATGTTTTGTATCCTTTTCCATGATTTTAGACAGCACAGAGAAACCCTAACGTTTCCAGGTTTACAGATAGAGAAGAAGCCAAAAGGGACAAAGGCCTATCGTTCTTGTGATTAGTGAATGCCCCAGAGGTTAGTCGCCCACTGATCATCATGTGCCATAACATTACTGAATAAGAATATCCACTTAGACTGTTGTACCAGGCATCCAGTAACCAAAAATGTAAGTGGTTTGTAGCCTGCAGAAAATTGCTTCTTCTCCTACTGGTGCAAACTGACACAGTAGATTGTACCATGACGAGTAAACGAGTTATGAATGAATTGCTAGCAGTTTTCAATGAAGGTCCAGCTGGGGGGGTGTCCCTGCACAGTCTGACAGTGACAGCATTGGTTGGATAGTGTCAGACTGTGCAGAAACGCTCCTTCAACTGTTAAAGGGGTTGTCCGGGTTCAGAGCTGAACCTGGACATATCCCCATTTTCACCCAGGTAGCCCCCTTGACTTGAGCATGAACTGCTCTGATGCTCTCCTTTGCTCTGCGCTGAATCGCGCAAGCCAAAGGCTTGATGAACCGGGCTCTCCTTAGGGCTGCCAGGCGGAGGGAGCAGTGACATCACCGGCACTGATGGGCGGGCTTTAGCGCTGCCCTAGCCTTTAGGGATAAAGCCGGCCCATCAGAGCTGGTGACATCACCGAACACCAGCTCCTGCACGGGGCAAGGGAGCGCATCGGAGCATGAAGTGCTACAATGCTAACATCAGGGGGGCTGCCTGGGTGACATTATGGGTATGTTCGGGTTCAGCTCTGAACCCGAACAACCCCTTTAACCCCCAGCTAGATCTTAATTACACTCTACTAGCAATTCATTCATAAGTTTTAGCAGGTATGATAAAGGGATGGCACAACATTATCTCTTAAGAACAGAGGCTTCAGAATTATTACATACAGGAAGTCACTAAAACAGACAAGCCTGGAGAAGTTACAGGTTCTTTTTAAGTTCTCCATGAATGTTAGTTTTGGATTACATAGTCAGGAGCTAGGGTGCAAACTTCCCAGGATTCTGAAAAGATGCGTCTTTCCTTACCTTTCCTCTTGGTTTGCTATATCCTAAAATGAGCCGTGTGAGACGACCAGCTTTGAGGAAAATGAGTTACCATGGCCAATATCGTCTTTTAAAAATGGCCATCCCATGCCACTCATCTCGGGATATCTCGAGCCAAGAAGAAAAGTAAGGAAGGACACCTCCGTACCTGCAGAATAAGAGGAGGTGGGAAGAGGTCCTGTGTTGATCTTTCTAACCAACCCTGGAGAACATTATACAGAGTGAACCAAGTAAGGATTGAAAAGTGGTGAAGAAGACCTGGCCCACAGACCATTCTATGATTTACAGGTTAGGAACAGCACCTGGAAGGGGATTTGAGAATAATTTAGCTAAAAGGCATGCCCCCCTTTAAAATATCATCGTAATGTGACCTCCATAGGTGAAAACGGTATAATTTTACCATAATTTCCTATAAAAATGTAAATGGAAACCACTCAAACCAGACATAACTGGCCACAATATTCCCTCCTCACAGGCCCTTTGTAAGTAGCCTCATTTCTGCTATTAATAACTAGTATATTGCGCTTAAAATAAAACTGTCCCATAATCAAAACAGTGGTTATGAGGTGACAGATATGCGACCGCTGGATGATCCTATTTTAGTTGCCAGCAAGCTGTGGAGCTGGCCAAAAAACGAAAAAATCTAAATAGGACGTTTGTTGGTTGATGAGCTTAATATCTCAAATCTCTATAAGGTTGTTGGGTCATCCCTGTGTCAATTCTCTTGAAGGGACACTTACATTACATTTTTTATATATCGGCATATTTTATGTAATAAAACAAATATAAAAATAAAATGGGTGGGTGTGCAGTACCCCAAAACGGGATGACTGCAAAAGGTTAATTGTTGTAATGTTAAAATGTTTTTAATGAATGTATTCATATACCCAACAGCACTGTAAGGATAAGTCAGGGTTAACACCTTGACTCAACCTCTTTAGGTTGCCAGGAGATGGACCTGGGTATGCCCCCTGGTTAGAGTAGAGTCTAGTGCTAGCTGGGGAAGAGAACTAGGTTGCAGCTCGGATAATCTTTACCTCGGAGATTGTGGTTTTGAAGTGCTCCCAAGAGAGAAGAAGGTCCAGAATCTGCAAGGCCATGCATTGGAGTCAGTCAGCAAGATACTGGGCTTGTTTTGGGCAGAAAGAGACTTTGCTGCTGTCAGAGGAAACATTGCTAACACACTCTTCCATGCTTTGAGACGGTCTTCTCAGCCAGGGAATCACAGAGACATCTACTAACAACCTCACTGCATGACTTAGGTTCTGCAGAGAGAGACTTTAGAAAGACAGAGAGCAGGAATATCACAACACCCATCATTGCTGCTATCTATACATTGCTAATAGGGAGGAATTGCACTGCCATCTGCTTGGAACTGTGCCTTGATACTTTTAGTGCACTACTCCTCCTGTCCTGCACTTTAGTAAAGAGAGATACTTACGGTATTTATTTTTACCGACTTCTCCATCAACTTCCGGCCACGTAATCCTCACTCCTATCTTGTACTCTGCCAAAACACTTTACATCAAGGGCACCCCCAGGGAGAGCCAGAGATGGGGACTACTACCACCCTCAGGATTGAAATAACCACTCCAATCCTTCTCTCCTGGGTAGTCTGCCACAGATGACTTATAAAGCCTGTCCATGTATACTAGTTTCTGTCCTGACTCTCTGTCTGGCCATTTAGCACGACAGAGTCTCACTTAACACTCTTTCACTGTTTGTCAGACCATCAGTCAGACCAGGGAGGAGTGAGGGGTGGTGAGGGAATTAGAGTACCACCCCTCCCCTATACTCTCCATGTAGTATGATTGGTGAGGGCTATACTAATCTTCATTATGCATATTTATCTAGAGAAAACAGACCTGATATTCTCAATCTATTTTCCTTTTCTTGGGTAGCGGTCACAAACTGAGATTACTTTGCCCTCCCATTGAGAACTTTTATCTTTCTTAGGATTACTGCAATCAAAGGACAGTATTTGGTATTTAATATAATGAAATAATTAAAAAAAACTGCCAAAAATTCTAAAATCTTTTAATGAATATTAAGTTTAAAAAATACTCCTCATGAAAGTGTTCTTTTTAAGTTTTCCAGTTACTCGATCGGGCATGTAAAGTTCGAAGCTCTCCGGAAATTTTAAGTATTGGTAATAAACTTTTGACTTTTTTAGAAATGAGACCAATGTGGAATCAACCCATAGCCCCCAAAATGTTTAAGCTATGTTCATATCGGTTTATGCAAGTTAGCTCTCTTCTAAAAGGAAGATACCTGGCTCTCAAGTGCCACCTGTAGGTAGTTCCCCTGTAAGTCAATGTATGACCTATTAACAAGCTTTGAAACACGACTATGCATTTTAGCCAAACTAAAAGGACCATCTGTAGGTGGCTGTTTTGGGGTTCTCGCCCCTCATCAGTACACAGCATGGTACTACATGGCCGCCAAAAGATACATCATATTAGAAGCTTGGAGGGCTTTTCTTTGTGTCCGAGTAGTAGGAGTTAATCAGACGGGGTCATAAGCAGGGCATGTTTTTCACTAAAGAAGAGTTTTATATCGTCTGAGTTCCCAAACCGGATGGATTCAGAAAGAAGCCCCTTGGCTGACATCACACACGTAGGCGTCAAAACTGTACTGAGACATCACATCACTTGAAGAACAAGCCAACTCTGATATGAGCCGGGGCAAACAATGGGACTGTCGACCCCTGGTCTAATTTAAGCTTCTTTATCAGTAGAACAACTTTTGTGGAAGGCCAATCTTATCCGATGTCAATGTGCTGCCGTGTGGCACCGGCTCAAAAAGGGGTTATCTCGCTTCAATAGGTCTTGCAAAGTGTAATTTGGATGTAAGAGGAAGATATGAGTTGATAAAGGGCTTCCGTATTTTTGACGGTATCTAGCTTTGGAATGTGCACCGTGGCCTCGTACAGTTCTGTACTATAGGGCTGCAAACTTTTTGCTTTATTTCCTTATATCTGTAGACAGGGACAGTTTTTCAGAAAATGGATCTCTGGGCAACAAGTAGGATGCCCCCAGCTTGCCAATTGTAGACAGTTTTGCTAGGCTATATAATATAATACCGCCATATTATAGTACCAACATAGCTCACCACCATCTAGTGCCCAAATACAGTAATATAAAGTATCTAAACAGTTCCTTAGAGAGCCCACATAATACTGCCATCTGTTTTCTGTATACTATTATAATTAAGTTCTCAAATAATACCACCAAACACTGTTGACACTGGGTAGTCTTGGTTTCCTCCTAGGGTGTCCATAGACTCTGTCTTATTTGCCTTCTACTTGGTTTCATTTTGTGTTTTTGTTCTCCACCTTGCTTTTGACGGTCAGCGACTACTATACAGACACATCCAGGGAACTCCCAGCAGTGGAGTCCAGCTCTATAGTTAAAGGAGTTGTCTAGCCTAGAAGCCGACAACCCCAGTGGTCGGAAGTTTTGCCCCACAAAAAAACAGAATTGCTTGTGCACAGTCCTGCTGTTCAAGAGCTGCTGTCCCATTCCTGTTCGTTTCAAGGCCCGGCATGGTCCCGTGAGAGCTGCAGTCAATCACCAGCAGTGATGTGCCATTCAAGAATGCGCGACCGCTGAGGCCAGCGACTGGTTACAACTTGGGATCATGCCAATGGCTGGGAATGGGCAGCACTGAAGTGGCAGGACTGCTGAAAGGCATTATGAGACATTATGGGGCCCACCTTACAAACAACAGGGTTGTTGGTATCTCGGCTGGCTCTCCTAAGCTGAGTGGCCAGGCAAGCTAGTCATAATTTCTTTACACCACTATGACAACCATCTTGGACAATCATGTGGGCCAGTAAGACATTCAAGTCTCATGCAACCTCATGAAAACTTACAGGTGATGTCCCTCAAAAATCATATACGAATAAAGGATTTTTTGAACTAGGATAGGTTACAATTGTTTTATCAGTGGGTTTCCAACCTTTAGGATCTCCAATGATCATCAAACGGCTTGGACCAGCCCGCGGGCCACATCTGCCCTGCAAAGCTGTCATGCGGCCGGAACAGTGACCGGAGGCGGAGCTTGCACTCAGCTGAAGAAGAAGGGACACGCCTGGGCAGCTGCAGTGGAGCAGTACTAGGGCCGAAACAAGGCAAATCACAGAACGAATGTAAGTGTAATAAGTTCTTTGTACGGCGTTGTGTGTCTCCGTGCGTCTCCCAAGCCGGTCATTCCCATGGCCTGGTAGTTGTTTGTAATGGCAGTGCTGGGCTCCTACTGTGCTGTGGTGGGCTCACAATTCATTGTAGAGTTAGGGAAGTGCTGTGTCTGCATGTGTGCGCTGTGCTGGTCCTTGTGACCAAACTGTACGGAGGAAGGAAGGCTGACCACCTTACTGCCTTGTGGCGGCACAGGCGCCAGTGGTCTGTGTGTAAGCAGTGTGGTTTCCGGAGGGCTGCCCCGTTAGTGAGGAGAGTTGGTATATCCTGAAGGGCCAGTGGTGTCCATGTGGCAGGGGGTCCGACAGTACATGGCTTTGAGGGGTATGGGAACCCCTCCTTGTTGTTTGAGAAGGCCAGGACATGAGTGGTGTTCATTGGTCTTGGTTGGAATTGTGACACTGGTGGCGGTGGTCTGTGCTGTGGCTGGCAGTAGAGAGAGTGGTGGTGGTCTGCATTGTGGCTGGCAGTAGAGTGGCCCCTTCACAGGGGTGATGCCCACACGTGCCCCCTTCACAGGGGTGGTGCCCACACGTGCCCCCTTCACAGGGGTGATGCCCACACGTGCCCCCTTCACAGGGGTAATGCTCATGTGTTCCATTACAGAAAAAATGCCCAGATGCACCCCCTTTACAGAAAAAAAAAATGCCCAGATATTTGCCCCTTCACAGTAGTAATGCTCACACGTGCCCCCTTCACAGGGGTAAGGCTCACACGTGCCCCCTTCACAGGGGTAAGGCTCACATGTGCCCCCTCACAGTGTTTCCATTTCTCTTTCGCAAAGCTACCTGGTTCTGGCCCGCGAACTTTATACCATGTCTAATGCGGCCCTCAGACGAGAAATGGTTGGGCACCACTGATCTAGATATATTGGCTCGTCCATACTTGTGGGGCTCAGCCACACCTATGGGTAAAGCTTCCTCATTAAAACACGTCAGAAATAATTGCTAAATCCTAACTTTCGTAAATATTAAGTAAGATGCATTGTACATAGTCCTTCTCATATATTCCTATTCTTGGAGACATTTTTAATGTTGTTATATATTGTGTTTCAGGATTAGTGGCTCTTTACCCTGTATTTTTCAAATTCGTCTTACATATGAAATAGATGCCCCAAATTAGATATTTTTCTTCTAACCTCTCAGCTAAATATGTCCAATGATAACAATGGCACCCAGCCTATAGCCCAGACATTTTCAGCTTGTAAGGAATAATATCCGATTATGCTGCCCATGATGGAAGCAGCTTCCCCTTGATTTTGTCCAAAGTGAACTTTAAAAAGAAAAAAAAACAAAAGAACAAAAAGTACAAAGGAGAAAATGAACAAAACAGGAAGCTGGGAAAAGTCAGGTTAAGTGAGCGGGTGAAATATATGGGGTATGCACGCAAAAAAAAGACATATCTGGGAACTTATAATGGCACACATTGAGCTATGGGAAACAATCACTTCTCCGTTGAGTTGCGTTGACATACCTCCCACTGTTTTCAATGCTCATCAGCTTAAACTAACAAATTGTGAATCATAGTGTTAAGAGAATGGGGCAATTAAATTCTCTTTAGACTCTATGAGGTGTGTCATGCTGGGTGCGGAGCCTAAAAAGGTTTGAGAGATTTTCAGCTCTTGGGCCTGGTCCAACAAATCGGTTCCCAACAGAAAAAGCCTGTCTCAAAAGCCAGCTAAAGGTAGTCTTAGATGTTGTATCCTGTTGTCCAGACTTCACAGTTCTTTCATGAATGTAAACCAGTCATTGCGGGTTGTCACCTTTCACAGCTAGTCTCTGCTTGGTTGGCAGTAAAAGACCTCAAAAGGTAACCACCACCGTTGTCATCAACGAAGGCCCTCTAACAGCAATGGATTTTAATTTTATGTGATATGTGGTCCATTATTTCTCTGTGCCTGGAGATTAAATATATACACACTGTCTTGATCATACATTTTTCCTGTATGCTTCTTCTGTCTTGAAACGTCTTGGTTCTTCCAAGGTCAGCCATCTCAAAATGGTAAGGTTTTATGAGACAAACTTATGTCAGGAGCGTAGCTAACAGCTCATGAGTCCTGGTGAAAGAGTTCAGCTTGGGACCCTCCTCTCTCAGCGCTTTGTGTGTCTTATGCGGCACAAGGGTCTTTGGGCCCCTTCAGACTCCTGGGCCCGGTAGCGACTGCTACCTCTGCACCCCCTATAGCTACGCCCATGCATCAGGGATTTTGAGTCAAAACCAGGTGCCGGCTCGCCGTCTTCTGGTGCTGTTTGTTACTTTCGCTGGAGGAGGTAATAGGACAGAGGGCTAAAAGTGGTGTGTTTTTCTGGGCACATCGCCCAGTAACGTCACCCCTGGGCACCTTCAGAAGCTCATTTACATACGTTTTAAAAGTGTCTTTTTCATCATCTGGACGAGGGACACATAAAAGAAAGGTACTGTAGTAATCTACAGTAATCTGTAGTAGGTCTAAAACGCTCAGATTAGGTGAAAGACTCCCTTTAATCTCTCATGTTTCTGGACTGGTCAGAAGTCTAACCTATGACTGTATAATACAGCTGGCACAGCTCCTGAACCATCACAGCGCTGTACATGCACTATACATACTGTGCTCTACCTGCAGTGCAGTACATGTATTGCGTGGTGCGGGAAGAGGCTGACACAGATTGACTTCCTAATGGAGGCTAAAATTACACTCTTTTGGCTTTTGTTGGGATAATGGAGGCCTATGGCTATGCATTGGTAAATCTGAAGCAAGTGTAGTGCCCTGAAGGAAGGGGGCTTTGGACATCAAGCCATCAATGCACTACTTGCACTATGATTTATGCTGTTGTTTACACTTACACTGTTTTATATTGTTTAACTGCATTTTATATGTTTATTGTAATATGTCCTGCTCAATTGCACCGCTATTGCACTATATCTGCACTGCAATGGTTAATGCTCAACCAGATAATACTGAGAGACTTTGGGACTTTCTATTTATGCACTGAGAAGTTAGAAATCTTCACCAGTAACTATAAGGGACTATGCAAAGTTTTGGAGGGGAAAAACAGACACACTGACCTTTTGCGTGCCTGGTTTAGCTCTGTTTACGTCTAAAGTCTTGTTTATGTTTGGAAAACTACTTCGTTATTCCCATAGACCTGTATTAAAACTCCATACAAGCCTATGACAGACTGAAATTGCAACATTGTTTCTGTTTAGGCTGGTTTCTCCTCTCCACCGCTCCCACTAGAAGGTTCTGTATATAAGGAGAGCAATTAGAGCCCCTAGTTGTCTACAGATAGAGACCAGTGTTTACTAGAAGAGACTCCGCCTGACTGCACAAATGACTAGAAGAAGATGCTGATATGGGGATAATCTGCCACAAACCCAGGACCAGAGGGCCAGCCGGACAAATGAGTCACAGACCGTGAGCCACCAGCCTTTTGGCCATGGTACAAGCCTTTTGAGAGAGAACGAAACAGGGACTTTCCTCAGCACAGAACCTTCGTCGGACAGGGAGGAGACTGGAGAAGCCAGCTTAGTGCCTTGCCTGTATTGGGTTGCACTTGAATTCTTCCAGTAAAGATGCACCCAGACTCTCTGGACTTATTTCCCAATGGGGTTGGATTTCAACATGATTTGATCCCATTGCTGCAGGAAGTAAGCTGCTGCTCAAAACCACATATGACGACACCAGTTTAATGAATGGCACATAGTAAATGGGGGCTCGGTTACAGATTTTGCTTTGGGGCCCAATAGCATCAGGACAGTGAAAGGGTATTACAAATGTGCAAGTCTGTAAAATTCTTCATACTAACAACTTTGCTAATACGGTTTCCAAAAATTGACTTATTAAACGGCTGCAATCAGAACCCGGGGCAGGATATAAGGTTATTACTCTCCCACAGCTCTTTATGATAACCCTCGTGCATTTCACGGTCGCATCTCAAGGTTATCGTACATCCCAGGGAGGGCCCGGCGAGCACAAACAAACAATCCGCTCTAAGGAACATGTGTCCGTGTGGTTAATATTAGCACCTCAGCGCCAGCGGAAGCATCCTGACTCCACCACAGAGGAAACCGGACTGCATGAGTCAGGGAGACTCAAGAAAAGAAGGGTTTTTGAGTGAACTCAGCAATATCAGGCGGCCAGGCGACTGGTGCCATGTTTGAGGGGGAATCTCCGGTCGTTATTTAAAATGTTATTCAAAAGTTGAATGAGCACAGACTTTACAAAGCTAACTTCTGGTGAATGTGGGCTGATATGGGACATCTCCATGTGCACTGCTCAAAAACGAGAAATGTGACTACTGCAGGGGAAGATTCTGCACATGCATTATGCGGCTGGTGACTAAAGATACACCCATACCTCCCAACTATAAAAAATTGCAAAAAGGGATAATAAGCGGCAATTTTTGTCATGCTAGACTATACCGTTAACTCCAACCAAAGCAACTATATATATATATATATATATATATATATATATATATACACACACACACACACCAAGTTCTTTTAATGTCTCCACATAGTAATTATTCCCCCTTTGTGCCAGCACACAGTAGTAATGCCCCCACGGCCCCTCACAATAGTTACGCCCAGCTATGTGGCCCCTCACAATAGTTACGCCCAGCTATGTGGCCCCTCACAATAGTTACGCCCAGCTATGTGGCCCCTCACAATAGTTACGCCCAGCTATGTGGCCCCTCACAATAGTTACGCCCAGCTATGTGGCCCTCACAATAGTTACGCCCAGCTATGTGGCCCCTCACAATAGTTACGCCCAGCTATGTGGCCCCTCACAATAGTTACGCCCAGCTATGTGGCCCCTCACAATAGTTACGCCCAGCTATGTGGCCCTCACAATAGTTACGCCCAGCTATGTGGCCCTCACAATAGTTACGCCCAGCTATGTGGCCCCTCACAATAGTTACGCCCAGCTATGTGGCCCCTCACAATAGTTACGCCCAGCTATGTGGCCCCTCACAATAGTTACGCCCAGCTATGTGCCCCCTCACAATAGTTACGCCCAGCTATGTGCCCCCTCACAATAGTTACGCCCAGCTATGTGCCCCTCACAATAGTTACGCCCAGCTATGTGCCCCCTCACAATAGTTACGCCCAGCTATGTGCCCCCTCACAATAGTTACGCCCAGCTATGTGCCCCCTCACAATAGTTACGCCCAGCTATGTGCCCCCTCACAATAGTTACGCCCAGCTATGTGCCCCCTCACAATAGTTACGCCCAGCTATGTGCCCCCTCACAATAGTTACGCCCAGGTATGTACGACCTCACAATAGTTACGCCCAGGTATGTGCCCCCTCACAATAGTTACGCCCAGGTATGTGCCCCCTCACAATAGTTACGCCCAGGTATGTGCCCCCTCACAATAGTTACGCCCAGGTATGTGCCCCTCACAATAGTTACGCCCAGGTATGTGCCCCCTCACAATAGTTACGCCCAGGTATGTGCCCCTCACAATAGTTACGCCCAGGTATGTGCCCCTCACAATAGTTACGCCCAGGTATGTGCCCCTCACAATAGTTACGCCCAGGTATGTGCCCCCTCACAATAGTTACGTCCAGGTATGTGCCCCCTCACAATAGTTACGCCCAGGTATGTGCCCCCTCACAATAGTTACGCCCAGGTATGTGCCCCCTCACAATAGTTACGCCCAGATATGTGCCCCCTCACAGTAGTTACGCCCAGATATGTGCCCCCTCACAGTAGTTATGCCCAGAAGAAGCTGTGGAGCAGCTGCAGTTCCAGGCACAGCCACAACAGTGTGTATGGCACTGCGGCTGGGTGAACAATGAAAGGGATATGGAGCTTGATGGCTTGCTGTGGTTTCTTCATTCAGCTGATCTCTTTTCTCTTTTTTTAAGTATACGCCATTACTATTAAAGCCATGGAGAACCCCCCCATAATGCCCAGAACCACGATACTGACAATACTTATCTGGTCCCCAACTTCAGTTTCCTTCCGAATCGCTACACGCCCGTCTTTGCATTTCCCCCGCGTGCAGATAACATCCATCAACGGTAGGGTGCAGCAGCCAATGGCGGGCACTTTGGAGGGGGGGGGGGGGTGTTTAGTGTTGGATAATCCCTTTAAGGAGTCTTTTTGGTAATAATTTTTCTGCTATGTTATTGGCTATGTAACGAGTGTTCCTTAGAAACGAAGAAAATGGCTCGCTGGTGACAACCCTTAAGCTCCTTGAAAGTGCTGGTAGTTTGCACCTATACCATGGATTAAATTGTGGGGCAGAGGAAGCCTTATCCGCACTCCTTATTTTTCTGCCTTAGTTATATACTCTATGAAAGGTCCTAGATGTTTTCCGTTCTAGTTTCGTTGCCAATGTTCATAGGAGGTCCGCAGAGCACGTACGTTTCTCCGCAGGGACATTCTTTAGGTATGGTAATGAGCAGCGATGGCTAAACCTCAGTAACATTTGCGGTCAGCCTCCAGCCAAATTACATGGAAGTACACTATCCCCGAGGCCAGATCTTCAGCCTGGGATTGTTCGAGACGTGTAATGACATAACAGCTCTTCTTTTCCATGCACAGATGCGTTGGCAGAATCTCCGTGGAGAGCGGAAGATTCATGAAGAGCACTTACTCCTGTAAACATCTGAGAAGGGACATTGGGGAGATACTGAAAAGTGGTTTATTAAGGGTCAAGATGCCTTCAGAGTGTCATTCAAAACCGCATCCTGTATGCCGGCCCCCCCTCCATTTATACAGGGCACCTCTTACCTATGCCATATGAATCACATGTACTGCATATGACATTCATCATACCCCCGCCCCCCCAAAAAAAGACATATACTAGGCTGGACGCCCTCACCTAATACTTAAACAGATGCTGATATTAAAAAAAGAAGGTCCCCCAGACAAAAAGAGCGACAAGACCAGACCACCTGAACTAAAACAGACCAGAGAATAACTATAGAACCCAGACCAAACCCCATGTACTGATACAGACCAAAACTATTACAGCCCCCAGACCAGACCTTCCAAAACAATACAGACTCGCATAAAAATAAGAGAGACTCATACCAGAACCCACTATATAAATACAGAACAGACCCCCTAAGACAGACCCCACCCCCTAAACTAGTCCTTACTCCCGACCAGACTCCCTAAACAAATACAGACTAAAGAGTCTCTAAACTCAGACCAGACCACCAAAATAATGCCCCTAATCTAATAAAGACTCTAGACCATACCCTCTGTACAAATACGGTCCCCAAAACCAGACCCCCTAAATAAATATAGAACTCAGGCCAAACCCCCTGAACTGACACAGACCAAAACTAATACACCCCCCAGACCAGACCTAACAAAATAATACACTCTCACAAAAATAACACACCTGTACTAGAACCCCCTATATAAATACACAGACCTCCTAAACATAGAACTCAGACCAAACCCCCTAAACTGATACAGACCAAAACTAATACAGCCCCCAGACCAGACCTAACAAAACAATACGGACTCCCACAAAAATAACAGAGCCGTACCAGAATCCCCTATATAAATACACAGACCCCATAAATAAACATAGAACTCAGACCAAACCCCCTGAACTGATACAGACCAAAACCAATACAGCCCCCAGACCAGACCTAGCAAACTAATACAGACTCCCACAAAAATAACAGACCCGTACCAGAACCCTCTATATAAATACACAAACCCCCTAAATTAAGACAGACCCCAGATCTCACCCCCTAAACTAGTCCTGACTCCAGACTCTCTAAACAAATACAGACTAAAGACTCCCTAAACTCAGACCTCAGATTAGACCACCTAACTCTCCTAATCTAATAAAGACCCCAGACCATTCCCTTCATACAAATCCAGCCCAAGGCCAGACCCCTAAATACATTTAGACCCTGAGGCAATTCCTTAAAAACACCAGACCCAGATCTGGTCCTCTAAATAACTCCAGACTAATACAGACCATAGACCAGAATCCCTAAATACAGACCCCAGACCACCGAAACACATACAGATGCCTTTAGTTATGCTGTGCCTGGATCCTGTAATGGGAAGTCCCCTGCGACCTCTTCCCAGAAAAAAACGGCGCATAGTCCGCAGGTACCCTTAGGTTGGTCACCCAGCTTTCCACAGACATTAACTGGCATAGTAAGACAAGAACATATCCTACTGACAAGCAGAATAGTAATGTCCAGTTGTCAGTTTATTTACTTTACCAGGAGGAATAATAGAGGAATTACACATTGAGTTCAAAGAAAAGATGTTTCAAGCATTTACTAAAATATACAGTACTTGTAAGGAGAGGTCGGGGGCAGATTTCGCATGTCTAGGGGCCCACTGTCGTATTGCTAAGGTACACTCCATTGCGTCACCTAGCTGTGCCCCCACTGGCCCACCAAGATCTGCTCAGTTTAGAAGCAGATGGGGTACTTTTGCTCTACAGCTGGGAAGGGCCCCTCTCCTTCGAAGTCCCTAATCTCAGAGTTTGTATGATGGAGGTCCGCTTTGCAGTGACTCTCCGGGCTGGAGATTGTATGCAGTTATAGATGAATTTCTTAAAAATCACCATATTATAGCGGTACAGGCAGTTATAAATAGGACAGGACTCTTGGCGCTTCATGTTATTAGAATAACGGTATGGCCATATAAAGAAGCAATGCCACTTAAAAGAACATTACATAATTGCGGACTTAGTGGAAATATCACTGGAAACTGCAGGAAAACATCCCATAAACATCTGCTATAAAAACATGAACAGGAGGACAGAAATTGTAGTAATGCAATATTATGTGTCAGTCCTATGGTAATCGCGGCAAAATAGACCATTGTGTACTTGCGACAATGCATCTAAAATTAAAACTGTTTGCGATAATGCAGATGGCAGCCATTTTACCCTACAGATGCCACGGTCAAATGTGACCACAGCATCTGGGAGCACTATAACCAGGAGCCGCGCACTTCCTGGCCAGGGCCTCCTTCTCCTGGCTGAGATCAGGGAAGGCGTCCCATACTAGTAAAAGGCCTAAGCCTGTACAAGACTTTCAGGCTGATTACCTGTATTTTCCAGTGCAGGCCTGCAGATGGCAGCACTGCAATGGAACATGCTGAATCCTGTATTCTGTAACGCATAGATATTCATTACAGCAGTGGTGCCCAACCATTTCTCGTCTGAGGGCCGCACTAGACATGGTATAATTTTCGCGGGCTGGAAGCAGGGTCACTAGTGGGGTGACAGGAGGAGAGGGGAAGCAGGGTCACTAGTGGGGTGACAGGAGGGGGGGGGAAAGCAGGGTCACTAGTGGGGTGACAGGAGGGGAAGCAGGGTCACTAGTCGGGTGACAGGAGGAGAGGGGAAGCAGGGTCACTAGTGGGGTGACAGGAGGAGGGGGGAGCAGGGTCACTAGTGGGGTGACAGGAGGATGGGGGAGCAGGGTCACTAGTGGGGTGACAGGAGGAGGGGGAAGCAGGGTCACTAGTGAGGTGACAGGAGAAGGGGGGAGCAAGGTCACTAGTGGGGTGACAGGAGGAGGGGGAGCAGGGTCACTAGTGGGGTGACAGAAGGAGGGGGGAAGCAGGGTCACTAGTGGGGTGACAGGAGGAGGGGGGGAGCAAGGTCACTAGTGGGGTGACAGGAGGAGAGGGGAGCAGAGTCACTAGTGGGGTGACAGGAGGAGGGGGGAAGCAGGGTCACTAGTGGGGTGACAGAAGGAGGGGGAAGCAGGGTCACTAGTGGGGTGACAGGAGGAGGGGGAGCAAGGTCACTAGTGGGGTGACAGGAGGAGGGGGGGAGCAGAGTCACTTTTGGGGTGACAGGAGGAGAGGGGAACAGGGTCACTAGTGGGGTGACAGGAGGAGAGGGGAGGGAGCAGAGTCACCAGTGGGGTGACAGGAGGAGGGGGGAGCAGAGTCACCAGTGGGGTGACAGGAGGAGGCGGGGGGAGCAGGGTCACTAGTGGGGTGACAGGAGGAGGGGGGAAGCAGGGTCACTAGTGGGGTGACAGGAGGAGGGGGAGCAGGGTCACTAGTGGGGTGACAGGAGGAGGGGGAGCAGGGTCACTAGTGGGGTGACAGGAGGAGGGGGGAGCAGGGTCACTAGTGGGGTGACAGGAGGAGGGGGGAGCAGGGTCACTAGTGGGGTGACAGGAGGAGGGGGGGAGCAGGGTCACTAGTGGGGTGACAGGAGGAGGGGGGGAGCAGGGTCACCGGGTACCAGTCACATGAGTCCACGGCTCCTTAATTCTCCAGCGGCCCTGTCATGTTTCCCAAGGTCCTTGGGCAGCGCGCCCCGCTCTCCTTTCAACAGCAACCCCGTGAGCAGGCCCCTCCTGCTTCCAGCTCCCACCGGCTTCCCCTGCTGCAGGGCACGGTATCGGTCCGGTGCGCGCCTATATTAACCAATAACAAAGCTCCTTGCTGTAAGGAGCTTTGATATTGGTCATTTCAGGCACAGGCAGCATCGCTGTGCTGCCTGTGCCGTTCGCAGCGCTCACTGCGCTGATGAATGCGGGGAAAAGTCTAAGGCGTATTGGTACGCCTTAGACTTTTTCCAGGGAGTTGCATGGGCAGCACGACACAGCTTTGCGGTCCAGATTTGGCCCGTGGGCCATAGGTTGGGCATCCCTGCATTACAGCATACAAGTTGCAATCTAATGAATGCTTGTTATAGTCACCTAGGGTGATTTAAAAAAATAAAAATAAAAAAAAAGTTCAAAATCACCCACCTTTCCCTAGAATAATAAATTGAACAAATAAAAAAATTAAACATCACATCACAACGTGTATGGCCGTCTTTAGCCTCTGTAGACATCTCCGGAAGTGGCTTTTCTCCCCTGAACACAAAAAGATTGGGCATGTTTGGTGGCTTTTACCATCAGTAGTGCAATGTGTACGGCTAGTTTCAGTGATCTCCTTCAAAATGGTCCTCTCACCAGCAGGGGTCTTTAAGGAAACAAACATGTGAGAAGAGACTTTTACTTTTAGCCTACGGAGGACCAGGGAGCATTGTTCCCAGAGGTCCTCCAGGCCCTGACAGACTATTAGTGAAAGTGCAGTTGTGTCTAGCAGGACCCCTGGCAAGTGCTAATCCCCCACTGGGACATTTTATAGTCATGCACTTGGACGATGAGAACCAGGCAACTGATGTTTCCAGATTGCAGGTTAGACCTCTCTATATGAATGAACATATTATTGGGATTTACATGGGAATCACTGCACACATTATATGATGGGTCTGCTCTTCATCAGTCTCACCATGGGGCTATTTATTTTCTACAAACAAAGCCTCAAATCACTGAGCTTCACACTCTAATAGGGGCATATATTGTGGTGCCTCCATAGAACATGGATTCAGCCCGCATGGTATGGACAGCCTTAGTAACTTTCCAAAATATCCCTTTGATTAAAGGGGTATTCTAGTAAGTAAAAGCCATCTCCTATTCACAGGATTGGTGGGGGCCTACCGCTGGGATCTCCACCCATCACGAGAACGGAGGAGGCCCCTGAAACAACTGGAGCAGACCGTCACACATGTGCTCACCTATCTATATTTGCACTGTACACCAGCAGGTGAGGTATGTTGGCTACCCCCCCCCAATTCCTCCCCTCTTGGTAGGAGTGGGCTGGTTCTGCTTCCAGTCAAGGGGGGGGGGGGTGTTAGCTAGGACTGTGAGGAGAGGAAGCACATCCTATTGCTCCTGTTCCTAGGGCCTTAGGGACCAGAGAACCAACTTATTTGTGAGACCACTACTCCAGAAAGATATTATGCTAAGCTACATCGTGACAGACAGCAAAGTAAACCGCTACTGAAGCTATCCAGACCCTGCTGCAGGTGAGGGACTACAACTCAGACATCCATCAGCTAGATCACATCCAGGCCAACTTGAAAAGCCTGCATTAGACAGTGGAAACCTGCAGCCACAAGTGCCAGCTTACAGCTGTTAGCCAGAGGTTCAGGAGAGAGACATCAGCAAGAAAGCAAACCATACCTCATCATCTGGGGAGAGTAATTGCACTGTATATAACTACTGCTGGATGTACTACAACTCCTATAAGTAAAGAGAGACTTTTATTCTTCTACTTCTGTTTCCTTATACCACCTTTTCACTGCACTGATCCCCAGGGAGCAACATCGAAAGGGAATACACCCTGGCACACCATCTCATCAGGGCCACTACCACTCCCATCCTCTGCACAGGCTGCTCAGGGACTCGCTGCATCCACATCCAATCTGCAAATTATAGAACATGTCCTGTTCTTGTCCGTTTTGTGGATAGAAATAGGCAGTACCTTTAGAAAATCACTGCCTCTGCTGTTCCAATGCTGCCCGGGTGCCAGGCTCTGCCCACAGGAAATTACTAGGACTCCCTGCTTAGCCGTTCAACGTCTGAGGTTGGTCACCACCAGGGTAAATTGCCTGGATTTAATTCACTATGAATGATGCTTATTGTGCTGCTATCATGGTTGCTATTCTGTACCCTGCTTGGTTAACAGAGGGTGCTAATGGAGAGGACAAGTTGTGGCATCTAGGACCAGGATGGATATCCGTGCATCATGTTGCTGGAGCCTGATAGACCTTTGTCTATAAAGAGGTCTATGTAACATTCCCACCAACAAGATCTTCATGGTGACTATGCTCTATGATGGAAGGCGGTTTTGAAGCGTCACCATAGGGCCAAGATACAGAAGCAGGTCCAGCGTCTTGGAACAGGGTGCATTACATGGTAGATATAGATTGAATGCATCTTTCAAGGACCGGAGAGATATCGCTTAAATATACCTTCAGTGAAGCAAAAGTTGAAAAGGGTATGGTCTAGTAAATTTAGTCAGAGATGGCTAGAAGAGCGAGCCACAAATGTAAGAGCAGGTGGGAGAGGAATGTGTCCCCTCAACCATTAGGAGACATTGCATTAGATGTGGAGAAAGAGGTTTTCCTGCTATTAGGAGACTACAGCCAAAAAACTTAGGTGCAAACTAAGCGGACATCTCAAATTTGTAGTATCCTAACCACCATTAACAGGACTATCTGAATAGATGTGTAAGGCTACTTTCACACTAGCGTTTTGGATTCCGTTTGGGAGATCCGTTTCAGGGCTCTCACAAACGGTCCAAAACAGATCAGTTCAGCCTCAATGCATTCTGAATGGATAAGGATCCATTCAGAATGCATCAGTTAGGCTCCGTTCCGCCTCTGTTCCGTTTTGGAGGCGGACCCCAAAACGCAGCATGCAGCATTTTGGTGTCCGTCTGAAGAGGCGGAGCCTAACGGATCCGTTTTTTTTTTACAATGTAAGTCAATAGGGACGGATCCATTGTCAGTGACACAATATGGTGCATTTGAAAACTGATCCGTTCCCCATTGACTTTCAATGTAAGTCAAAACGGATCCGATTTTTCTTTAAAGCTAATGCAAACGGATCCGTTCTGAACGGAAACAAACGTTTGCATTAGAGGTGCGGATCCGTCTGTGCAAATAAACAGACGGATCCGCACCAACGCTAGTGTGAAAGTACCCTAACTAAGAAGTGTACATGTGTATTAGTGTCTCAACACTGTGCATCCATTTTACTCGAGAACCCCTATGAGAGTAAAACTAAGTTTGCCATGACTTTCCACGACAGCCTGTCAATCTTTGCTGCCCGAGGTGACGACCACTGACACTTCTTACAAGTTCTCGAGGGGTAACATTTCAATGTGTGTGTCATCTAGAAGACATGTGAACCGTATATGACCAAAAAGATTTACAACATGTAGTTCACTGATCCTGCATGCACATAGAAGTAGGTCTAACCATGTGCAGTATCCCAGACATGGGGATATCTGCAATTACTTGTTATATTTTGTATGAATGTCATCATGTTATGCATCTGCCGTATGTTTCAGCAATAATAAGGTATGGTTGGTATTAGGAATGAAACTTACCACTCCATTCCCCTCCTTCACAGGAGTGGGCTGGTACTGGTACTACTTCCTGCCAGGAGGAAAAGCTAGCTAGGCTAGTGAGGAGACCGGTAGCATGTCCATCAGCTCCTGCTCCATAGGGCCCTGACCAGAAATCGGCTCAACTGTGAGGAACACTGCTCCAATAAGAACTGAAAGGTCCAAGGGCTGCAGTAACATATCAAGCTACGGAGTTTCAGACAGCAGAGGAATCAGCTACTAAAGCTTCACAGACAGTGCTGCAAGGTGAGGGAGAACACGTTAAGACACCCTTCACCACAGTTCAGGACAGACAAACCTAAAAGCCTGCATTAAATAGTGGACACCTACAGCTACAGGTACCAGTTTATAGCTGTAGTAAAGGAGAATCAGGACAGAGAGACTTTGTCAGCTAGTATACTTCTAAGTGCTATCAACTGCCACCATATCTCATCATCCGGTGACAGATGTACTGCCAATTATCCTCCGTACTCAGTAAAGAAAGTCATTTGATGTTCTCCTATGTCTGTCCAATTCCTTCACACCACCTTTTCAATACACCAAACCCCAGGATGCGATGGCCTAAGGGATTACACCGTGACACAACATCTCATCAGGGCCACTACCACTCCCATTCTCTGCACCAACTCCTCAAGAGCTTGCTGCACATGAATGAGTGTTGAGTAGATAGGTATGGACTTTT
Source organism: Bufotes viridis (assembly GCA_033119425.1). Classification (NCBI taxonomy): domain Eukaryota; kingdom Metazoa; phylum Chordata; class Amphibia; order Anura; family Bufonidae; genus Bufotes; species Bufotes viridis. The sequence continues at coordinate 54,847,255 of CM065599.1, read as the reverse complement.
CTGCAGGTTAGGCCTCATGCACACGGGTGTATTACTGTAGTCCAGCAGCGGCATGAAGCGCAAGGCGTCATAGCAACCAATGACGCCGTACACTCCTGCTGTCAGCTAGATTCCAGGCCGGGATACCACGGTCCACGGACGGCCGTGTTCCATGGCCATGTGCATGAGGCCTTATCCTCAGAATGCTGTCCACTAGAAAGTCGCAGGCAGAGATGGCAAAGGTCTATAAGATGCAGGTTTAGCTAATAATTGAAGAAGGGGGTAGGTAATGGTAAAGATGAAATCTCTGAAGGGCCTGAATCTCTGAAAATAGCCAGATAAGAATTGCATGGACACACAGTAGATGAGTCCAGATTTTTTAGTTTACTTACAAACCTGCTGGCTGCCGTATGGCAATGAGGTGTGGCCATAAGACTCATGGACCAATATGTAGTTCTCAAGGATCTTCACTGGTGCCTATTAATAAAGTTGAGGGGACACTTCAGCTTTTCCCTTTTGAAACCGAGGGAAGTAAATGCTTGGCGTCACGTTCCACCTTTACCGTATAACCTTTTGGCTTAACTATTTTTATCAAGTCTGTTTCCTGAATCCTTCCTGTTCTTGGCCATGTCCTTTAATGTATGGGGAAGTTTATGGAGTGGCACATCCCAGCCCTTTAAACTTTCCTTGATAGATGTATTTAACATGGTCACTGTGACCCCAAGATAAACTGTGTATATAGTTTCCTGGGTTGAGGGAATGTATGGATAATTTCCTCATTAGGATTCCTTGTCCTGTGATGTTTCCTGAGACTTACATGAGGTCTGGTAATCATACACTCGCTATTATGCCCTGGTATGGTCACACAGAATCTGTAGGTCTACAAGGCAGGCCTTCTAAATGTTCTCCATTATAGATCTAATTGAGGTTTATGAACCAAAACATTTTTTATGGTCCCCATACAACTTGCATTGCATGCCTGCCATCTATCTACAGTCAAAGGCTCTAGTGACTACATGTCCCATGATCCCTTGCTGTTAGCAGACACAGACAACCAGAGAGCTTATTTCGGGTGATCCTTTATTTTTAAGCCTCTGCACCCACCTGGCCATATGGATTCCTCGGAGAACCCCTTGAATGCCTCATATCTAGGCAACCGATGTTCTTAAAGCGCATTAAGTTGCGCACCATACAGATACAAATATAGAGGGTTTTTACTGGAAGAAATAAAACGGACTCACAATCGGCCCTAATATGGGTTAATATAATGCACATTTTACTATTATGAGGATTTCCTCCCCTAGCTATTGTCCCAATTTTGATCTTATATGATCTAAGTGGAGTAGAACTCTAGTTCCCATTTTGTGTGGGCTCGATATGACTAATTCATCTGAAAATATCCTGCTATTCATGGGTCTCTTTGAAGCTAATCCAACGAGCCACTCGCACATGCCGCACTACTGAAGTATAGGGTGCTCTTCAACAAAAAGGAATGCCCCGCGTTTCTCAGAGGGAACTTAAAAAAACATAAAGAGAGGCCGTTTCACTACATAACTATAGTGATCTGTCATCTGCACAAAGCAAGGGTATTACCAGGAATACAATAATACTGTCCTTGGCATGAAATACACATACTTTACATAGTTTTACAAGTCGCGTTGAAAAACAGAGCTAGACCTGAAAATAGTCACATGCCCTCTCAGGTAATCATGGCTCCACACAGTGGACCATGCTCACCATGGTCTTCTCACCAAGGAGCACCCCATTTGTAGCCTGAACCCATGATCATATAGGTGTGCACTAATGATTTAGCACCTAAGAGCAAGCTGTTCGCCTAAATGGCGAGGTCTTGATCTCCAACAGGAACCAATGTCCAAGCAGTCTTTTCTCGAACTGGGTAGTAGAAAGAAGGACCGGCACTCACTAGTTGCAATTTCTTCAATTTATTGGTCACATATAATACAACCGACGCGTTTCAGCTCGTGTGATGAGCCCTTCTCATACAGACATAGTGCAAAAAGAAACACCAAGGTTTAAAAAGCCCCCGATATGCGGGAAGTGACATCACGTTGTGTTGTGTTTTCCCTTTCAGCAGGAGGGGCATCTATCACCCATGGGCTGCCTACCAGAACATCAGGGTGTAGCATCTGTGTGCCTCTCAATTCTCCTGTGGTTGGCCCTGGAAGAAGCAAGAATTAAACGTGCGTTGGGCAGGCGCCATCTTTGTTGGTATTATGTTTAGGCAATAAATCAATAAAGATTTTCAAGTGCATTTCTTTGGGAGAGAACCCTTTATAACTGTAGGAGATATGATTCCCTGGTGGTCTAGAGCAGTGAAGGGGATAGTGATAAATTCAGTATATGAAAGCCACTTCAGCATGTGTGTCCATGTGTTAATTGTATACTCTTATGCAATTATCTCTCCAGTATAGAAAGGCATGATGGGAAATAGCCTTGCAGGTTAAGTTTTCCACAAAGTCCACCAGGGGAAAACCCCTGGAATTCCATTATAGAAACCCCTTGCATGGGGACTTGTATATAAATGGCTGCATTGCAATAAAGGCGTGGTTTACTCCCGAACTGTGTGTCGTCCAGTTGTTGGGAAAAAGGGATTATACTTACGCGACCTGTATGCTGAATAAGACTACCAGCGGAGATACCGTGGATTATACTACTACTACTCCGCTACAAGGTTGACACTGGAGGGGTCCTGTTCTATCTCTATGGGTACTTTTACACTTGCGGCAGGACGGATCCGGCAGGCTGATCCATCCTGCCACAAGTGCCCGTGCACTGCCGTGCTGCATCTCCGTCCCCACTGACTATATTGGGGTGGGGGTGGAGCTACGGCGATCTCCAGCCGTGCACAGACGTGCTGCGCCGTAGCTCCGCCCCCGCCCCATTATAGTCAATGGGGACGGAGCGGCAGCAAGTGTAAAAGTACCCTAAGAAATGTTGGTCTTGGGCAATTGTCCAGTTTGGTAACCCCTAAAATCAAGCAGGTCTCCTTATATAAGGCAAGGGAGTCTTTTGGGACCCCGCTGGCTTCAAGAGGCCAGATGTCTCCCTACTGTTCTCCTCCTCCCGGTCCAGTCTTGACACACAAGAAATGGTAGGAAATGCCCCCTTAGCCAATCGCTGGCCTTAATAGTGACCTTTCTCCATCGGTGATTGGCTGAGGTGGTATTTCTTGCCCACCGCTGTTTGCCGAGACTGGACCAGGATGTGGAAAGCCATGGGGAATTGATGATGCGAGGAGCGATACTGAGAGCAACAAGATATGCACATCTGGTCATTGTACACAACAGTGGTTGGGAGTGGTGAGCGTAAACCAGTCATACTTTCTAGACATGTCACTCAGAATCCGAAAAATGGGCATGAACCTGATCTAGGGATTACACATTTGGTTGCAATGGTATTCAGAGCTTCCTTCTTGACTCCTGTTTATTTGGAATGACAAAATGACAATGAAGGCTTAATGTCTACCTCAAATTAAGTACAAATCATCCCCTCTGGGGACAGCCTTTGTTTGCTGGAACAAACGTGGATTCAGCCGTAACCTTCACCAGTGGTGTCATGTAACGCAAAGGAGACAGAGATATTTCCATTACCTTTTTTGAGTGACAGCATAGCAGTAACAAAGGCATGCTGCATAGGATTATGAGAAAAGTAAGCACGATTAGGGGCCTTGACTTTTTTTTGTAGTAGTAGTGGTTTATAAAAACATCTAAATATCTTTGGGAAAAGAATGCAGGAAAAAGGGATTTGGTTGTAACTGGAGGAGTATAGTAAACTAATCAAATATGACGCAGGTAATAGACAGTAGAAAATTCGTGACTGAAATTAAGTCTTCAAAAATACCCATTTGTGGATTACAACTGGGCTGAAGAACCATTCTAGGCCGCACCACCACACTTTAGGTGTGTGTTTACACTCACCTTCAAAAATATCTTACCAGTTGTCGCTGATCTAAGGATCTTTAAAAAAAATATATAACTCGAAGTACGCTCTTTCAACTATGCTAGGACTCAAATATTGGAGGGCCACAAGTTGGGCACCCACTGCCTTTCATCAATATGGAGATCTTGGTAAAGTGGATGGTCGAGAGTCATGGTTAAATCTAATCCTTGGCTTCTAACAACCCCATTCTTTTGCTACCAGGTCCCCACTTGGGTTTATAAGTCGCACTAATTTGGTAATTGTTATAAAAGGAAACTAGGTACATACATAGATAGGGCAGAAGACTTCAAAGCTGGCCACTTGCTTAGCCAGCAGCTACTCTTCCTGAACTCGCTCTCATACACATGCACGCTCCATTTGGCCAAGCGTACATGTATTTTTCATGAGGAAACGAAGAAACCTGCTGGCAGACACCTTTGGTGGTGGCTTATTTCTCCCAAGAACAAAAGAACAACAGCCTGACCCTTCGCTCTCCTGAGAGCTCCCATTAGATGGTCAGCCAGTCCTGTTGAAATTGGCATGTTCCGATTATGGCCACTTTAAGATAGCACACCAATTGGATAAAATAATTGCACTTATTTATTTTGGTGTGTAGGGTGCCGAGTCTCTAATGATTGCAGGACGACGTTCCTCAGGCAGGAACCCTCAATTATTAGGCAGGGTGGAAAGAGGCAAAGGTGCCGGAGGACCCAGTAGGTATGAAAATCACATGGACAACCAAGTGATTTCTGAGGAAACTGTGTAATACCTCATTTCCCCTGTAGTGGCGCTGCAGGGAAATTGAACCCTTACAAATAGTTTCTATCACAGATAACAGCTGATCGTTGATGGATTCGGCAGGGATGTACCTTCTGATCGGCTTATCATCGTGAGACCTAATGAAAAGGGGCTTGTTCAAGGTGGACAATGGCGCTGATGGCCTGAAAGGGTCAGTTTTATGGTGTATTATTATATAGTGCATTGAATATGAGCATGGTTGGCAGCTGAATTGTCAGATATGTTCTATGAACATGCAGTTCAGAGATCATCCCTTTGGCTATAACCTGCCTGCTTCTATCTGCACAATGATTTACAGGACCTGCTGGTAACATGTGGCAGGTGCAGCATGCCATAGTCATTGGAAATTCCTGGACTACCTTGTCAAATTCTTCTAGAAAACTATCTTGAATTGGAAAAATATGTTTCTCTGAAGTGAAAGAAGGTATGTACTGAAGACCTCCTCTTCTATCAGACATGTCTGAAGATCTCCATCAATGGCCTCGGCTACAAGTGAGAACATTTGGTGGTCTTTATATCTGCCACTGACTACACTGGAGATATGGTTGTGCAGGAGAACACAACTATTGGTTAAATGATTGCTGGGGACATCAGAGAACGAGGTTTTAGTTAGTCCCAACTCCAGCGGGATTCAGTTAGATATATATTGGTTATAATAGTGAACATCTGGAAAGGGGGCAAATACTTTTTCAAAACACATGTCTAGTGTAGAATGGTTGGTCATTGTAGCTTTGCGTTATGAATTCCCTGCTTCACGCCACCCAATTTTGGTGCACTTCAGCAGTCGATATTGATCCCTGCATTGTCTGAGCAGCATCTACAGTAGGCTGGAGACATTCTTTACACAGCATATAGTATATTAAATAAATATTTTATTGAGCAAATGTCCAACATATTTAAAAGCCGGTAATAGCAGCATGTGTACACAGGAATCAAGAAAAACAGGACCACAAATAAAGTGTCCTAGGCCAAACTACAAGCCCCGTTGATGAAAAGTAATTATATTCATTTTCCTTCAACACCATCCAAATCAGGAGGGGAAGGGGGGCAAGGGAATTATCCCCAATTACAAAGCGCAGCCTCCTTTAGAGAAAGAATGTAAGTCAAAGGAAAATTACTTTATAGGTTACAAATAAAGTGCTTAGTGCAATGTAATACATGCAAATTCAGCAGAGGGTGCAGAATATAGAAAATAATACTGACCATGGGGCCAGGACTACATTGGTCAGTATTATTTTCTACATTATGCACCCTCTGCTGAATTTTGCATGTATTACATTGCACTAAGCACTTAAGAGTACTTTCACACTTGCGTTGGTGCGGATCCGTCTGTTTATTTGCACAGACGGATCCGCACCTATAATGCAAACGTTTGTATCCGTTCGCATTAGTTAAAAGAAAAATGACAAAGTCAAAAACGGATCCGTTTTGAATTACATTGAAAGTCAATGGGGAACGGATCAGTTTTCAAATGCACCATATTGTGTCATTAAAAACGGATCCGTCCCGATTGACTTACATTGTAATTAAAAACGGATCAGTTAAGCTCGGCCTCTTCAGACGGACACCAAAATGCTGCAAGCTGCGTTTTGGTGTCCGTCTCCAAAACGGAATAGAGGCGGAACGGATCTGAACTGATGCATTCTGAACGGATGCTTGCATGCAGTACTTTTCGTCCGGCGATCTCCGGCCATGCAGTGCCATAGCTCCGCCCCCGCCCCATTATAGTCAATGGGGACGGAGCGGCAGCACGGCTACTTGCGGCAGGCTGAATAGCCTGCCGGATCCGTCCTGCTGCAAGTTTAAAAGTACCCTTATTTGTAACCTATAAAAGTAATTTTCCTTTGACTTCCTTTCTCTAAAGGAGGCTGCGCTTTGTAATTGGGGATTATTCCCTTGCCCCCCTTCCCCTCCTGATTTGGATGGTGTTAAAGGAAAATGAATATAAATAATTTTCATCAACGGGGATTGTAGTTTGGCCTAGGACACTATTTGTGGTCCCGTTTTTTCTTTATTCCTGTGTACGCATGCTGCTATTACTGGCTTTTAAAGGGCTTGTCCCATCTCAGACAATGAGGGCATATCGCAAGAATATGCCCCCATTGTCTGATAGGTGCAGGTCCCACATCTATATCGAGAACGGAGCCCTGCAAGTGAAAGAGGGCGCACGGACAGCCGCCCTCCATTCATTTTCTATGGGGCCGGTGAATATAGCCGAGCGCTGGCTCAGCTATTTCCATCGGCCCCATAGAAATTAATGGGAGCGGGGCCGTGCATGCGTGGTGTGCTCCCATTCACTTTTATGGGAGAGGCAGGGAGCAGCGCTGGGTGGTGGACGGACCCTGGGAAATCTGGCGTCCTCCAGCCACAGCTCCCCCGCTCCGTCTCGTTGTAGGTTGTGCGACCCGCACCTATCAGACAATGTGTCCCCATTGTTTGAGATGGAACAACCCCTTTAATTAATGGACATTTGATCAATAAAATCTTTATTCAATATACTATATGCTGTGCATTCTATGTTTTGGGGTGGTGAGTGGAGTTTATTACACACAGCAACTACTCTACTGGGAGCTAGTAGAACTTTGGTGTGGAGAAATTCTTTGCATGAGTGAGTTGATGGATGACCTGTAAATCACATGGATAATCCACAGACTTCTGATCATGCCAGGAGAGTGATGGAAAGCAGATATCAACAGAGCAAATGCAAGGAAAACAGAAAGAGTCGCTTGTTTTGTAACAGTTTTGAAATTTTGATAAAGATACCACCGTGAGCCTCCACAGATGGAGTCACTTCTGGGTGGATTTCAGGGGAGGTTGACTGGAGAAAAGAGTGCCTAGTGAAATCCGTGGGGATGCTTTATGTGACTTTATCTCAACTTAAACCGGTACACCCAGTGCCAGGGGCGGACACAGATAGCTATTCCGTCCCAACATTACTTATAGCAATACAATACCTGCGGCACTACGCTCCGGCAGAGAATGCAAGGAATTGGCCAGGCATGCAGCGGTTTATGTCCCGCTGATTCTCTGCATTTTTGCCAGATTGTGGCCAGATCACTGCCAGACACCATTATGGTTAATGGGGCCGACGGGCATTCTGTCTGCATCCAGCAGAGCCGGATCCAGTGAGTTCTCTGCTGGAACAGCCTGCCAGGATCACTAACGCAGATGTGAAGGTAGCCTAATGCAGGTCCACATACCTCTTACATCCAGCGACGTCTCCTTTCATGTAGATGTTCTCTGTCCTCATCTTCTCCTTTCAGACCACACCGCCATGATGATTTCTTTCAGCCAGCTCTTCTCTCTGCAGAGTTTGACAGACAGACATCTTAGTTTCCTAGTTTTGCATCATCCTGCAACCTCTAATATTGTGCCTGCTGTGTCCCTGACACCAATAGTGTAAACATAATGTTCCCCAAAAATAATTGTGCTAAGCCGATACCGTGTCCGGGTGCCCCCCAAAGTCCCACCAATAGAAATAATTATCTACCAGACAACACCGTAGTAACAGTGCCCCTGCAGTACTAATGTCCCCACTAAGTAAAGAAAATGGAGATTGCAGTCAGCACAACCCAATACGCAGGTGCACGTTGCTATGGTGAAATACACATACAAACGTAAAAACAAAGGTGCAATGGCACACTGCAGCTAGAGCTCCGTCCTGCCACTATGCTGGATGTTAGATGAGGCATTAGTTTATATTTTGGCCAAATTATGTAAGCCACCCACCACTTCACGGTTGCCTCTCGAGTGGTCCCTAACATTAATTCTTACCTTTTATGGGCCATATCAGCCACACAAAATCCAGGGAGTTCAGGTGCAGGATGCATGCCAGATACACTCTGCTTGTAACCCCGTCTGGTGCCACAGAAGTAATAATGCTCCCATAGTGCTCATACTAGTATTCATGATTCTCATAGTCCCTCAACTGTAATAAAGCCCACCATAAAGCCCCCGGTAGTATTAGTAGTAGAAAAATGCCTCCTTATAATGTGTGGCAGTATAAAAAATACCTCCTCTTAGTGCCCCCAGTTGAGCCAAGATCCCCGTACTGCCCTATAATTTGTGCCAGTATAAAATACTACTGTATCGTGCACCAGAAGTGCACCTCCCCTTGTACCCATGGTGCCTGACAATGTGCCAGTCTAAAATGCCCCATAATGTGTGCCCCCATGTGTGTCAGTATATAAGATATACTATGCCCCCATAGTGCCCCCCCCCCTTCTCCACAGTGCCCCCCATGTGTGCCAGTAACTAAGATAGGGCCACCCATAGTGCCCCCCATGTGTGGCAGTAAATAAGATAGGGCCCCCCATGTGTCAGTATATAAAATAGGGCCCCAATGGTAGTCCTCCCCTTCATAGTGTCCCCTATGTGTTCCAGTATAAAAGATAGAACCCCCATATTGCCCCCTATGTTTGCCAGTAACTAAGATAAGGCCACACATAGTGCCCCCTGTGTGCCAGTAACTAAGATAGGGCCACCCATAGTGCCCCCTATGTGTGCCAGTAAATAAGATAGGGCCCCCATAGTGCCCCCTATGTGTGCCAGTAACTAAGATAGGGCCTCCCATAGTGTCCCCTATGTGTGCCAGTAACTAAGATAGGGCCCCCATAGTGTCCCCTATGTGTGCCAGTAACTAAGATAGGGCCCCCATAGTGCCCCCTATGTGTGCCAGTAAATAAGATAGGGCCACCCATAGTGCCCCCTATGTGTGCCAGTAAATAAGATAGTGCCCCCTATGTGTGCCAATAAGTAACTAAGATAGGGACTCCATAGTGCCCCCTATGTGTGCCAGTATATAAAATAGGGCCCCAATAGTACTCCTCCCCTCCATAGTGCCCCCCATGTGTGCCTGTAAATAAAATAGGGACCCTCATAGTGCCAGATAGAGCCACTAGCAAAATGTAAATAAAATAATAAATGCACGCATATATATATGTGCCAGTATAATTTGTGCCAGTATAAAATACTACTGTATCGTGCACCAGAAGTGCACCTCCCCTTGTACCCATGGTGCCTGACAATGTGCCAGTCTAAAATGCCCCCATAATGTGTGCCCCCATGTGTGTCAGTATATAAGATATGCTATGCCCCCATAGTGCCCCCCCCTTCTCCACAGTGCCCCCCCTTCTCCACAGTGCCCCCCATGTGTGCCAGTAACTAAGATAGGGCCACCCATAGTGCCCCCATGTGTGCCAGTAAATAAGATAGGGCCCCCCCATGTGTCAGTATATAAAATAGGGCCCCAATGGTAGTCCTCCCCTTCATAGTGTCCCCTATGTGTGCCAGTATAAAAGATAGAACCCCCATATTGCCCCCTATGTGTGCCAGTAACTAAGATAGGGCCACCCATAGTGCCCCCTATGTGTGCCAGTAATAAGATAGGGCCCCATAGTACCCCTATGTGTGCCAGTAAATAAGATAGGACCCCCATAAGGCCCCCTATGTGTACCAATAAATAAGATAGGGCCACCCATAGTGCCCCCTGTGTGTGCCAGTAACTAAGATAGGGTCCCCATAGTGCTCCTCCCCTCCACAGTGCCCCCCATATGTGCCAGTATATAAGATAGGGCCCCCATAGTGCTCCTCCATGTGTGCCAGTATAAAAGATAGAACCCCCATATTGCTCCTCCCCCTCCATAGTGCCTCCCCATGTGTGCCAGTATAGAACAAAGAGGCCCCATAGTTATCAACCCCCTCCATAGTGCCCCACGTGTACCAGTATATAAGATAAGCCCCCCCCCCCTATGTGTGCCAGTAAATAAGATTGGGCCACCCATAGTGCCCCCTATGTGTGCCAGTAAATAAGATAGGGCCACCCATAGTGCCCCCTATGTGTGCCAGTAAATAAGATAGGGCCACCCATAGTGCCCCCTATGTGTGCCAGTAACTAAAATAGGGCCCCCATAGTGCCCCCTATGTGTGCCAGTAAATAAGATAGGGCCACCCATAGTGCCCCCTATGTGTGCCAGTAAATAAGATAGGGCCACCCATAGTGCCCCCTATGTGTGCCAGTAACTAAAATAGGGCCCCCATAGTGCCCCCTATGTGTGCCAGTAAATAAGATAGGGCCACCCATAGTGCCCCCTATGTGTGCCAGTAAATAAGATAGGGCCACCCATAGTGTCCCCTATGTGTGCCAGTAACTAAAATAGGGCCCCCATAGTGCCCACTATGTGTGCCAGTAAATAAGATAGGGCCACCCATAGTGCCTCCTATGTGTGCCAGTAACTAAGATAGGGCCCCCTATGTGTGCCAGTAAATAAGATTGGGCCACCCATAGTGCCCCCTATGTGTGCCAATAAGTAACTAAGATAGGGACTCCATAGTGCCCCCTATGTGTGCCAGTATATAAAATAGGGCCCCAATAGTACTCCTCCCCTCCATAGTGCACCCCATGTGTGCCTGTAAATAAAATAGGGCCCCTCATAGTGCCAGATAGAGCCACTAGCAAAATGTAAATAAAATAATAAATGCACGCATATACTTACCTCATTGCCGCTTTCCGACAGGCGGTGCAGGCGTCTTCCGGCCTGTTTCCCGCTCTGTACGGCTGAGGCGGCGCGATGACGTCATCGCGCCGCCTGCGCCAACCTCTGATAGGCTACAGGCACTAGGCCTGCAGCCTATGGGAGGACTGGGGAAGGGAGACGCCTCTCCCCTGCCCCGCCGCAGCGTCCATCTGTATCGCCGTCCTAAGGATGGCCGTACAGATGACTATAGAGAGATGATGAGCGCTTCCACAATGGAGGCGCTCATCTCCCCCTGCCGCTGGTAAGAAGGCGCCCCCTTTTGCACAGGCGGTATGTCCGCCCCTGTCCCAGACTGGTTGCTTATATGCTTTGATGTATCCTTAAGCGTACTGCCCAAAGTGTCCTTGAGGCAGTGGCACTGTCCGAGATTCTGGGCTCAGCTGTCTCCTACTCTGTACTAAATGTGATCCTGACATAACTGCCTCATAATCACTGACACAACCAATGTGGCCAGTAAATGGTTAACTCCTTTCAGTGGCACCATACGTGGAGTGCATGTGTCCCGCACTGCATATGGGGGAAACAAGGATCTACATGTATGTGTCTGTCACTGTATATGGGGGAGGAACCTGGCTGGCACTGTAAATGGGGGAGCGATGTGTCCGGCTCTGTATATGGGGGAGCGATGTGTCTGTTATTGTATATGAGGGAGCGATGTGTCTGTTATTGTATATGGGGGAGCGATGTGTCTGTTATTGTATATGAGGGAGCGATGTGTCTGTTATTGTATATGGGGGAGCGATGTGTCTGTTATTGTATATGAGGGAGCGATGTGTCTGTTATTGTATATGCGGGAGCGATGTGTCTGTTATTGTATATGAGGGAGCGATGTGTCTGTTATTGTATATGGGGAGCTGATGTGTCTGTTATTGTATATGGGGAGCGATGTGTCTGTTATTGTATATGAGGGAGCGATGTGTCTGTTATTGTATATGAGGGAGCGATGTGTCTGTTATTGTATATGGGGGAGCGATGTGTCTGTTATTGTATATGCGGGAGCTATGTGTCTGTTATTGTATATGCGGGAGCGATGTGTCTGTTATTGTATATGCGGGAGCGATGTGTCTGTTATTGTATATGCGGGAGCGATGTGTCTGTTATTGTATATGAGGGAGCGATGTGTCTGTTATTGTATATGAGGGAGCGATGTGTCTGTTATTGTATATGGGGGAGTGATGTGCCTGTCACTGTATATGGGGGAGCGATGTGTCTGTTATTGTATATGCGGGAGCGATGTGTCTGTTATTGTATATGAGGGAGCGATGTGTCTGTTATTGTATATGGGGGAGTGATGTGCCTGTCACTGTATATGGGGGAGCGATGTGTCATTGTATATGGGGGAGGAATGTGTCTGGCCCTGTGTGTTGGGGAGAGCTGTACATTTGAGTTAACACTATGTGATAGGCACTCTGCCTGATGCTTTGCCTTGGAGGGCTAATAGTCTAGGACAAAAAACAATAAATGGCCCTAATGTTGTAGGTTTGTCCAAAGCGACAGAAGGTGGTGCTCAGAATACCAACCCGCAGAACCAAATACCCTGGTGCGGCACAATATACTCCCCAGAAGCTGTCCATCTGTGGTGGCCATCAATAGCTGCCGCATTCTGTCCTCCTCCTCTAATTGTCTCTGAAATGGATAAGGAGGTGAGATGTGGGCCAAGACATCAAGACAGCCCTATCTTCAGCATTCTGCCCGAACTTTCTCTAATAATCACCTCTATTGTAGTATGTACCCAGCCAGGAGGGCCAGGGTGGCCCTACGGGCATCAGGAAGATTCCCTGTAGGATCCAGGGCCAATCTGCCCCTGCACTGAGCAAAGAGTGGAGAGCAGATCCAATTTTTACATCTGCCCGTCGTCCCATAGAACCCCCAGTGCTTACAGCTGGACCCAAGGCGACAGAGACCCTGATTCCGGCACTGGGTCAGCTTATCAGCGTCAGCAGGGCCCAACACCCAGTTCCCTCTGATTGAGAGACTTCTCCTTACACTGTACATAGGTAGAAAGCTGTCAATCAGCCATGGGTTTGCAGGGTGTGACATCACGGGAACTATGATAATCGAAGTGACCCAGCCAGGGCACTGGGGTCTCCAAATTCCTCCATATTTATTTAGGAGATCCTTGACCTTCAGTGTAGAAATAGTTCAATGCTGTGGTTTGTAGGAATTGCCCTGTCTGACACTGAAAATAGCAGCCGGGGGTATGTTTTTATTCCCCTGAAGCCCCCCTTCCCATGAATACTTCCTAATTTTCCCTCAGTGAAGCTAGCCCTGACCACACTCACAGTAACTTCATTCACAAGTGGTGGAGAGGCAGGGGAGGGGGCTTGGAGGGGATTCCACAATGCCCCTGATGAAAAGAGAAAGGTCAACACACGAGACCTGCTCCAGAATATCCTACTGCCTTTTCTGCTTTTCAAATGGGAATAGTCAGATGAGGGGTAAACAATATATCTTGGAGACATCTTAGGGCAGCAGCTCATGAAAGGGACCATGAAGCCAGGATATTTGTTTCCACATAGTAATGAATTACAGTATTTTTTGCTTTATAACACTTTTTTCCCCCAAAAGTGGGGGAGAAATGGCCGTGCGTCTTATAAAGCAATACTAGTGAGCGCTTCTATGATGGAAGCGCTCACTAGTATGAATTAGTTGCCGGGAGTTGGGAGTGAAGCCCCGCAAACGCTTGTAGTACTCACCCTCCCCGGTCTTTTTTGCTGGGGCCGGTGCTGCACTGTCCTGACTGTCAGCCAGAAAGGACCCCACTAAGCAGTGAAAGACAGAGAGAATCTGTAAAAGGTGCCAGCCACAGATTACCCCTATAAACAGTGCCAGCCACAGAGTGCCCCTATAAACAGTGCCAGCCACAGAGAGCCCCTATAAACAGTGCCAGCCACAGAGAGCCCCTATAAACAGTGCCAGCCACAGAGTGCCCCTATAAACAGTGCCAGCCACAGAGTGCCCCTATAATCAGTGCCAGCCACAGAGTGCCCCTATAAACAGTGCCAGCCACAGAGTGCCCCTATAAACAGTGCCAGCCACAGAGTGCCCCTATAAACAGTGCCAGACACAGAGTGCCCCTATAAACAGTGCCAGCCACAGAGTGCCCCTATAAACAGTGCCAGCTACAGAGAGCCCCTATAAACAGTGCCAGCCACAAAGAATCCCTATCAACAGTGCCAGCCACACATAGTCCCCATAAACAGTGCCAGCCACAGAGGGAACCTATAAACAGTGCCAGCCACAGAGAATCCATATCAGCAGTGCCAGCCACAGAGAGCCCCTATAAACCATGACAGCCACAGAGAGCCCCTATAAACAGTGCCAGCCACAGAGAATCCCTATAAACAGTGCCAGCCACAGAGAGCGCCTATAAACAGTGCCAGCCACAGAGAGAGCCTATAAACAGTGCCAACCACAGATAGCCCCTATAAACAGCGCCAGCCACAGAGTGCCCCTATAAACAGTGCCAGCCACAGACAGCCCCTATAAACAGTGCCAGCCACAGAGAGCCCCTATAAACAGTGCCAGCCACAGATAGCCCCTATAAACAGTGCCAGCCACAGACAGCCCCTATAAACAGTGCCACCCACAGACAGCCCCTATAAACAGTGCCAGCCACAGAGGGAACCTATAAATAGTGCCAGCCACAGATAGCCCCTATAAACAGTGCCAGCCACAAAGGGAACCTATAAATAGTGCCAGCCACAGAGAGCCCCTATATAATGTCCAGACACAGTTCCCCATAAACAATGCCAGCCAGAGTGCCCCTATAGACAGTGCCAGACACACGCTTAAGAATTTTAGGATAGAGTGCCCCCATAAGCAGTACCAGCCAGATATTGCTGACATAGTGACAGCCATAGTGTTTCCGAGTGGCATCATAACTAGTGCCAACAAGAGTGCCTCATTAATAATGTCAGACAGAAAGCCCCACCCATAAGTAGTGCCAGTCAATGAGTGCCAACAACATAGACCCAGCATTAACAGGGGCAGTGTCAGCACTCAGCAAGAGTGCCTCCATAAATAGTGCCAACCGGATAGTGCCCCTATAAAAGGTGTAAGATAGAGTACCCCCATAAGCAGTACCAGTCAGAAATTGCTGACATACATAATGTCAGCCGTAGAGTTCCCTCATAAATAATACAGCATAGAGTGGCATCGTAACCAGTGCCCCCGTAAGCACTCCTGGTCACCAGAGTGTCACCAACTTTCTCAATCTATACATAAAACATCTGAGTAGGAGGGGGTAATTGGTGGGCACAGGGCACTCCGCTGTGGTCATACCTTTTAAGCCTTGTATATATAACTTGTGTTTAGAGGAACATATTAGGGTATGGCCGGACATAGAGATTACTTCTCTAGTGTTGAGCGAACTTGTTTTTTAAGTTCTGCTTCCAAAGTTCGGGTTCGTGTTATCGAAGAATCCCGTTATGGATTCCGCTACCACGGACCATAGCGGAATTCGGAATCCATAATGGGATTCTTCAATAACCCGAACCCAAACTTTGGAAGCAGAACTTTAAAAACAAGTTCGCTCAACCCTATACTTCTGCTCTTTTTGAATCCACTCCTAGTTTTGGCTTCAAAAACTGCACCAAAACACCTAAAAGTGTGGCCCTGCCCTTAGGACCCGGCAAATACATACCAGGATCTGCTAATACACTGGCATGTACAAAACCAAGGCTCAGCAGGCAAACACAATAGTGATCAATACCTTGTAGAGCTGCACACTGAGAGCAGGGGGTGTGTGAGGGGTGGAGGTTGGAGCACATGGAAGCCCAGGTCTTCTGGTGGAGCTGTCACAGGGAGGAGGAGTGCTGCTGCCTTACAGTGTTTAGTCTCCGAAGCCCACCAGGCAGATTGGGCTGGGGGGACGAAGCATGGATGCAACAGGCAAGCTGCAGAATTAGGGATTGCATTCCAGAGGGGAGTGAAACTGATCAGAGAGGGAGGTGCCTTGGGCTTGGAGACTGACTCAGAGTTCAGCTGGGAATGTAGTAGGACTTTCTTGGGGCAGGAGAGTGCAGGATACTCCAGGAACACAGCACAGGGCTGGATGGGAGTAATGTCAGGAGTGGATCCTGCTCACAGGGAGGACATGCTGTGATCCATACCTTCAGCAGGAGCTGCCATTCCTAGATTTCTGTCAGGACGTTGGATCCTAAAAGTTTTTGTTTTGAATCATTTGCAACAAGAAGAGAAGAGACGATACCAGGAGATACAAGAGGACACATCTGCTCTGAAGGTAAGACTCCTACATATGTGCCTGTTCATGGATTGGGATTATATGGGTCCTTAAGCAGTAGGTTCCGTCAAGCTGTTGTGAAACTACTACTCCCAGCAGGTCTCAAAAGTTGGAATGATCAGGTCTAAGCATTGTGATTCATTTTGATGCTGAGGTCATTAACCATAGAATTTGGTGACTGCCATAGCAAGTGTGGTGGCGCTGCGATGGCAATGCGTCCGTCTAAAAAAAAGAATCTTTGCCAGCGTAGACCTCTTTGATGTACGTCGGGTACATGTGGGGGACCGATGGGTGCCACATAACCTAAAGTGCGGACATTCACATAGTCAGGCGATCTTAGCCTAAGGGCTCATGCACACGAACGTATTTTCTTTCCCTGTCCGTTACGTTTTTTGTTTGCGGACCGCATACGGAACCATTTATTTCAATGGGTCAGCAAAAAAAAAAACGAAGGTACTCAGTGTGCATTCCGTTTCCGTATGTCCTTGTTTCCGTTCCGCAAAAAAAAAATAGAACGTCCTATTATTGTCCGTATTACGGACAAGGATAGGACTGTTCTGTTAGGGGCCAGCTGTTCTGTTCCGCAAAATACGGAATGCACACGGACGTCATTCATATTTCATAGCAAAGGTCTCCAAGAGGCTACTCTTTAGCTGTGGTGAAACTACTACCACCAGCATATCTGGAGGGTTGCGATAATATAGGTTGGGCCCCATGCACATGACCATATGTATTTTGCGGGTCCGCAAATTGCAGATCTACAAAATACGGTACCGTCTGTTTTTGCATCATTTTTTGCAGACCCATGGACTTCAATAGGTCCGTGGTCTGCATTTTGCGGCCAAGTAAAGGACATGTTCTATTTTTTGCCAGAACGGACATAAGGATGCGGAAAGCGCAGTGATGATCCGAGTCCTTTTAGCATCTGTATATCAGTTCTGCAAAATGCAGACTACGGACCCATAGAAGTCAATGGGGGAGATTTATCAAACTGGTGTAAAGTAGAACTGGCTTAGTTGCCAAAGCAACCAATCAGATTCCACCTTTCATTTTCCAAAGGAGCTGTCCAAAATTAAAGGTGGAGTCTGGTTGCTATAGACAACTAAGCCAGTTCTACTTTACACCAGTTTGTTAATCTCCCCCAATGGGCCTGCAAGAAAACACGGACGGCACGCGGGTCGCATCCGTTTTTTGCATGTCCCTTGTTTTGCGGACTGTAAAATAGATATAGTCGTGTGAACGAGGCCTTAATGTGGCTTTATAGGTAGCAATAATGACCGTGGATTGATATAATTATTCCTATTCTATCCTATAGAACTGAGTTTTTTTTTACTGTGGCTATGAAACTACAACTACTACAACTCCCAGCATGTGAGAGCATTAACTTGGCTTCATATGTAACATTTGTGATCAATTTTTGATATATGGGGCGTTGAACGCTGATTAAAGCGGGGGTCTTCCAAGTTGTGGCCCTCAAACTGTTGTGAACTACTACTCCCAGCTATAGTTTCACGGAGATTAGAGAGCCACAGATTGACGACCACAAGGATGAGGGTGTAAATTATGCACTGCGGACTTTAAATAGAGAATGGCTCAAGAAACTGTCTTGCCAAAAAGTCGCCAAGTAGCAGTTTTATGGAGACGTCTGTGGTTTTTCATGTCAGATGTCTGATTAGATATCCTATCTGAAATCTTACATTAGTCAGATGTCACATGGTAGACTGTCAGTCCCCCTTTACACCTCTGAGGATAATGTACCACGCGCTTCACTCTTTCCTGAACCTGGTAGATCGCATTTTGTCAATGAATGAAGCCTCTTGACCTTCATGTGATGAGCACTGACAGGCACCAAATCTTCGTAGGGGATGGTGCTGACGCATTTGACAGCCAAGTGTTTATGATTTACCTTGTTTCTAATCCTTGGATGCAACAAGGGGATAGGACTAGGTTTAGGTCACACTGATCATCAACTTGGGTGCTGTGTGGACAATTCCTAAAAGAATTGCATAGTGGTTACCATTTAGACTGCTCAGTGTTGCATATGGGGGTCATTTACCCATGAGGAGAAATCTCTGGTGCAGGGCTGGCCAACCTGTGGCTCTCCAGCTGTTGTAAACCTACAATTCCCACCATGCCCTGCTGTAGGCTGATAGCTGTAGGCTGTCTGAGCATGCTGGGAGTTGTAGTTCTGCAACAGCTGGAGAGCCGCAGGTTGGCCATCCCTGCTCTGGTGGTCTGATGTGTCCATGCAACCTTCTCCGAGTGAATAGTGTCTAATTGCTGTCTAGATCTGTTGGAGGCAACACCAGAGCTGTATTTGTAGGTACACCTCACTAGAAATGTTCCTTCATTGGAATTTGTACCCACTTCATGTTGATATTGATGGCGGTCGACAGCAGCTGTCCATATAGACCATGTTGCTCTCCAGCTGTTGCAAAATAACTCCCAGTCTGCAGCTGTCAGGTTATGCTGGGTATTGTAGTTTTGCAACAGCTGGAGGTCCACAAGTTGGAAAGCACTCATTTGGGGTAGGTTCTCACAGAGTTTTCTGGAGGAGATTTTTGGGCAGGTTTTTCAGCCAAAGGAATTAGAAATATAAAGGAATGGCTTATTCTTCCCCTTCCTGCTAGACCCACTTCTGGGGTTGGCTGAAAAATCTGCCCCAAAACCTCCTCCAAAAAACTAAAGGAGAAGGTCTCTCTGCCTTCTGTAGGTGACCTGCCAGACCACGTGAACAAAGTTGACCACTAAGACATGGAAAATCTTAAGACCTCATATAAGATTGTGCAAGTACTATATGGACATTTGCTCTGTGATGCCCATGGAGTCTCCAAAAGTAGGATTAGTAGCACGTTACTAAGTAACCTGGACAATGCAGTGTTGAGATGTCCTGCTATCTCCTTCGTATGGGCTCATCTTCAGGAAACACATACCTGGTCTACAGGACCAAATGAAAGTTCACGAGGTGGTACAATGTAAAACTATGAGGATGTTCTATACCATCGCCATGTCCCGCACCTCAAAATATGTGGCCTAGTGGTTGAAAGGTGACAGGACCCAAGACCAATGTTTCCACTTAGAGTAAAGTTAGTTAGGATGTCTACCTTGGACCTATATATAGTTGTTAGTTGAGGTCATGGAAATGTCTGCTAGGTAATGATTAAGATGGGATTATCCACAGTATGTGAGTAGCTGACACATTGTCTGATAAGAAGGTAAGCTATAAAGTGAATGAACAGTTACTAAATAGAAAAAAATAAATTGCTACCACATACCAAGAAATCACCAAAAATGGTGAAGAAATCCTCTGGTAGGTCACAGACGTCAGTGTTCCTTCTTCAAGGTTTAGCCAGCTGGTATTCTAGCTTGAAGTATGTGGTCCGTATGGATATGGTCCGGGTTGAATGGCCTACAAGACAACATAGGAAGCAAATGATGACCAACTTGTATCCTATCATATACCGTACATCTATAAAAGCTGATATAATATAGGCATCTTCTTATATGTAGTGGAATGGTCCATACAGCAACAACAGTGCACCATGCTTGTGGTTGTATGGGCCATGCTGGTACTATATCAGCATCTTCTGGTTTATAGTTGCATATACAAAGCTACTATAACATGAGCTACGTATTTAAACCTAAATGTACAGAATATTGGCATGATTGCCCATCACCTACAGTATGGTTGCAATTTTTGGTCATGTATACAGCTTTCTGTCATCAATCTATGGTTCGCCCCCAGTCGTTCTCATATCTACAACCAGCTTTAGATGCCTTCACACAGTTTCTCCTTTTTTTATAGATTGCCTCGGTAACATGAAGAACAGGGCTGAGGCTTTCAGTTTCTAAGATTTGAGACCTGTAGGTAAGCTTATGCTGACAAGTTACCTGCCCTAGGGTAGAGAAGGCGGGGGTAACTGGCGTGTCTGTTGTAAGCTTGTGGCTCCTAGAGTTATTTATTTCCTCAAGCCTCAGGTATCAAAACTTCCAGATCTTCTCATGTCTGCCTTACAGTCCTCGCATTCCTTTCCAGCAAAATGGTGACCACAGGGTCAAGCCAGCCTCCTATGTATTCTATATCAGATAGTGTATGGATACTCTGATCAAATAAAATCTTCCTTACTAGATAAGGGTTCCAAAGCCAAAACTCCAAGTAACCTAAGGATGCTTGGTTATACCATTTTAAAGGAACTGTCCACCTTGCAAAACGTGACGTCTCCTTGATCATGAGATGAACACAGGAAATATGGCTGTTACTCATTTGGTTGCAGAAAATAGTGCAGGATCATTCAAGAATTACAACCATTGATCAAAAACAGATACAATCATGGATGATGTGTTAAAATTGTGGATTTATTAGTGTATTACATCTTCGCGGTTGGTTCGATTTCTTCTTCGGGTACATCAAGTATGGCTGGTGTCAGCACCAGAAGATCTTGGATAGATGCCAGGTCCCATTGGGCTTGGAGAGGTCCATAGTAATTTAGGTAGACATTGTGTCCTCCAGAGTTGAAGGGACACCAACCTCAAAATGTTTCATTAAGACACATGGACGTCACCAAGTGGTCAGATCTCTTCGTCAAGTACATGAAGTATGGCTGTTGGCAGGGCTGGTGTCAACACCAGAAGATTTTAGATAGATGCCAGGGCCTGCTGTGCTTGGGGAGGTCCATAGTAATTTAGGTAGACATTGTGTCCTTCAGAGCTAAAGGGAAATCCTAAGTGGAGGGGGGCACAGCTTGGTTGTGTCCTAATGGGACCCTTACACTTAATCAATGTGGCTGTGCATGAATTTCAAGGAGGCCTTGTGCTAAGCACGTCTTGTTGGCTCACAATGCCAGGCATGGGTCGTGTGGATTTCCCTGTAGACAAAAGTATGAAATGTTCTTAAATTAACAACATTAGCAATGATAAATCGAGGCCGAGGTTGTAAGGCGATGCCCGCTCATCTGGTGATTCCCCAGCAGATGACACGAGATGTGTGTTTTCACACTACGCAGGATGAGCTTGGTGAGAGGATGATACTGACTTACCAAATACCAGAGCAGATGACTCCCGACCTCTGTCACAAAGGCAAATATAGTCTCCTCAGCGGCCCTTCTTAAGCAGCATTTACACTTCATGTTTATTTATGTACCGAGGCAATGCGTGTGGGATTAGAGGTGATTTTTATGGAAATCTACCCATAATGCATTAGTCATGGCCAGCAATGGCAGCAGTACCAGGATGCTTCGGAGGGTTGGCACCATTCTGTTCTCTCAGAGAAGAGAAAACCATTAGCAAATGGGGAAGATTTACAAGCACAAGGTGGCAGATTTCTGCCCCTCCACCCAAAAAACCCCAGAAAACAAACATGCTACGCACCAAATTATTACGTTTTAGACACTTTGTGCACCAGGGAGAGGAAACTTTCTAAATATGTCTATCAAATTGCGTTAAGTTTACTGTTCCAGATGCGCCTAATTTGCTCCATTTTCATCTTGTAAAATGATTCAATTTACAACGTCTGTGATAAATTCTCAATTCTGGAGATTTTTTCTGGAGATATGTAACATGCGCCTAATTTTTGGTGGGTTTCACACGGTCATTTGTCATAAAATGTGACATTTTGCGACATGTAATAACGATGTGTGTGTATATAGATATATATCAGCCTTGAGGTGGTTAAAGGGTTATCCAGAAGAAAATATGGCTGCTTTCTTCCAAAGCAGCACCACCCCTGTTCACAGGTTGTGTGAGTATTGCAGCTCTGCCCCATTGACTCCAATGGAGCCGAGCTGCAATACCACACACAACCAGAGGGCGGGGTGGTGCTGTTTTTGGAATGCAGAGTGGCAGGTATATTCTGCGTGTACCAGACACGCCGCCATGTAGACATGAATTTTCATTGTGTACATGTCACTGGCCTCCGACAGGTGTGGGCCTCCCAGCCATGTAACTAGTATTAGGCCTTATTCACACGTCCGCATATATGTCAGCATGTATTCCGCAATTCTGCGGAATACATGCAGACCCATTGACTGTGAATGGGAGTGCGGAACGATGCGGAGAGCACACACTGTGCTCTCCGCATCAGTTTTTGCGGAGCGCGCCGCGATCTTACGGCCGCAGCTCCGCAAAAGTAGAGCATGTCTTATTCTTGCCCGCAATTGCGGACAAGAATAGACATTTCTATGGGGCTGCCGGCCGGGTGTGTTTATGGATCGCCTTCTAGGACTTGTAGATCAGTGACAGGTGATTGGTGTACATACACATTTCTGTCAGACATGTGAGGCCTCCATGTTTACTGTGCTGTGTGTGGCTTCTGCAGCTGACAGAACTGTTATCACTACTCTGTGTGCAGTTTTAAATCAGGTTAAAGTTATATTAAGGCCTTATTCACACATCCGCAAGTGTTTTGCGGATCCACGGAGCCGCGGATCCGCAAAACACGGACACACCGGCAATGTGCATTCCGCATTTTTGCGGACCGCACATTGCCCGAACTCCATAGAAAATGCCTCTTCTTGTCCGCAATTGCGGACAAGAATAGGACATGCTCTATTTTTTTATTTTGTGTGCTCTCCGCATCGTTCCCGGCCCCATTCACAGTCAATGGGTCCGCATGTATTCCGCAAAATTGCGGAATACATGCGGACTACATTGCGGATGTGTGAATAGGGCCTAAGTCTGTATTTTCTGGCAGCCATCTTGACTGAAATGATCTTGTTTGTTTTCATGTATCCTGTCAGGGTCACACAGGATAAGGCCCCATGCACACAACCGTTGTTCGGGTCCGCGTCCGAGCCGCATATTTCGCGGCTCGGCCGCGGACACATTCATTTCAATGGGGCCGCAAAGATGCGGACAGCACTCCGTGTGCTGTCCGCATCCGTTGCTCCGTTCCGTGCCCCCGCAAAAAAATATAGCATGTCCTATTCTTGTCCGTTTTGCGGACAAGAATAGGCATTTCTATAATGGGCGCGTTCCGTTCCGCAAAATGCGGAACGGAACGCGGATCAGCTTCCGTGTTTTGCGGATCCGCGATTTGCGGACCGCAAAACACCAACGGTCGTGTGCATGTAGCCTAAGTTCTTCTTAGCATCCAATCAGGTGGCTGCTTTCATTTTACAAAGCGCCTTAGAAGGATGAGAGCTGGAATGTGATTGGTTGCAGCCTTCACCACACTGATCCTGGTCGTGCTTTAGGCAGCCATTTAAATCTCTGTCAGCACTAGACCTCCTGCATAAAGAACTGATATATAAGCACAAAATGTCAGCGCTGACAATCATTCAGTAGAGAGAGTAATATAGTAATCTCTTATTATAGTGCCAGTCATAGTAAACGTCTATAGAATGGTGCCAGTCATAGTAAACATCTATAGAATGGTGCCAGTCATATTAAACGTCTATAGAATAGTGCCAGTCATAGCAGTGGCCCCCAGAGTGATACCGGTGGCTGAAGTAACCCCCAGAGTGGTGCAGCAGTAGTGGCCCGCACAATTGTGCTGGTGGCATAAGTGGTCCTCAAAATATTAATTAGGATCAGTCACTGTTGTGGTCCTTTGAATAATGCCAGTCTTAGAGGTGGCCCACAGAATGGCACTGGCCGCACTAATAGCCCTCAGACCATAGTGGTGGTTGATATATTATTTCCAGTAATGACCCATAGGCTAGCACCAGTCACTGTTGTGGTCCATTGAATGATGCCAGTCATAGACGTGGCCCATAGAATTGCGCTTCCATGGAATGACTAGTACAGCATTGATCCGCTGCATGAAAATGTGCCTGCTGCTCCATAGATTGCTGCTCCAGACTGCTCTGTGTGGTAGCATGTGTCCTGCTAGAGCGGCCATCTTGTATTTCCTCTTGATTGTTCATCAGAGTTAGGCCTTATGCACAGGAAAGCTTTTTTTTTTTTTTTTTGGAAGGACTTTCTGATGAAACATGGCTGGAGAGCGGCTACAAAGAGCATTTGAGTAACCTGGCACAACCTCAATAAGAAGTGTGCCATATTTGTTTTGCCCCAAGGGAACACTTATTTCCATTACTTCCTTGCATCAGGACCCCCCTGTTGTTGGCATGGAGGGACCCTTCTAAGAAAAAGGACTGTCCAAACCTCCAAAGCAATCCTGTCCTTCAATATCTTCTGTTCTGGCAAACATGGCAAGTCATTTGCAGTATGTAACATATTCTTTGCCATGATCCAAGATCTTGAGCTGCCATCCTGTCTGATCAAGACCTACACATCAGAAGATGTTTACTAACAAAGTGCCCTCAAAGTGTCCTCACACGGAGTTGTGAACTTGGACGTGCGCCACTGAATAACTCATGCCAGGAAGTCCTGGAATAACTGGAAGGTCAAGGGAAGGCCCGGTACAATATTAGCAGGCAGGGAGCATTGACTGGAATAGGCTCACGCATGGACACTAGAGAGAACACATCTGTAATAGATTAGCATGTTCTGGTGGATTACCGTGACCTTCTTGGACATAGCTGCTGTGTCCAAATAATTCACATTGGCTTCATATACATCCAAGTAGAGGTACCG
This sequence comes from Bufotes viridis, assembly GCA_033119425.1. Taxonomy (NCBI): domain Eukaryota; kingdom Metazoa; phylum Chordata; class Amphibia; order Anura; family Bufonidae; genus Bufotes; species Bufotes viridis. The sequence goes on along the minus strand of CM065599.1, from coordinate 54,822,226 downwards.
CCATATCATGGTGCTGTAAGGGGTCTAAGTTCTTTCCATGAGAAGACATTGTTGCTGCCTGTAGTCTATAAACAAAAAAACAGCCTGTATTCTGCTGAGAGGTCACTTTCCATGGTCTCTCAAATGGTCAGACACACTCTAAGGATAAGCCAAAATATCTAAAACTCTTAATAACCCCTTTAACTTTACATTCGCTAAGGTCAGGTCTAAGTTCTAGGTCTATCAACGGTAAATTTAGGTTGCTCCTGAGGGACTTGTCCTCAAGTTTATGTTTCTGGGCCATGAGGGTTCCTCCTGGCCACTTTTTGTAAAAGTAGCAAACGTGGGAGAAAACAACAAAAGTTTGCAAATTTTCGTGTAAAACGGCACGTGTGCTAAAATTTGCCACCTTTGTACACCAACAGTGATGCCCCCCTTCGACTCTTGAACTAATTTCTCACGCCCCCATTTGCTCATGTCATTTCTCTTGAGTGGTGAGTCCTGCACACGTTCTTGCTCTCCAACAGAGAGAAGGGGCCCCATTTTGGTGGGCACCATGTTATTTTCCACGGGTGCCATAGCCGACGCGTGTTTTTCTTTTATGATATGTTCTCACATTACCGTTTTTCTGTTCGAGTGCCCTCCAGCCATAAATTGCACCCGGTTGGACAATGCTGGTGGCACATTGTTCAAGATCGAACAAAAGAAATCAGATAACTTGGCAGAGGGCCTAGAACCGTAACACTCAGGTAGTAACACCATCGAATCCATAACATCCTGAAGCAACCTCTCTGTCCTCGAGTAATCTTGTGACCTTACCTGCACCCTCAGGTTCTAGGTACGTGGCTGAATCACTTCTGGAACTGTCCGGAAATTGGACCTGGTCCTTGAAACTCAAGGAAATGGATTGACTTGGAGCTTTTACGACTATTTACTGTGCAGGGTGCCAGGTACTAAAGATACTGGTGGCCTCCTGATGAGCCACGCTTTTCCAGTGTGCAGTTTGCTTCTTGTTTTAACCCTTCATGTACAGCAGCTGGTTTTCTTCTCTTGGTGCTCTCAATGGGCTCTCAGAGGTTTACGCTAGAGGGGATGGCTTGCTCTGCCCGGATTGTTCATCTACCAGAATGCATTGCATGTGTCTTAAAGTTGCGTCAAGAGGGATTGGACAGTCCCGGCAGGACATATGGAAGGGATTATATTGGGAGAGCGCTGCCATTTATTTTTATTATTTTTCCTCGTGTCGAACTATTGTTGTCTTATGATTGGTTAACCCTATGTAGTACCGCAGGTAGGGAACGGTGGCTGCTATACGACTGTGATGGGACTAGTTGCAAGAATTAGATATTTTTAAAAAATGTATTTCAAATATGGGACATTATGGTCACCAAAATTTTGGTCACTACTGTATTCAAAATGAGTGTTTTTTTCCACCACCCTTGTCCATAGGTTGCATCTGGTATTGCAGTTATTAAAAGGCTTCTTCCATTAAAACAACTTATCCCCTATCCACTGCGTAGGGAATAAGTGTTTAACCAGTGGGGGTCCGACTGCTGGGACCTCAGCCGATTATGAGAACAGGAGTCCGTGCCCAGTCATGCATGCTCTATAGGGCTGCCAGAGACAGCAGAGTATACGGTTGAATCAGACACTTATCCCCTATACCAGGGATCAGCAACCTCCGGCACTTTAGGTGTTCTGAAACTACAACTCCCAGAGTACCCCATTCACTTGGGAGTTAGAAGAACAGGTTTGCATCCTGGGAGTTTTAGTTTCACAGCAGCTGTGAATATCCCTATATATACCTATATTGTGGATAGGGGTTAATTGTCCTAAAGGGACAACTCTTTTAACTTTAATAGCGCTGAGCTGAAATACCAGACACAACCACTGCACAAGAGTGGCACTGTTACTATGTGAAAAAGCTGATTTTTTTTCTAGTTACATTTATTTTTTAAATTCCTATTTCTATAGAAGTATTATTTCCTAGAACTGTACCTTTATGAAAAATACAATATAAAATGCGTAAAGGGGTTGGCCCACCTCAGACGAAGACGTAGGGCATGTACGTGTGCACATACCCATAGGGGGCCCTATGGGGGTAGGTATCTGGATGCGTAAGTCCCAGTGGCACATTCTTCACTGAAATGCGATTAGTGGACTTCGCTCCAAAGTGATTAACGCTGAGGTCAGGGAGCAAGCGTTACCTCATTGCGGAGCCGTGTGCCATTCTGTGAGCTAATTTTGGGCAGAATAGATGATATTAATGTCCCCGTGTACAGCGGCCCGGGGTCCAAAAGGGGAATCTCTACAAGCCTATGAGGAAAAGCTGAAGCGTCAGCTGACTTGGCTATTCGCACACTATTACGTGATCCAGTTCTCTTGGTGATCCAGTACGAAACAAAACAAATGAGCCTGGACCATTATCGAGCAGCTGTCAAGCCGAAGCCTGCTACTTTCCTTTACTGGCCTCTTAAAGGGCCAGTTCATTCTCAAATCCCTAAATGAGCATTTTCCACTTAAAGTGAATCTGTCACCAGTTAAACCAGGCCCCATACCGTGTAGGACTAGCTCAGCTGCATGCTATGATGCCTATAACTTAGCGATCTGTGAAATAAATTACTTTTAACCCATGAGCAGATAAGTGCACCAAGGGCGGGCCTAAGCCACTCTGTGCACCCTTAATCCTCCTGATTTCTCTGCCAGGTCCTCTCTCTCTTTCTTGATTGGCAGGGCCAAGCGAGATGACTATATAGGAACGTGGCCTGTCAATCGACAAGGAGAAGGAGGGGCTTGCAGAAGAATCAGGGTTCATAGAGTGTCTTGGTCCCACCCTCGGTGCACTTATCAACTAATTTGCATTTGAATTGAAAGTACTTTTTCTCCAGAATGAAGCAGCAGATGAAAGGTGTAATTACATTCAGACCTACAAGTGCTTGGTGTAACAGTGAATTTCGTAGTCCCAGATGACCAGTAGCAAATGCATTGCTCACATAATTGCGCCATATAGTGAACATATAAAAATGCCATATAGTTCCAATATAACAGTGCTTGATAACATTCATATCGCACCATCCAATGGTGGCAAATAATAAAAATAAAAAACAGTGCTCACATAATAGTGGCTCCTAATGAAACCTGAAGGTTACATACACTATATAAAAAGACACATCTGCATGTTTTTCTGAATATCTGACATGAAATTAAGGCAGTTTTATTACTTTCTGCCACGTCAAAAGTTTACATACACTAAGATTACTATGCCTTTAAACAATTCAGGACTGCCTATATGCTGATGTCATGTGTTTGGAAGCTTCTGGTAGGTTTGTTGATTAGAGACACACCTGTGGATGTATATAAATGTACACTTGAAACACACTGCTTCTTTGTGTAGCATCATGGGAAAGTAAAGAAATCATCCAAGAGATTAGGAGGAGAATTGTGGACTTGCACAAGCCTGGCTCAACCTTGGGTGCAACTTCAAGATACCTAAAGGTGCCTCATTCATCTGTACAAACAATTATACGCAAGTACAAACAAGATGGGACTGTCCAGCCAGCATACCGCTCAGGAAGGAGACGGATTCTGTGTCCCAGAGATGAACGTGCTTTAGTCCGACATGTGCATATCAACCCAAGAACAAAAGCAAAAGACCTTGTGAAGACGATGGCGGAAGCTGGTAAGACTGTGTCAAGATCCACAGTGAAACTGTGTCAACATGGGATGAAAGGCCACTCTGCCAGGAAGAAGCCATTACCCCAAAAGAAACATAAAAAAGCCAGATTAATGTTTGCAAAAGCAAAAAAACAAAGACCTACATTTTCGAAAAAGATCCTGTGGTCTGACAAAACTAAAATTTTACTTTTTGGCCATAATGACTATCGTTACGTTTGGAGGAAAAAGGGAGCAGCTTGGAAGCCTAAAAACACCATCCCAACTGTGAAACACGGAGCGGCAGCATCATGTTGTGGGGTGTTTTTGCTGCAGGAGGGACTAGTGCACTTCACAAAATAGATGTCACCATGAGGAAAGAAGGTTATGTGGAAATACTGAAGCAACATCTCAAGACATCAGCCAGGAAGTTAAAGCTTGGGCGGAAATGGGTCTTCCAAATGGTCAATGACCCGAAGCATACCGCCAAACTGGTTACAAAGTGGCTTAGGGATAACAAAGTCAATGTTTTGGAGCAGCCATCACAAAGCCCTGATCTCAATCCTATTGAAAATGTATGGGCAAAGCTGAAAAGGCAGTTGCGAGCAAGGTGACCAACAAACATGGCTCAGTTACACCAGTTTTGTCAGGAGGAATGGGCCCATATTCCGACCAACTATTGTGGAAGGATATCCTAAACGTTTGACCCAGGTCATACAGTTTAAAGGAGTTCAGCTCTGAACCCGGACATACCCATAATTTCACCCAGGCAGCCTCCCCCTGATGTTAGCATCGGAGCATCTTATGCTCCGATGCGCTCCCTTGTCCTGCGCTAGAACGCACAGGGCAAGGGCTCTTTTGTTTACAAAAACACACTGCCAGGCAGAAGCTGTCAGGCAGTGTGTTCAGTGACATCACCGGCTCTGATGGGAGTGCTTTAGCTAAAGCCCGCCCATCAGTGCCGTTGACGTCACCGGGCTTCCTGGCAGCCCCATGGAGTGCCCGGTTCGTCACCGGAACTCTAGAAAACGCCTTTGCCCTGCACGATTTAGCACAGGGCAAAGGAGAGCATCGGAGCATGAACTGTTCCGATGCTCAAGTCAAGGGGGCTGCCTGGGTGAAAATGGAGGTATGTCCGGGTTCAGCTCTGAACTGAGACAACCCCTTTAAGGGCAATGATACCAAATATTAATGAAATGTATGTAATCTTTTGACTTTGCAGAAAGTAATAAAAATAACTTAAACATTCTCTCTCTCATTATTCTGGTATATTTGGTCAATTAATATTCTAATTGACCAAAAACAGGAAAGGTTTATTCTGATTTCATGTCAGATATTGAGAAAAACATGCACATGCACAGAGAGGAAGTTTGAAGAGGTGGGACTGTGGAGACCCCATGACACCTGACAGATACACTGTCCCACCTGTTTTCTTCCTGTCGCCTCCATTGCCTTGTGTAACTGGCGTCTTATACCTTCGCACGCTTGCACATGTTTATCTTGTAATTTTATTGCATATATAATTATCCCCGCACCCAGTTATCAGAATTTGGCAAATCCTTCACTTTCACATACAGATTACTGGCTGTTATTTTATTGTATATTATGGTGTTTTTAAGTGTGTGCTTTGTATTAGTAAAATGGCTCTAGGACCCGTTGGGTGCCTCTAGCCTGGATACAAGATGAGATATGGACTCTAGCCTGGATACAAGATGAGATACGGCCTCTAGCCTGGATACAAGATGAGATACGGCCTCTAGCCTGGATACAAGATGAGATACAGCCTCTAGCCTGAATACAAGATGAGATTACAAGATGAGATATGGCCTCTAGCCTGGATACAAGATGAGATTACAAGATGAGATATGGACTCTAGCCTGGATACAAGATGAGATACGGCCTCTAGCCTGGATACAAGATGAGATACGGCCTCTAGCCTGGATACAAGATGAGATATGGCCTCTAGCCTGGATACAAGATGAGATACAGCCTCTAGCCTTGATACAAGGTGAGATATGGCCTCTAGCCTGGATACAAGATGAGATATGGTCTCTAGCCTGGATACAAGATGGGATACGGCCTCTAGCCTGGATGCAAGATGAGATACGCCCTCTAACCTGGAGATGAGATACAGTTGGACATGGTGGCCTACAGGTTCAGATCGGGACACATTTGTCCTCAGATGTTACAACTGGACCTGTAGGTCCTGCGCACACGTAGGTTGGTGAAGCTGACGTCCATAAATGCTGGATTAGTGATAAATCTGGTGACCCGGCAGCCAAGAAAATGCTGTAATCTGGTGGAGTAATTCCTGGTAAACCCTTGCTGTGTGTGGGCGAGCATTATCCTGCTGAAAAATGCCAGTTGGAAGTCCTGCCATGAAAGGAACACATGTGGCCTCAAAACATCCTGCACATATTGCTTAGCTGTTGGTGTCCCACTTACCCCTACTAGGGGTGACCGACTGTCATATGTGATGGCTCCTCAGATCATCACACCAGAAGTTGGGGCAGTGTGTCACAACACAATAAAGGGAGGATTAAAGAGCTTGTCACGAGGCCGTCATACTCGCACCCAACCATCATTGGATCCCAAACAGAACCTGGATTTGTTGCTAAAGACAATGTGGTTCCAGTCTGTAGCAGTCCAGGGTTTTCGTTCTGGACACTACTGTAAACAAAGGCGACAGTGGCTGGAAGTTAATGACCGGACACGTACTGGGCACTGTGACACCATATGTCCTTTTGCTCTCTTTGTTAGAGCGTCTGTGGTGGGCCTTTTTTGGGGGAATGTCTTGCAGGTTCTTGTTGGGGAAGCATCTGTGGCAGGCTCTCTTTGTGGGAGCGTCTGTGTTGGGCTTTTTTTTATTGTGGGACTTCTTTTATATGACCTTTCCGTGATAATTTTAGACCCTATAATGTCCGTCTGGAGCAGAGTAGCCATAGGTAACATCTGTCATTCTTATCAGACAGGACAATGTAGCTTCTAGGAATGTCTCTTCTACCATAGTACGGTATTTTATGTCTGGCTTGATGTAGAGCGACAATTACTTCAAGTACTATATCCATAAATGTCTCAAAGGAGATCTGCTCTGATCATGAAGAGGATAAAGGACCATTGTCTCAGAACAGTCAACAGCTATTGTATATTTGGGGGCTTGTTGTAAAGAAGGTAAAAGAGTCTGTATTTTCACAAATGGGACTGAACTGCAATACCAGACACAGCCAATTGACAAGGGTGGCACTGTTTCTGGAATAAAATGAGACACCTTCTTCTAATCTAAGACATTAAAAGGGTTTTTGGGGACTTAGTAATTGATGACATATCCTCAGGATAGGTTGCATCCAAGTCGGTCGGCACTAATGGAACTGGTGATGTCACCAAACAATGACATCATCATTTTTCACGGCGCCACTTCTGGCTATAGATGGTGTCCTAGAGTACACGCCAGTCACCTTCCCAGTATATTAGACCCTGGCATCTACTCCTTTTTGCTAATAGTTGACATTCTCAGGCCTTAGGTTAACTTTGTAAAAGTGCCCTGGTTTACCAAAGCGGCTTTTCTCTTTCCAGTCTTGTAGCTGGATACATGAGAAGTGTTTATGCTGGAAGGAGTCATACGTCGCTCGCAGCCACATTCCTGGATATTGTGCTCAGACTGTTAACATGTGGCGTATACTCAGCACGGAGGCAAAGGTGACAGACATAGACGCCTATACACTGTATTTTCCAGGAGCAGTTTCATTGGTTCAAGGCTGTACAATATAATACCTCACTTATATACTGGACGTCACTAGCCGTCACTTATCCTAGTGGAAAACTGATGCCTTCTGGAATTCCACCTCGATCCTGTGAAATGCAGAAAACATTGTCAGACCTTTCATAGGAAGAGGCCTCCACCCACCAAAACAGAGAAGTCCGGGATCCCAGAGCTGGCCTCATGTTGGATGGTGCCCTGTGTAGTACCTTCTGTTGTCCCCACCCCATAAAAAAGTACTGTCATACTATACAGTGCTTAATTATATGTGCCGTACAGTATAGTACCATACATTGACCTAATACAATTGCCTAAATAACAATACTAGACAATTCCCGCACCACATACAATGCTAAACGCCACCATACTATAACACCAAATAATACCACCATGCAGTGTTCAAATAATACCACCATTCAGTACTCAAATAATGCCCCATCCAGTGCTCAAATAATATCACCATAAAGTACTCAAATAATACCTCCATACAGTTCTCAAATAATACCACCATCCAGTGCTCAAATAATACCCCATCCAGTGCTCAAATAATGCCACCATGCAGTGCTCAAATAATACCCCCATGCAGTACTCAAATAATGCCACCATGCAGTGCTCAAATAATACCACCATAAAGTATTCAAATAATAACACCATGCAATGTCAAATTATACCAACATACGATGCTCAAATAATATTACTATATATTCCTCAAATTGTACCACACAACAGCTCTCGGATAATGCCACCGTACAGTGCTCGAATAATAATATTACTCTTTTGATGGGCAGACAAACCTGTTTTAATGGCTGTTTAGACATCAGTGACCCCATCTCTCGCTCGTCAAAAATGGGAACACTTGCTCTTGCTTCTTACTAGAGGCAGCAGGACCTGACGCTCCTCGAGTCATGACATCACATGATCACGCTGGGAGCGTTGGGTCCTGCAGCCTCCAGTACAGAAAAAGAGCACATTATACACATTGAGGGCACTAGATGGGCATTATATCTACATAGGGCACTATGTTGGGCATTATTTTAATGGGGAGCACTACTGAGGAGCATAATATATACAGCGGGCACTGCAGGGGTTGGGATAAAAAAAAAAAAAGCCAATGACCTGTATCTGTTTTTAATGGTCTTTGAACATGGTTTCAAAACGGAGGACAGATGTTAAAAACTGTTTGACACCCAGAAAATGGATGCAAATAATAATAACATCATCACTCTACAGCGCTCAAATAACATCTCTCTAAAGTGCTAAAATAATACCGCAAACCGTTACCACAAAGCACGGTGAAATTCAGCTTTGCGGCGAATCAAATTTTCCCTGAAATTCAGATCAAAGTCCACTTAGGATACTTCGATTTGCTCAATACTATTGAACATGATTATGGGGGCAGCCATCTTGCCTCAGCTATTCTTAACAGCATTTAGAAAATTGCTTAACGGCAGCTCCGTGGGTCGTAGACACAATAGACAGATGGGGACACTAATGACTAATATCAGAGAGTTTTCTAGGCATGCTCTGTGACCTGTGCAGAGGTCATTGTACAAGGAAAGAATAGATAGGAAAATAAGAAAGGATCCCGTCTCATCTATACACAGAGGTGATATCATTACAGGCAGGATTAGAATGACAGATAAGCAGATAACTGCAGTGAAGTGGTCTCTATTAGGCTTAGTGGCCAGTGGATTTTTTTGCTAATATGTAGGGACAGGGATGGGGAATATTTTTCTAATACTTTATTTAGGGGAAAAAACCTAGATCATTTTCTGATTACACATTTCCTTTAAATGGTTAGCTGTATGGGTCTGTTCAGTCAACCTATGTCTACTGTGTCTGACCAGCTTCTCAGGACCAAAATCTGCTGCCCCCGCCATGTCCTTCGCTGCTGTCTCTTTAATGTGTTTTCACACCGCCATATAATTGCTGCGTTTCCTCCGAGTGCTCACCCCGCTGACAGATTATGTCATTTCATATTGTTGCTGTTTCCCCACCCTAAATTGCGAACAGAAGATTCCTTCCAAATGGCAGAGGCGATCGGTTCGTCCAAGCCTCTGCCAGGTGGGATTTTATGATAATTCCTACAGTAAAAGTCCCAGAGAGAGTGCTGCCTGCCCCTCCTCTGCTGCATGTCACCCGGACAATGCCTGCGCAATCACTGCCTGCCTTTCAGTCTGCAAAATAAAATGTCCTGCTCGGAGGTCATCTGAAGGTCACGCTTCTCATGTGATGCCGATTCCCGGCCCTTTCATCCAGGACACTGCGAGTAATAACTATCAATGCTAGGAGCAATGAGAGAGGCTGTCGCCCTGCATCCCAAAAGTCTGAAGGGGGGCCTGAAACTGCACTGTACACCCCTCCGCTCTGCCTCTAAGTGTCAGTCTTTCTCTATATATCTGGGATCTATCTATATGGGATCTGTCTGTCCACCTGGGATCTGTTTGTACACCTGGGATCTGTTTGTCCACCTGGGATCTGTTTGTCCACCTGGGATCTATCTGTCCACCTGAGATCTATCTGTCCACCTGGGATCTATCTGTTTATGTGAGATCTATCAGTCTGTCTATCTGGGATCTACCCAGGCTCGGACTGGCCCACAGGGGTACAGGTGTATCCTCCCGGTGGGCCCCTAGTCTCCCACCCCCTGCACAAGTGGCACATAACACATTAGACTTACGGCACTACATACATATATTCCATGTACAGCTACTCAACCAGCCAATGTTCATATAAAAAACTTGTTCGATTATTTTTTGTATTTGAATATATCCGTACGGTGGGCCCCCAAAATAAATTTTACTGGTGGGCCCTAGGCACCCCATTCCGACACTGGATATATCCCATATCTATCTATCTATCTTTCTATCTCAGATCTATCTATCCATCCATCCATCCCATATCTATCTATACCATATTTATCTATCTCAGATCTATCTATCTATCTCAGATCTATCTATTTCTAGTCCCAACAATTCTATATAAAGTACATCAGCAACCCAATTATCATTCTGTTCTTGATAGCTTGGATTTTTGGGGGTACTATCTCTCCTTGGGGAAAGAGCGCCTTGGTCCGCATGAGGAGACTTATTGTTCGTGCATGCTCCTCTTCAATTCTAGGAAGAAAGGGATGCAAATGAGCTCTTAGCAAACTTGTTCTAGAAGTTTGCTACAGTGTATGGGTTTAGTTAAAATGTATCAGCCTGGACTCTATATATATGGCTATATGCCACCACATTGGGGTAGCACAGTAAAGCTGACAACTTTGAGTATGAAAATATTAGGGATTGGAGCATTTCTTCATCTTTTTTGGGCAGGATCTTCCAGATTATACACGGTTGATTGTAAACAGTAGGACATGTAACATAGGATGGCTGACACGGAATCAAACACAGGCACCACACACTAAGTACATTCACATGCCGTTCCCGTCCTCAATAGAAACCTCTTTGTTGGACTCTTTGAGTGTAAATTGGACTTCCAGGCATGGCGTTAGACTCTCTATATATGGCCTATTGGTAAACACTCAGGGCTTTTGGCAATGACTGGCCCGACAAAGACTTTTTTTTATTAAAAATGTCTAATTTCTTTCCTCCTGCAAGATTTGCTTAGCTAGGCAAAGTTTACACAGCTTGCTGGAGGTATTTGGTCGGAAACTGATATATTGTTCTCTGTCCAAGGTATATACCCTCCCCATCCAATGCTGCTTTACTCTGTTTAGGCTGTGTTCCCAAATCCCATAGTACCCGATAATAAACAGCCTCATCCAAGTGTAACATTCATAAGTTCAGAGGTTTTAAAGGTCTCTGAAAGCAAGGTCTGTGAAGAGTCATCCTTATTCTCTGCACACCACCATTTTGAAGGACGTTCTTAGCTTACCTACTTTCATGGTGTCCACTAATGCTCATACTTGTACACACCTAGGACGTTTATTGCGAGACAATTATGGGGAACTTGGAACAGAGGAACTGGGTGTTGTAGTTGTACCTTCCAAATGGACCTCAACAAAGAATCCTTTAACCAGTTTGCAGCTTCAAACTAAGGTCATAATGGGACCTTATGGGATTTGTGACTTTTCAACAATTCCAACTGTAATGGCTAAAGCATTAAACTATATGAAGCAACTGTACCCATCCTAAAGCTTGCCATAAACATTAGTATTGCCAAGTTCTCTTCACTCAAGATATGAGCAACTTGAGCAGACCTACTGAGACATACAACACACTAAATTGCCATGGTGGGATTTGAGCCTATGACCCTAATGGTATTAAAATCCAGTTCAGAGTTAGAGTTTAATAAAGATATAGACCGAATATAAGATGTCAATCAAGAAACTCATCACCTTCTACTCTGTGTCTAGAAATGCAGTGTCCTAAAAGACAGGTATGTTTAGTAACCCAGGATACTTTGTTCTTCTCGGAAGAAGACATTTGAACTTCCTCTTATTCTGCAGGCAGAGGGATCAGTATATATACCGAAATTTGTGCTTATGAGTTGCCACATCGTCTCTACTTCCAAGAAGACAAGTGATCTTCAAAGGTCTAGTGACATACAGACTTGGGTAAGAAGAGAGGCCTATCCTGGTTGCTTCTATAGTACCTATGTTTTTGTGCAGATGCCTCGTAGAGAGTAGTAATAACCACCTTGGATTGTTCTTCTTTGTCAACTACCATCTGGCGCCAATCATTCTAAACAGTTAGGACCAGATGGCTCAGATCATGCAGTATCACAAGGTGGAGGAGTACTAAAGGCTTGATTTTTACATAGGCTTGGCACCTTTGTGAAAAAAAAAGCTTAGGACCTTATTGTCAGTAATGATACTATTTGAACAGATGATGGTAGTTAAGTGTAGGATGGTGTCTGCTGAGCTACAAATCACTCAACGCTGTATAATATTCACCTTTTCCATGAAATATTGGAATTGTGACAGAAATGCAGCTGTATTTGTGTTTCGCAGTCCCTCGGAAGTAAGACAGGACGTGAAGAGCTTGGTTATCTAACATGAAGTATAGATGGCATGCACATGGGTGTCTCTGTGACTGTACACAAGGCAACGCACATGTATAAAATAACACAAATGCTTCTTAACAGGGTAAAACAATGAGATAAAGTCTTGACATTCAGTGGAAAAAATTGGGATGGTTGATGGAAGCTTGGATGGTAGACACATTTTTGGTGATTTTAGTCTTTGTCCTAATGTTTAATTTAGAAATTAAGTTGTAATAATTGAAGCATTTTCATAGATTGATATTATTCTCAGGGTTCATACAACTAAAGCTCGTCATTGAAGCCACCTTTGTATCTGCTCGTTCTTTCCACTTCATTAAAATTCAGGTTCCTGGGAGGAGGTCATGGGACTGTAACTACATAAGGGTTGGATGTATCTACTAGACCTAAGCTGAATCTAAATTGGTCTTTGAAACTCTGTTAGCACCAGAAATGCTAGATTTTCCATTGGTGGTGCCCCACATACCTAAACCAAATGTTTTTTTTGAGACTATCTTATACCAAGTTTATAAGGAGTTCTTTTTGGAATCACCACCTCCTTGGGAGATCTCCTGGAAGACTTAGTTTTAACAGGTTGTTCATGATCGCCCTCCACCCCTTTTTGAGATGGGTTCCTACTAAGAAGATAACTGGATCTCTGTCCTTTCTAAAAGTATCTCTAGTATTCATGTTGGTCATCTGGATTTGCGAGGAGGCTGGAGAGCTCAAAATCAACTCCTTGCTTCTCCATTAGTGAAAAAATGTACTTCTATGTAGGCCCCACCATATAACTGGGTCATTCACAGCTGGTCATGGTCCCGCCAGGGAACATCATTGAGTAATTTTATCTCTAGTAAATTCTCACATTTCCTAAACCACATAAAACAGATGAACAGAATAGATTAAAGATTTCTTGTTATTTCCCATGCACTGTAAGGATGTAAGCAGAAGAACATTTTGTTTTCATGTTGTCTCTGATGGGTGGTGGTTTACAGATACCAGTATTGGAAAATGTAACTTTGTTTTTTTTGTCAGGGATTTTGCACTTTTTTTAACCAGGACATTTCCAATTATGGTTACAAGTAGAGATGAGCGAACTTTAAAAAAAAGTCCGGTGTTCGGCGTTCGGGTTGTGGTAAGTCGCGCATCCCGTTATGGATTCCACTATAGCGGCATATGGAATCCATAGGGGGCGGCTGCCACCAACCCGAACTGTTGAACAGCCGAAGGACCTGGGGTGACGTCACTGTCATGTGATCAGTGCAGTGCTGAGCCACGCCCCCTGCACTGATCACATGACAGTGACGTCACCCCAGGTCCTTCGGCTGTTCAACAGTTCGGGTTGGTGGCAGCCGCCCCTTATGGATTCCATATGCCGTGATAGTGGAATCCATAACGGGATGCGCGACTTACCACAACCCGAACGCCGAACACCGGACTTTTTTTTAAAGTTCGCTCATCTCTAGTTACAAGCAGAAATATTGGTGTGACTAATGAATCTGGATGTGAGGCTAATTTACTGATCAGTTTGTGTGTTTGAAAGGGAACTTTTTCCAATGAATCGGCCCCTACTACACAGAGAAGGGGCTTATGGATAAAAGTCACTGCTGCTCTTTGGTAAGGAGGATGAGCTGTGCAATCTTTTTCTTTGTCGATGCACTTCGATAGCCTTTCTACCTAAAATTACAAAACCTACCAGGGTGCCCAAAGGTGCCCACATAAGAGTAAAGCTGTTGGGACTATCTTAAGTGTATGCGGCTGTGCCAATTCACCTCCGACAGGTGATGATAGGAGAGGGAAGGATTGGGTATGTTGAATATCAATGCCCAATCCTTTTGTTCTCAAGGGAGATTAGCTTCCACCAGCTGCTTACTCCTCTTTCCCCATAGAGAGCACATGCACACTCTGCCAAGACGATCATGCATGTGTATGGTAGAGTCGGGAAGAATAGCTGTTGACCAACAATTACTGGACACCTTACCAGGCAGCCCCCCTGACTTGAGCATCGGAGCAATTCATGCTCTGATGCTCTCCCTTGCCCTGTACAGGATCGCGCAGGACAAGGGCTCTTTATATACTATAACACCCTGCCGGGCGGAGGCTTTCACCCAGCTGTGGGTTCGGTGGCATCACTGGCTCTGATGTGCGGGCTTTAGCGCTGCCCTAGCTGTTTTACAGGCTATGGTAGCGCTAAAGCCCACCTATCAGTGCCGGTGACATCACCTGGCTTACCGCCTGGCAGCCTGAAGGAGAGCCCGGGAAGTCACCAAGACTCCACAAAATGCCTTTGCCCTGCACGATTAAATATTCGGCGCAGGGCAAAAGAGAACATCGGAGCATGAACTGCTCCGATGCTCTTGTCAGGTGGGCTGCCTGGGTGAAATTCTGGGCATGTCCGGGTTCAGCTCTGAACCTGGACAACCCCTTTAAATGCTAGTTCTTTGTCCAGTTGCCATTACTGCCCCTATAAAAATAGCCACCCAAAGTCCATAGACTCCTGAAAAACATTCAGAAGTCCAAGAAAACATGATGAGTGTCATCAGGACTGCATCCTAATTAAAAAGAGATAAATAATGAGATCTATGGGGGTTTGAATATTTACTACATTATTTGATTTATCTATGGTGTCAACCACACTTTTTGACCCGAGGAAGAGAGCGGTACCCTTGTGAAAGACATGTTCAAAAAGTGAACACAATACTTTGATCCACCCGACACCTGGACATTTTTGGTCCACATTTGGTGAGTTTAAATGGTCAACCACTTATCTTTTTTTTATTTTGGTGGAGCAGGTATTTACCAGGGCCATTGTGTTTTCCAAGAAACTTGCCCAAAAGAAATTTAGTTTGTATATTATTTTTCTTGTTTCTCCTCTAATGAGGAAACTATGATAGAGGACCATCCACAGAAGGAGAAACTACACATCAAAATGTCACCGTTCAGCCCATGAGTCAGTGCTGATCCTATAAAAAAAAATTGGCGGCTCCTTTTCATTGTTTTTGCTTGTTTTTGTACTTCTGCATTATTAGCGATTGCTTTCGTAACATTTTACGATTGCTCTGTGACTAATATATCTGCTTACTCAGTTTTTACAGAATTCTGTCCAAAAAAAGACAGGGAGTGACTATCCCGTATGTTGACATTTCCTATTCAAGTTCCACTTTCCTATCTTGTCCGCACGCAAAGGTGGCATTAAACAGGACACGTGACAGTTCATGGAGAAGAGGCTCAAGTTCCCTGTATGACATAATAGCTTAGGGTTTCAATTATATTAGGGAACTCCCTAATAAATTGGAAGACTAATTGAATAGAGCTGAGATGCAATACCAGATATTACCTTTGGACTAGAGTGGCGCAGTTTCTGAAAAAAAAATAATAATATATATATATATATATATATATATATATAGTTGCCAGCGATTGACCTCTGTGTTTCTCCATAGATAAAAAAGATTGAGTCACCATATGGCCCTTACATATTCATGATAATCTTACTATAAATTTACAAAATTTTGTAGCACCAGCCTTAAAGGGAGTCTGTTGACTGTTTTGAGCATGCTAAACTTCTGATGGCACTAAATAGCGTCTCGAGAAAACAGTACAAACATACCTTGGAGCTTTTCTCATCAAAACTGTTGAAAATATAATTTCTTTCTGCCAGAATCTGCTCTCCCAACTGTCCAGGAGGTGGAGGTTCACTGTGAAGTATACCGGAGGTGGAGCGTCACTGCGAAGTGTCCCGGAGGTGGAGCTTTACTGCAAAGTGTCCAGGAGGTGGAGTTTCACTGCAAAGAGTCCAGGAGGTGGAGCTTCACTGCGAAGGTTCCAGGAGGTGGGGCTCACTGTGAAGTGCTTTCAGCTGCTTCACAGCCCCTCCCCTCTGCTCTGTGTGGGAGCTGTAGGGGTCTTCTGGTTGGATACCTACCACAGCTGTTACACAGAGCAGAGGGGAGGGTCTGTAAAGCTGCTCAATGCAGAAAGCACATCACAATAAAGCTCCGCCTTCTAGGCACTTGAGAAAGCAGACTCTGGCAGAATGAAACGTCAAATTCTCACTACTCCTGATGAGAAAATGTCTTTAAAAGGTGTATTTCTTACTCTCCCCAGGCACTACCTAGTGCTGTCAGCAATTTTAGCCTGGTCAAAACTGCTGACAGACTCACTTTAAGCCTTTTGATAATGTGTGAAATTGGCTATCCTATTTTGTCGAGCACTTACTGTAGCAGAATAGCATGGTATGTCTCATTTGCTGTTATCTTTAGTTTTCTGGTCATCATCAATATGAAAGGTCGGAGCAACAAACTCCTACTGGACTACCTTGGACCTCCTAGAGGGGGAGCCTACTTTCTGTTACATCATATTTCAAATGTAGGTCATCTTATCAATAAGACCTAATTTACAAAATAGCTCAAAGGGCTTAAACCCTAGAAATTCATCCATAAGTGGAGATGTCCTCTGTGGTACCACCTCTCATTTCATGTTGTGACTGGGCCTAGGCCTTGGCCTACCTGGTCATTCTCTCGTAGACAAGACCACCCTTAATTATTGCTAAATAAATCAAATATCCTATTTTAGAAAGACAGAGAGATTGCAAAATATTAAACCAGAGCATCTGTTTGATGACTCAGCCTCTCGCCTTAGAAGGCTGTGGACACGCTTCTCTCCTCATTTCCATCATTCGCTTTGTGCTTAAATCTACGGCACATCATCCGTCACTTATGGTCGTGCTATTTTCATTGTTTCTTCCAGGGTTATGTCATTCACTGCAAGATTTCCAAGCACACATTGTTTTTTATACCAAAAACTATAGAAAAAATTACTTATGAAAAATATGTTCTGTGATGGAAGTCAATGCCAGCTTTTGGTTGCACATGGCTTGGTTATTTCCTATTTGGAGGGTTATAAATTGTAGATTAGTGGGGAGAAACCAGGTGCTTCATGTGGGGAACCTCGTCTGGAAAGACTACGACGGTGTCAGTGAATGCCCACCTAGACAGTTTGTCCTTTAAAGATATAACACAAATGTGGTCTCCAAAAACATCCGGACATGATAGGATGGTAGAACATGAAGAACAGAGACTGTAGGTGCAATCATCAGTTTTTTTGGCTGTGAATGATGAACAGTCCGGGCAGATCCAAGAGCTAAAAGTTCTTGTATGGGGAGATGGCAAACAGGAGAAGGACCACCAGCCATGTTCACGTGCCATGAGGTAGCCAGTCCATGAGCAACTGTGTCTTGTCTTCTACTTTTTTCTGATCCTTTAAGCTATCAAGGTGACTTTGACATCTGGCTGCAACTGTCACCTACCTTACAGCTATTACAACTAACAGGGTATGTGTGGGCTGTTACTGGAATGTTTTAAGCCAGGTCAGAAGTCCGTGTACCAACATTTCCAAATATCAAAGTTCACCACTGGTATGTTGACTACATGAACTTTAGGTAGGGTCTGTGAGCTCCCACATGACTCACCGAATGCCTAACAACTCAACATTTTTTAAAGATGACCCACCAAGCAGTAGTGTACGAGAAGGAGTAGGGTGGAAGACTGAAGAAGATAACACAGTTCCTTTGAGTAATGACTGAATATACCTCTAGCATCACTTACATCTTCCAAGCTAGGAGGAGCTTGTGTTGTCCTCTGCTGCATTTGGTCCTGAATGTTGAGACGATGGAAAAAGCATTTAGTATATTTGTCTTCTGTCATTTACACATAGTCAGAAATGTATAACGTGGGTAGCAATATGACTTTATATTATAGATAATGCAGCTTTATCTTTATTTCCGTAGGATGTCCAACTTCCAGTCCTTGTTTCTCCACCTGTTGATTCTTCATCTGTGCCGTGGGAGTGAAAAGGTGAGTCATACCCTGTTGATGAGCGGATTCTCTGCCCTATTAGCAGCAGATTGCATGCTCAATTCATATTATGTACCATGTTATTAAGTTGGTGTATCCAGTAGGTATAAGTTATTCCTTATCTACAGGATAGGGAATGACTATCAGATCGGTGGGGATTCTACTGCTGTGACCCACACTGATCACAAGAACGTGGGCCCCACATCCCCTGCAGGCGCCTTCCTACTCCCCTGAAATGACCGGAACTTCTGGTCGCACATGCGCGTGGCTTCTCCATTAATTTCTATAAGAGTTCGACTATCTCTGGAACTCCCATAGAAATGAATGATGTTCCGGCCATTTTCATAGATTACTTGTACATGTTGGTCTAGTAGTGTCCATAGATTGGTTGCCAGTTAAGGTGACCACTGACCATACACACTAGACAGAAGTTGGTTGATGCTTGAACTGCAGTTGAACAAACAATCATCTGGTGAACATTTCAGAGACACGGCCATACATATTTTTGTTACAGACCTTTACAGTTGTTCAAGATCTTTCTGGGAACGTTCTTTCAATAAAAGATCTTTCTTTGAACGAAAGTTCTACCACCCGACTATCAGATGAAAATATTAAACACGGCTGACTTCTCTTCAAATGATAATGCTATGTTGGCTAATACGATCATTCATTGTTGAATTTAAAACGGTTTGTTTTGGTTGAAATCTTTCATTTTGATCAACTGTAGAATAATGTGTATGGCCACCTGTATTCTAGTAGTCCCCATAGATTAGTTGGCAGTTTTAGTTTAGGGATACTTAAAGATTAGTTGATGGATTTTGTCTAGCAGTGCCCATAGATTACTTGGTAGATTTGTTCTAGTAGTGCCTCATTTGGTATTTTTTCTAGTAGTGCCCTTAGATTAGCTAGTAGTTTCAGACTAGTAGAGCCCATGGATTAATTAGTAGTACCCATGAATTAGATAGTAGTTTCATTTTAGTAGTGCCTACAGATGAGTTGGTATTTTCATTATAGTAGCACTTATAGATTAATTAGTTATTTCAGTCTAGCAGTGCCCAAAGATTGGTTGATATCTTCAGTGTAGTAGTACCTTTTGAGTAAGTTGGTAGTTTTAGTCTAATAGTACCCATCGATTAGTTGACATCTTCAGTCTAGCAGTGCCACTAGATTAGTTGATATCCTCAATGTAGTAGTATCTATTGAATGGTTGGTAGTTTTGGTCTAGTAGTACCCATAGATTAGTTCAGATCTTCAGTGTAGTAGTGCCCATAGATCAGTTGAAACTTTCAGTCTAGTAATAACCATAGATATGCTGATATGCCGGTGTCTCCGGTCTACATGATCATGAGTAAAGGGTGTATTAGAGACCCCGATGCTGCAAGCGATTGTCGGGAAGGAATCGCTCTCTCCCAGCAGTCAACAGATAGCTAGTGGTGTCCTCCACAACATAGGGTGGAGCAACCGCTATGTCATCGCTCATTCCCATGGAGGACAACGGTGTAGCGATGGCATACCGTGATTACACTGCTGCCAGCAAATCCATATCTTTCAGCATGCTGAAAGATCTCAATTGCCCGCGTTTGCTCGTTCATCAGGCAATCGGAGGCAGTATTAAACTGCCAGATGATCGCTAACTAGGAATGCTTGTTACCGATTATCAGGCAGAAAGTCTTCTATACCCTTAAATACAAGTGGTCATTTGTATAGATAATCTTTAGGAATACATCTTCCACATCAGCTAATATTGCACTGGTCTAAGCTTTAGTAATAATCATCTCTGGGCCATGTTCTCCAAATGGTCAATAATTATCTTTTGATTAATTATAAGGGATCAACAAGGTAACTGCCTAATATTGTTTAAAAAATTCCAGCTTTGGTCCCCATAGAGTTCAGTCCAGGGTTGCCAACCAGAATTCTTCTTTTTTCTGTACATCTTATCCCAAAATCACTGACAGATAACATTTTTATGGAAAAATTGGAAAACCATTATGAATGATAGAGGTTATAAGTCATGCATGTCTACAGCTCAATATACTGATAAGAACCCATCACCAACATTTACTGTGAGCCGTGAAATGATGAGAATTACCACCAAAATAATCTACTCAAATAACACCAGCCTCAAAAAAGCACGGACACAAGAAAATAAACACTTTTTTTCATGGACTGTCTAGAAATTTCTGGTTAGTTGGCAACCCTGGTTTAATCCCTGAAGACCACTCCATTCCTAGCATTTTGTGGTTGGCCTTTGTGCTTCTGCTTTAACTTAGATATTGAATTACACTTATTGATGAGTCTTTAGCGCCTAATTTACATCCCCAGCAGGAAACCTCATTGTACTTGAAGCTTGACAAGTCATGCGTTGGTGATGAGGTTGGAGCTGATTTAGTCTTCTTGTTTCTGTTTAGGAAACGGTTCACTTGCTAGGTGAATACACACAATGTGCAGTTTTATCTCCTCCTAACTCCTGCTGGGCCGGGGGACAAGCCTGAATATGTGCATTTATTCTGGTCTGTATGTGAAGGAGATTTGTATCAATGTATGACCAGCTGACCCCTTAAGATCATACATATAACCAGGGTGGCATCCCAAAAATGTTCTTTCTCACTCAGATTAGACCAGTCTGGCCAGCTGGAAAGGCCATACTGTCATTGGGAGACCTTCATGATGGAGCTAGGAGGTAGGGTCAGGTAGCCTTTAGAGAGAGGTAGTAATAGTGGAGATAGGAGATGAGATGGGACAATGGTATCGCATTACTCACCTTTTCCATTGAGGCTTCGAACCATTAGTCTTCCTGCACACATTACCCCTACAAATTAGATAATCGGCTGATCCTGATGAAATTATTCACTTAGGCTAAAATTTACCTCATTTGCAGAGACACCTCAAAGGGGTATCTGGAACCCAGCTTGCCCCTCAAACCACCCTTAATTGCTCGTACATCGTCTGTTGAAGAGAATTTCTAATATACTTATCGTCTTAAAGTTGCGTGGATTGGCCGCTTGGGAACCTGATCATGTGACACTTCTATTCTAATCCTACACCTGGTAATGTCACATCTTTCACCAGGTTCGAGGGGGCTTTGGACTGGAAATCACTTCAAGTCTTTTGCAGCCTCTACCAGGTTTTCCTTCAGGATTGCCTTGTATTTACTGTAGATACGTATGTGGTAATACATTATTATTGCTAAATCATAATGGGACTAAATTTGTGGAAAAAAAGGTCTAATAAAATCTTAAAAAACACAATAAACATCACAAAATAGTATACTACATGTTTGACCTCCTCATAACCATATCAGATAGGTCACTAAAGCTCTGGCGAACATCTTGTAGATCCACCATCTATTGAACGTATGATTTGAATCCAGACTACAGTGGTTCTTTTCATAGTTAGTGGTTGTTTTACACGTCATGAGAAGACTAGTGGTCAATCTGCCCCAGTGATTAATCCTTGGTTGATGGAGGAGAAAAATTAATGCTGTCATCCCACCCCTGCAGGACTTTTAAAAACCTGACTCCAATCACAGAATATAGGATGGTTCTCATTGCTGCAAGACTCGGTAACATGCAGGAACCATTAGCTGCTCCCCAGACCAGTAAATTGCTCCTCAGCATTAAAGGGCCCAAGGTTCTTTATTGGAGGTTTCCTTGAAACTCTTAGATCTGGGAATTGGGAAGAGGTGTTGGATTTGTTACATACTTCACATGCTTTTTGTGTAAACTATTGTCTGGAAGCCACATTATTTTCCTTCACAGATCATCATTAGTCCTGCAGTTTATATTAATGATAAGAGTGTTCTTACCTAAATTTTTTCCAAACCCTCAGGTGGAACTCCTTTAAGGCTACTTTCACACTTGTGGTAGCCTTTTTTCCGGCAGGCTGTTCAGGCGGGGGAACACCCTGCTGGAAAAGGCTACCGCAAGTGGAAAAGTAGCCTTAAAGTAGTTGTCTAAAAAAAAACATTAAGGTACCCTTCCCTGTTTAATAGAGGATGGTCCTCTATTCAGGACATTCATCTATTAGCCATAGCAGACACAATCAGTGCCTACAAAAGCTCTGGAAGACCCAACTTGTCCATGCATTATACTTACAGCTCATTTTGCCTGTGGTGGTGCTTCAGGGGAATTAAACATTTGCTGTAGGGTTCCTCCATAGATTATAGCTGATCGCTGAGGTTACCAGCAGAAGGACACCTTGTAATCAGCTTATCACTGGTGGACTCTGTGACAGCTGCTGCTGCCTAGAACCTTGGTGTTTATTACAGTTAGACCTGCATGGACATTGTATGTTATACATGAGTATTAAAGTTTCACTGGTTTCCCCATGCTGCTTCACCTTCTGTTTGCTAATTAAAGTCCTTTATGTGGGACCTGAAAACAGGTGACAGAAGCAGAATACAATGCTGGAAGCCTGTGCTCCTTTATGTAATCCCCTGCTCTGAAGGCGAAGCCAAAGGCCCAAATATGCCGTCTTTGCTTTCATTTAATTCCTCCATTATGTGGGAACCATGCTTCACTGCAGATGAAAAACGAGTAGTGCTATCCTTAGAAAAGCGGCCGTGTGCTGGATACAGGTGATTCTCCTATGTAGGCGACATTCTTATTAGCCTTGTGTTATGGATTCCATCAAGTAACACTTTCCAAAACAGAATAATTGCGGAGTGGCTTATGGTCGGAGACGTTTGGAAGTAGACGTTTATATAGGGATAACCAGTTAGCTTTGTTTATACCAGTTTGCTATTAACATGCAAAATTGGAGACATGTGGTGCAAAGTCCCTCAGGCCCCTCTAGTGCAAATTTATATTTTCAGTGGGAAGGTGGGTAACAACCACTTTCAGTACTGAAATGGCCACCATTAGAGTTTCAAATAACAAAAGTAGACAGGCACTCAATATCTGGGTTTACATAAAAGTTGGCTTTATTTGGTTATTTTTATTACATATATTTTGATATATTAGTATATATTTTTTAAATGTATATACGTATTTATTAAAAGAATTTTTTATTATAAAAAGTTATTTTTTATTATAAAAATTATAAACATGGGTATTATTTTAAAAAAAGGTTTGGAGTATTAAGTTTTATATTTATTTATGGGTAAACGGAGAATAAGAAAAAGAAAATGAAAAAATAGGGGGTATGGAAAAAGTGGTAATAGCTAATGATAAAATACGGTAGGTTTTGACTGAATGAGGATTGTAAAGAAGTTAGCTGTTTTTGCTGGTAAAAATTAGTTCCATTGTAATATGGTTATATGTCCATCTAGAATCCAGGGTATTTAGTTCAAGAAGAAGGTATACTAGGTGGGAGGAGAGGATGTAGTCTCAGTCCTCTTTAGTGTATGTTAGTCACTTTCACGCTGTGGGTATATTCCCGATATGTTTATCACTTTCCACGCTCTGGGTATATTATCGATGCTTGTACTCACTTTTTTCAGGTGGTTCGGTTTGGTGTGTCTCTGCTGGTGGCGTCCCACACTGCAGTAGACGGTACTCACTCTGCTTGTCCAGATCTTGCTGTCCCGTATTGAGCGGTGTTAGTTTCGCGCTGTCTGCTCAAGCTGGCGTCCCACGTGTCCGGATCACGTGACGCTGCGTATGTTTGCGCGGCTGGTGATGTCGCGATGTTCCGTCTCCCGGTCTGCTTGTCTTTCTCTTTCTCAGCGCAGAGATTTCTCCTTGGTTATATGGGTATTGGTGGGTAGTCTCCTTGAAGTAGATGCCTTGTCACGCCAGACGCGTTTCGAGGTCCTCCAACCTCTTCCTCAGTGGCCATGTTTGAACCTTCAGGACTGCCCTCTTATATACCCATTTTGTTTGGAGATCCACCAAAAACCCGGACTGGAGTCTGTTAATTTTTGGGATTCAGAAAACATTTTTTTTTTTTCTTTAAAGGTGTACAATTTCTTGTGTATCCCTGTATGGGCAAAGATCACACCAACAACACAAGATCAAGAAGATAACAACAAGAAAAAGCAACAACATACACAAAAAACAAGATTAATAGCAAAAATATAGATAAAAAAAGAAAAAAGCATACAAAAAAGAAAAAACGCATAGAAAACGCACATGCGTTTTTTATGAGAAACTAATGAAACTACACTATCTGAATATCTAACAACAGATATGCACAAAATAACCATCACTAACACTTTCAATAGTAATTTTGATACCAATAATATAAAAACATACAAAAAAGAAAAAAACGCATAGAAGACACACATGCGTTTTTTATGAGAAACCAATGAAACTACACTATCTGAATATCTAACAACAGATGTGCACAAAATAACCATCACTAACACTTCCAATAGTCATTTTAATATCAATAATATCCCACTACCTAATAAAAATGAATATTCTATTGCTCATAAACAGACTTTTTAATAATGTTTTACCAATTAACCTCTATTTATTTATTAATTTTTACTTATAAGGGTACTTAAGAACAGATAAACTATGATTTTTAATAAAATATTTAAAACTAATGTCCAACAGCAAACAGGGAAATATATCTTTGCCCATACAGGGATACACAAGAAATTGTACACCTTTAAAGAAAAGAAAAAAATGTTTTCTGAATCCCAAAAATTAACAGACTCCAGTCCGGGTTTTTGGTGGATCTCCAAACAAAATGGGTATATAAGAGGGCAGTCCTGAAGGTTCAAACATGGCCACTGAGGAAGGACCTCGAAACGCGTCTGGCGTGACAAGGCATCTACTTCAAGGAGACTACCCACCAATACCCATATAACCAAGGAGAAATCTCTGCGCTGAGAAAGAGAAAGACAAGCAGACCGGGAGACGGAACATCGCGACATCACCAGCCGCGCAAACATACGCAGCGTCACGTGATCCGGACACGTGGGACGCCAGCTTGAGCAAACAGCGCGCGAAACTAACACCGCTCAATACGGGACAGCAAGATCTGGACAAGCAGAGTGAGTACCGTCTACTGCAGTGTGGGACGCCACCAGCAGAGACACACCAAACCGAACCACCTGAAAAAAGTGAGTACAAGCATCGATAATATACCCAGAGCGTGGAAAGTGATAAACATATCGGGAATATACCCACAGCGTGGAAAGTGACTAACATACACTAAAGAGGACTGAGACTACATCCTCTCCTCCCACCTAGTATACCTTCTTCTTGAACTAAATACCCTGGATTCTAGATGGACATATAACCATATTACAATGGAACTAATTTTTACCAGCAAAAACAGCTAACTTCTTTACAATCCTCATTCAGTCAAAACCTACCGTATTTTATCATTAGCTATTACCACTTTTCCATACCCCTATTTTTTCATTTTCTTTTTCTTATTCTCCGTTTACCCATAAATAAATATAAAACTTAATACTCCAAACCTTTTTTTAAAATAATACCCATGTTTATAATTTTTATAATAAAAAATAACTTTTTATAATAAATAATAAAAAATTCTTTTAATAAATACGTATATACATTTAAAAAATATATACTAATATATCAAAATATATGTAATAAAAATAACCAAATAAAGCCAACTTTTATGTAAACCCAGATATTGAGTGCCTGTCTACTTTTGTTATTTGAATATCAATAATCCCATAGTGGCTGGGTGAGCCACATTAGATAAGAGCACCACCCCTAAGTGATAAATTGGGAGAAGCCGCTATCACAACATATCCAATATATTCACCATTAGAGTTTGTCACCCAGCATTTGATGGACTAGAAAAGACCTAACCAAATATTAAAGGGGTTTTCTACTTTAAAGTGTGCATATTTTCTTTTTTTTGGGGAGGGAGGACTTCCGGTTTCTAATACCTCCACCAGTCATTTAAACAATGGGGCAGAAGCACTCGGCTAAACTTGGTACTGCTTTGTTTCCCTCTGCCCATAGACTTTCTTTGAATCCATACATAGCACAATCAGTTCTCCAAGAAGAGCGCTCCTGCCCCTTTGTTTTACTGATCAGTGAGGGTATTAAACCCCAGACCTTCACCAATCAAAACATCTGAAACATTTGTAAAAATTATAGGTACACTTTATGGGGGGTTAATAGATAGTAATCCTATGTTCAGAATCCACACATTTTGGCCAAAGTGTTGAGCGATCTGGAGGACTTGTCCTGTCCTGCATTTCACAGACTTCCCATTGGTTTGTATGGACACTGTGTAATGCTTCATTTCTCCTGTGGTGGCACTGCAGAGACATTGATTACTAAATGCTGGGTCATCTCCATAGATTACACCTGATCCCTTCAGGATCCTGCAGGAGGGACCCTTTTTGATAATCTTATTGTCAAGGGACCCTTCTAATAAGTAAGGATTGTCCAAAGTAGACAACCACTTTAAGAATCCAAACATGAGGACCATTCTAGGCTATTTTCATTGCGTGCATGTCCAAGCCTGGGAACTTGGAGAAGTTGACTTGGCTGGATAGCAAACACTTTGGACCAGAGGAGTGTTGTTGTTGCCCACCCCTGTCCCTTACCAGTGCCATAGCCAATATGTTGAAGAAAGCATTGGGAGCTAGTGCTCGGGAGTGGGCCTTAGCCGTTTAAAAGGACAGCCGTATACAAGTGGGCACTAAGATGTCATGGATGTATTATTAGTTGTACGTCATAGCATGAGATGGTTGGGCCTAGCATAGTTTTTGCACTGAGTTCTAGGATCATATTGTTACAAATCTGGCCTCTCCAATTTCCTACCATATTTGAGGTGTTACAGATGAGTTATAGTGGGTGGGATGTCTATATTATCTTTCTGGTGGAAGCATGTGATCTATGGGTGACCATAGTAAAGCCACTGAGGTCAGCAATCCCAGTGACAGCACATAGCATTGTTACTGGGAGAATATGAAGCTATTTCTGACTTTGCAAAGCTCATTCCTCTTCCGCAAAAAGCCATTGTCCAGCAGCTCTTTGTAGAAGATACAGATCCCAACCCTGAAAGGACACACAATGTCGGTCATATGTGCAGTCCTATTTGCAGTACTATTGTGCCGCCTTCACATAAATCCTTCAATTAAAGACCACTATTTGTGTCACACACTCAAGGTCAAATGAAATTATCTGCCTAGATAGAGTACAAATTTACTTGTCCCTCCTAAAGCTGGACATACACCTTCAATAGCTGTCGGCTGAACATTTGCTCGACCTACAGCTATCTCTCCCGGCTTCCCCATATACATTCATGTTCGGCGTGGCAGAACGTGTCTGTGTATGCTATGGGGTGTACAGAAAAAGCTGCTGCTGCTGACACTTCTGGGGCTGGCTTATCTCACTGGCGAACAAAAGGATTAGGTGAAAATATTAATTGTCAGGAGGCAGGGCGTAGCTAACTGCTCATGGGCCCTGGTGCAAGAGTTCAGCTTGGGCCCCCCTTCCCTCAGTGCTTTGTGTGTCTTCTTATGCGACACAAGGGTCTTTGGGCCCCTCAGGCTTCTGGGCCCGGTAGCGACTGCTACCTCTGCACCCCCTATAGCTACGCCCATGTCAGGAGCTCTGCGCACATTAGTGTGTCGGCCATTCTTGTCGTGTTTGGCCAACCAAAGTGTAATAAGGATGGCCTATTGGGAACTGCAGAATGTTGTATTGGGCTCTTGATGGATCATTCCGTTGCACTGAAGTTTATGGATAACCTGACATCTGTTATATGTTTTTCCATCTTTGTAAGGAAGTTGTTACATGGTTGAGTAATGGTATGTTTCCATTTAACATGTGTTGCCGATTGTGCTAGCTAGATATATGAGATGGTCTCGATGTAACTTTTGTGTCAGGATAATCCCATCCTGTAGGTCTCATAAAGGTCTGGATCTTGGAGAGCTTAACTGTATAAAAAGTAACCTGATGGGTGCTATTGGCTATGTAAGTGTTTAGAGATGGTTGCATCCTGCTGACATTTTCTGAAAGGGTGTGGATCATCTCATAAGTTTTTTTTGTGTTTTTATATTTTATAGGTGCCTCATAGAAAATCACGACAAACTGTGGAAGATGACCCTGTAGACAATAAAATTGCAGGCACATGGGGATCCTGGGGACCATGGTCCTCTTGTTCACAGACCTGTGGAGTGGGAGTCATAGAAAGAAGCCGTTCTTGCTTGTCTCCATATCAGCAGGTTCAGTGGGTACCAAGATCAGAGCCAAGCCCACACAACATTCAGCCTCATCCAGAGCCACCTTTTCGTGATGAGAGAGGCAGTATATACTCTATGGCGCCAGCAAGGCCATTATACCCACTTCATATAGAAAGGGAGATTGCAGCTCCATTCGTGGAGCCCTATGTACCAAGGAACCCTCCACCTAGTCGATATAATCAATTTAATCGTAATGCCAGAGAAGAGATATTTGCTGGTGGATCTCAACCCTCTTATGCAAGACGAGAGCAACCTCCCTATCACAGATCTACGTCAAACCGTGGACGGACAGCACCTCATTCCCCAGAAACACTTTGGCAAGCATCACCTCTGGACTTGCCATTCAGACAAGATGCACTTCGTGCTCCTGAAACCATCTCCATTCATAGAAAACCTCACCAAGATGTCCCATTTAACAGGAGAAACAACTCCCGTGTTGATGACTCCTCATGGCCATTCTTTCCAGATTCCATCCCTCTTCTGAAACCTGAGAGCTGGGAGGAGGCCAACCCAGGACGGGCATTGCCACCTTTGTCTCCCACTAAGGAATCTCGTTTTTCACGAAGGTAAGAAACTCATGGTAAAAGGAGGAATGACTTAGTAAAAATCAGACACCAGCTTTACAGCCCTTTAGGGATCAGTATTTAGAGAATATTTAGTGATTTAGTAGAGCATTGTCATGGTCATCATGGTTCATTCGACAGTGTTAACTCCCTTTGGCTTTAAAAATTTACCTAAATTGAGCAACTCATGAATGTATTTGAACCCACCACCGTCCGAGGAAGCAGTACTCATGACCAAGATATCAACTGGCACTAAACTGTTACGTAGCAAGGGCATACATTCCATCGCTACGTATATGTGTGACCACCCATGTAATCCATAGACAGCCTTGTTCTGCTGGATCGGGAGATGTTCAAATAGAGAGTCTCTCAGTTCAGGCTTATAGAGGGGGAGACAATCGAGGTAACTCCTCTTTGCCATATATAAGACCATATAAATAAAGCTTGTCTTCATGACACAACCCCTTTTAAGACATCCTCTAGAATAGAATTTCAGGTTGAGGAGCAATATTCACTTTACAGTTCTTATTCTCTGGCAATTTCTTCCTTTTAAAGGGTCCTTTTACATGGACCGATGCCTGCCCATAATGAGCTCCGATCAACAAATCGATCGGTGCTCATTTAAAGTGTGTTTTACATTGCTTGACGCAAACTGTATGGGGACAAATGAGATTGTTTGTCCCCATACATTTTGTATATTTTTGGCAGCATATGCCCTGGTTATATGGAAAGATCTGCTGCCAAATACTGTAATTTTTAGGACCACATATAAGATGTGATCAGATGAAAAACGATTGCATGGCAAGTGATCGTGAATGGCATCCTTGTGAACATTTGGTCAATTATCATCCCACCTTAAAGGGCCTTTCGTGGAAATGGCCGATTTGTACTGTTTTCCAAGATGAACCTTCCCTTTAAAATCGTTTTTTTATTATCCTGGAGAAACACTCAAGAGTATAATAAATCTCATGTTTGATTTCTGGATTTTTACTAGTCATCTATGATTAAGTTGTCATCAAGCGTAAATAGCATATTTATTGGTATTAGCCTATTTTCAAATTTCTGTACCGTCACGTTATAAAATTGTAGTCTTCAGAACTTCAACTTTTTAATAGATTTTTAATGCAGCACATGTGATTTTACCGAGTAGCCAAAACATTTCCGACTCTGGATAACGATCCTGTTTATTTAATGTCCAGGAACGTGCTGGAAATTTCAACTTCGTTTTTTCTCTTTTTTCTTTACCGAGAGAGTCCATTTAAAGCAATTAAGTGTTTAAATATCCTTGCAGCTTTCCTAATGCCTTGTATGGGCAGCCCCTTCATGGAATCTTGTTTTCTTTTGCTAACATGAAGTATGTGCCAAGAATTACGGATGAGGTGAAAGGGGATTTTTGCATTTTATTTTAGTCAAACGATAACATGGACATTATTATGAGTCATCCGTAATGAGTGATGCACATTCATAATCATTATCAACTAAACGTTTTGTCATCATAAGTATTTATTTGAGCTTAGACATAATTAATGATTCAGAATTAAAGCTCTTAAGTGGCAATATCTTTATTTTTTCCCATAGGTCTCGATTTGAGCCTAGACATAATTAATGATACAGAATTAAAGATCTTAAATGGCAATATCTTTATTTTTTCCCATAGGTCTCGAGTAAGAAATGCGATTAAGCCCGGGAGATATGGTTACGGAAAAGTACCATTTGCCATGCCCCTACTTACTGAAAAAGATGAATCGCAACGCTTTAAAAGACATCACAAGTTAAAGACCTTTGGCACTACTGCTATCCCAAGGAGAGAGAGAAAGAAGAACTTAACAGCAACACAAAAATCATTAGACAGTTCTGGAGAACATGGTAGTGAATCCCCAGGTCAAGCTGTTGACTTTCCTGGCACATCTTCCAAAACGAGAGCCCCATCTTTGAGAAAAACCAAAAGGTCTAGTCAGACTGATCACCCTTCTTGGCCAAAAGAATCTGTACATTCTTTAGCACAAAAAATGCTTTATGGTTTTCAGCCTAGACAGCTTGGAGGAGAGTCTTCAGAACATGAGTCTCCTGTTGGTGGAGAAGTTGATTCTGTCTTGATGGTTGAAAAACAAATTTTCAACCATGAAAAAATTGACACCAATCTGGAGGCTGATCTCTCAGATATGGAGACAGAAAAGGAGGAAGATGATCCCACTGAGAATAGGAACGGTGGAACACAAAATGATTCTAGCACCAGTAAAACGCTAGAAGAGAAGACACCATCAACTCAATCTTCACCATTGACACGGGCTTCTAAACCAATGCAGTCTGACATAGTTGGTCAGCGCATGGATATTGTAATAAGAAAACTTGCGAGTAGTCATCGGTCATTCAATGGAAAGGATAGTCATGATGAGCAGGTAGCTCAACCGCAGAGGCAGAGCAAGACTCCCTTACAAAATTCTCATGCCACCAGTGATGAAGAAGTAAAACATGGACAAGACAATCACAAATCTGATTCATCACACCGTCCTCGATCACGTAGCCAAAGACAAAGTCCATATAGGCCCAGTACAGATGGCAGCAGGGCATATCAGAGTATTTTTAGAGATCATCCATCCAGGCCTGTTCATGGAGATACTTGGGCTTCACTTGGAGGAAACCCATCCCTTACCTTCGAAAGAGGCCAAGATCCAAGACAAAGCCATCATCAAAATTCAGACGTTCCTCTTTCCCTATATAATCCCGGAACAGAAGAATTTCACTGTGCGGGTCCAAAGAAGCAATACAAGTCATGCACTCAAGAGGTATGTCATCTTAAATTGTGTAGTGAATACAGTTACATTATGGACCACCTATGGATATTAACCCGTTCTCTCATCGGTTTAATATCCACACCCTCCACAGTTCTACAGAACAGTATCTAGTTCATCAAAGGGTCCTATGGTATGCCCTCCTATGGTCCTATCCTATCTAAGTCAAGTTCAGTAAAATTTGGTCATGTAAAAGCTGCTCTTTCAATTCTCAGTACACATTAACTTGTAGATTATGACTGTCTGGGCTACCTTGTCATGTTTGTTCCATAAAATGAATTCCACAAGGCACCTTTTTTGAAATGTTAGTGCTAGTTGGAGGTCTCATACTTTTATCGCATAGTGAATGGATATGCCTTTAAAGTCTAATGGCTGGGGTTCATCTTGTAGGACCTTCAAGATCTTGAGGACAAGTTGGCAACTGATGATGCACAATGTGACATCAATGGGAGATACGAAAAAAGCTGAGAAGGCTGACCTTTACGTTCTGAGGTCATCTCACCTACCATAATATAAGTGACACACCAGCAAACTGTAGTTTTAGTTTTTCGAAAAATCAGTAGGCTAAGTAGATCTTTTATGCTTGCTTCCAAGGTGAAGCTAGCATGTAGTATATAGTCATCCTTGAACTGGAGAGCATCTAGAGGCCCATCTTCTGGAGGGTATGCATGTTCTGACTGCTCTGTACTTAATATCCCATTTGTGGGCCTGCTGTAAATATTTTTACTACTTGTGTGACAGCCGGTAAAAATGGAACAAGATACATCTATTGTGAGCGTCCCTTGGCATTGTTCAAACAAGACCTAATTATAATTCATGTTTGACATGTTTGCATTTGCCTTTCTCTCACAACGGCTTAGCTGGGGAAATATCTACCGCTTCTTATAATATCCTTTACAGTTTGTGATTCATTGTAACCAGACATCAGCTGGTTTATAGGTAGTACACTCCCCAGGCCTTGTGTTCCTTGGGCAACCACCAAACGTGCTCCCACCCAGAGTTCTGTCATGTTTGAGGAACTAGATAATTTTCTCTGATTGGATTCCCTTGGTATCATGCCATACACTATATTAATATCTGTTCCTAAATCCCTATATTTGTACAACAGTCGAAGACCTATTGTAAGCTGGCTGCACAATGTATTGACTTGATTGGACCATTAAGTGCCCTTGAGAGTTGACATTGCTCAAGTAGATTGTCCAACGCATTTGCCATTGATTGGTCCTACATTTACTGACAACACCAAGCACACTGCACCTTTAGGCTCAGTTCACATTTGCACCATGGCTTCTGTTCTTCAATGGAGACCTTGCTATTTTTTAAAAGATTTAGCTTAAGGGTGTCCACTTTTTCACTATGGAACAATCAGAGCTATTCTTGGCATCAAAACCTAATGAAAACCATACAAAATGAAACTCAGTGCTTGTGTGAACAGAGCCTAACAGAGCCCTTTCACCTTCCAGTTGGGCAAGTTATTGCCAGTTATGGTGCCAGATATGGTCTAATATTGCAGATACTATTGTCCGCAAATGACCTAATCTGACAAGTGAAATAACTGGTTTGGCCATGGTGACCTCAAAAATGAGGGTACACTGTGGCTAAAGTCCTAATATAAGAATATATATTTTTAGATTGTACTACTGTAGGTAATATACAAGGGTATACATACCAGGCGACTGCTATGGATCCCTTCAAAGGCTTACCCCACAAGAAAATTTTACCGCAAGATGGTTGATATTTATTTGCTGAAGGTCCAAACCGACCTTATCTGAAGAACTTGGGTCCCTGCATGAATAGCAATGTAGAGCACATGTTAGACCACCACTTATCCACTTTTTTGGGACTAATGGAGGTAGTTGAGCGCAGTACGTCATCCTATAGAAGCGAGTGGGTTCAAGCTTTACGGATGTGCCCTACCACTCCATTGACACAGGAGACTCGGGGATGCTGTTCTTGGCATCGCTGGGAGCTATGGTGGTTGGACTCTCAGTGAATATAAATTTATCACCTATTCTGTGGATAAATGTTATTTATGGGAAAGATTATTGGCACAGGCCTGGCTGGTTCCATAAAAGCCTAAACAAAAAACCCTATGGCAGGGGAAATTGAAAATGTTGTTTAATTGGAGCAGGCCGTATAATATTTTTTTTTGCAGCTTATTTAGTTTTGTTTTCTGGTTGGATTTGGATTTGCTTTAAAGATACACACATGGCATTGTGCACGTTTTTCACATTACTGTAGAAAATAAAATCAATTTCCTCTTCGTTTGTTTGCAGCCATGTCCACCAGGTCAGCCTGACGCTAGAACTTTACAATGTTCAACTTTTAACAACCAGGAGTTCATGGGTCGCCTGTACCAGTGGGAAGCATTCACTGAAGGTAAGGGCGTCTGTAGGACAATAAGGCCATTGTGTTATCTATGGGAAAGGTAGATAATTACTGTCTGTTTCTCATCCATTGTGTGTACATTATAGATAACACTGATGTGAAATGTTATCACCCTTACTTGTACGTAATGTCTGCATAATGCAGGATTTTCACAGCCCGATGGAGTAGGCGATTATCCTGAAGGAAGTGTTCTTTTTCTATAGAAGCCCGCTCCTCGGTGGAGAGCTCTGTTTACAGCGATCACCTCCAATGTATGAGAATGAGAGATGGTTACTGCCATTGCTTGTCCTCATACAAATGCAATCTTTCTGGGCAGCACGTTGCAGTATCTGCTGCCCAGAAATGATTGATGTGTCCACATAAAAGATTGTTTCATCGGATGAATGAACGTTTCGCTCATTCATCGGGTGATTTGCGGCACCTTTACATGGGCAGATTATCGTGAACAAGCATTCTTACAAACATTTGTTCCCGATAATCTGCCTGACAATCAAATCTTTCCATTATTAAACTCCAGTAGTCCAACAGACGACTGGAAATGTCCACGGACTGAAGCATCCCCATTGACTATAAGAGGGTCTCATGGACTTCTGGCATAAATGCATGCAGCAAACCCGCGAGAGTGATGAATGCAGGACCTTTTGAAGGACAAAACCATTGCTTTTTTCCAACACTAGGCCACAGGGGCATAGCAGTATCACCCGGGCCCTGATGCTTGAGGTGGCCCAAAGTTCCCTCTGCTACATAAGATGCCATCAGTATTATAAAAGGCACAGGATAGGTGGGGACCCTACTAGAGACTTTGCATTAGGGCACAGAATCTCCACTAGGCCAACAGGTTAGTCTCATAATTTTTAGAAAACTGGGTGTGGTGTTTAACAAGCAGGATATGCTCAACCCATATGCAGTTGTGCATGTATATAGGGGAGCACATCCTGCACTTGTAGTCCGTTGCTAGGGGCAATCAACAGCAAAAAATGCATACAATGGAAGATGCCAGCAACGGAGTACAAGTACCACAATAACCATCCTACATACGATAACGATAATGTGGATGTGGAGAACAATCCAAAACATAACCATAGCAAAGGCAGGTGCACTCTGCGGCAATACTAAACCCTCACA
The DNA here is from genome assembly GCA_033119425.1 of Bufotes viridis. Taxonomy (NCBI): domain Eukaryota; kingdom Metazoa; phylum Chordata; class Amphibia; order Anura; family Bufonidae; genus Bufotes; species Bufotes viridis. The sequence continues at coordinate 54,787,001 of CM065599.1, read as the reverse complement.
CTGATAAAATTGAGAGGTTAGTTCGACATATCCTACTAGGAGAACATGTCTTAAGCTCCGAATTCACGTCAAGGTCTCTCAAGTAGCCCGAGGCCCTACCACTCAACCTACTTGTGCCGTATGGGCGATACCATGGGCCGTTGGGCATTACGGGAGCATAAGGCCTGACTCACAAACAGCTCACCAGTGACCTCCAGCATGTAACCATGCTTGCAGTGGGAGGTGCGAGGTGCCTGTGAGCCCCACCCGAGACCGACTGATATGGCCTAGAGCCTGCCAGGTGCACCTGAATGAAGCCTGTAGATGAAAAGCAGGCACATTTAAATTGGAGTTTATACACCCCCAAACATATTATACAAACCATTAGAAAACGGGGTGTGGTGTTTATGGTCTCATAATTTACCTTGATATCCATTTCCATTTACTGTATAGATAATTATCGGTCTATTTTAGGATTGGCATCTCATAGGCTAGACCCTCACCAACCATCAATGGAAAACTGTCTTACTTTGGAAACAATTTTCCACCGCTGGTCCAAAATAGTTAATTCTTTGTATAGGTGGAGTCCCAGTTACCAGTTGTCCACCAGCCAGTATACCATGCCATAAAAATCAATTTAGAAAAAACCATTGATGAACATGGTCTTATATCCACTTGAGTCCAGCATCTAAAAGTCCTTCCAGCTCTGTACATCATGGCTGCTGCTAGAACATGTAATTGAGAGAAGGAAGTGGAGAATATGACGGGAGAGATTCAGGTCCAGCAGGAAGGATGCAGGGAAGTGCGGAAGACTCGTGTTGTGCCGATGCCACATATAAATACAGGAGGTTTCCATTCCATCTCAAATATGCTGTATTGTTCCCAGTGGTATAATGGAACCAGCGGGCTTTCCAGTGATATCTCCAACATACTCCTATCATTAAACAGCAAGGGACGTAAAAGCTATCTGTGTGACATCGATGCCTGTCATATAACACCAAATGTCACTTTGCTCCTCTTAACCCCACATCTGGTGACTGAAAGGGAAGCACAAGTTATTAGGTCAACTGTAGATTGTAGACTATTGAGATGGTTGAAAGTCTATAAACGCTGCTAAAATTTAATTGGTTCACCAGAAGTGAAGCCTGAAGTTCCTCGTCCCTGATACCACATTTCAGTACCATCCTACTGCTGCAATGTCTCTTTAAAATAATACTCTTGTAAGTAGTAGAGGGGTCCATGGGCCATTTGAGCTCACCTGAGAACCAGTGCTACTGGTTCTTGAACTTCTATTCCATCTTCAGAAGTTAGTAAGTAAAGTAAATGTGTAACACTGAAGATCAAAAACCAGATGATTACCTCAGTTGGCTGCCATTCATGGTGTCCCCCTTTTGGGAATCCAACATCCAAATATCTCATAAGGGAATACTTTAGAAGAAGATAACACAGGGGCATATGTTTTTAAGTATTTAAGGGTTACGGGAGTTTGTTAGCTACTAGCGCTAGCTGTTGGCGACAAGAGATTGGCCCTGAGCACCATTATTGGACTAAAAAATATTCAGGCTTGCCTAGGTGTCTACATGGGTTTAATGGTTGCTGACGCTGTCTCTCTTTCCAAGGCCCGTATCACATTGGCTTGCACACTCAATGTAATGCCCGTAATGCTATTACATGCCTCCATATTCCTCATCCAGGATGTGATTTACTATGTGCCAAATAGTCCAATAGGTGCCTGTGTAGATTACTAGACAAGTTGTAAGGGCATGTGTAATTACGTAGGTTACACTGCTGCCCCCATGGCAAGAACCTCAGTCTCGAATAAAAGCAGAGCTGAGGAGAGCATTGGAAAGTAGCACCTTCTATGTCTCGACTCTTGTCCAGGGTTATCTGATGACTTATACAGATGCTACCATTTGTTTTTATTTTATTTCTCATGTTCGGTGGCCTGGTCAGTATTTATTACATTATTATTGAGGTCGTTATTGAGACCTTCTCTATTCTGGCGTGTGTGGGGAGATCATCCAGGAACATATAATGAGCTCTCTTTTGCTAATTCTTCTCATATTTCTCCCCCCGGCCTGCTCAGTTGGTGAAGACACGGTTAACAAGAGTTTACGTTCCTGGAACACTGTGGCTGGCAACGACTTTCAAACAACTTGTCTGGTCTTTGATATGTTTGCCGAACTATGCGTGTTTTTTGACCTCACTGATGTTCATTTTAGATATACCACGTTCCTTGCTCCTGCTGCCTCCTCCAACACTTCTATTTTAGAGCAGGGAACTTTGCTAGACACAAGTGCTGGTAACTCCAGATAAATTGTCCTTCTGGCTTGAGCCCTTTGACCCTCCTGACCTTTTGAAATGTTAAAAATTAGTTAGTCATCTATATTTGAAGCATTTGTTAAGTTCTTTAATTTCAGGGTTAGGTCTTGATGGATCATTGACTAGATGAAGGCCCTCACAAGTTAATAATAAAGTTCTTGTGTTGTGTGTCTAGAGGTAAGAAGGTAGAAGAGGTGATTTGTAAGGTCTGAAAAATGCCGGATGGGCTAGGAACTGTATATAGTACGGTGGTCTACATATAGATCTGTACAGATCTGGCACTGGCCCAATTGGGAGTTCTTTTACAGAATCCATCATGGTGGACATTGGCAAGGATTTGCACAAGGTCCGAAACAATTGGAATGAATATTACTGACTGCTATATTTGATGGCAGTCTATAGTCTGCTGTCGAAAGTTGTATGTGGCTCACATTGTTGCTTAGCTGGTTGGTTGAACATCCCATATTTGACAGTGCCCCCGACGCTTATCTAAAAGACATACAAAGCCCATAAATAGTTTGAGGTGTCCTGTATAATTAAGTCTCCTGTATGTTCAGTGGAATACACCTTTCTGGCACCACTTATATCCTAACGAAACAAGAAGTCTGGTGGAGATTGTGCCAGAAACATGAGATTGTCGGACAGAAATCTCATGTCTATGGTGATGTCCTACTACTCTTAGAATATCAGCATCTTTTAACCCTAGAGAGAACATTTCTTTCTCCTGGTCAGGGCAGACCACCTATTTGAGGCCTATCCAAAGATACATTTGGATGCGTTCCCAACTCTCTGAGAACAGTTTATGCCTCACTTATGCCTCAGTGAAAAGAAAAAAATCCGTATTTTTCCCAGTACATTGGCATGTTTTTGCCAAGCTGCTTCTTGGCCAGGCGCTTTGATCTTGCACAATGTGACCTGTGGTTGAGAGATGATCCTCTATCACGTTTCTTCAGGTACATCAACAGATAAGAACTAAGGTCTATGTTCAAAAGTTTCCTCTTGAGGGTCGTATTACATTCTTCAGGTCCCGTGTTTCTGCAGAAAGTATCATCTGCCGACATTCTGTATTTCTGCCAAATAAAATACTTAAATTTAACTAATTGTGTGATGGGTGGGGCTGACTCTTGTGTACGTCTAGTCGTGGGATGTACATAGTGGTCCTACTCTATAGTCGGGGTTAGTTTGTAGACGATTTAATGGAATGTAGTCTATGTTTTTGATAGCTTTTTGCTAATCTTTCCTTTCTGCACATGATTTAGTGGGTAAACAGTCTATGTCTCGTATGTACCAGTAAGGTGCTTTATACTGGTGTGTATTACATAGGCTTCAAAAACTAAAGGTCTTTAGTTCTTCCTGCTTAACCTCAGATGGGTAAAATAAAGCAAATGGAACGTAATGAAAAAGTCTACAACTCGGCCCCCAATTATATACTTCCTAATAGTTAGCCTCACCCCAGGAACTCCCCCAAAACTCCCGCTTTAGGTTGGGGTTTGCACAAGCCCTGCTTCTTTTGTGGTCCAGTTCACAGGATTGTCTCATCAAAATCGGTAGGGTTGGCAAGTATGTAAGTACTTTGAGCCATTTATATCACTCTTGTCTTCTTATGTTTCAGAAGGTCCTATGGGCCCGTCATGTACCAGGACCTCCTGAGTGCCACAGCTACCTCTATTCTAAGTTGTCGGTGGGATCTCCACCCTTCAAAAATCTATGATGTATCATGTGGATGTGGCATAAGTGTCTGAGATGAGAGTACCCCGTGATAAATTCAGAAGGGTTGTTTGCTCAAGAAATGTTTGTTTCAGATGAAAGTTGCACCCAGCATGGCTCTCGGGTTGATACTGGGGAAACGTAAAGAACCTGCACAAACACTGTCTTCTGGGGCAATCATCTTCTGGTAGAGGGTTTTGTCTTGCTGCGAGGTCTTGCTTTTACTCAACCCTTGCCATTAAGCTTGTGAAAAGGCTATACAAAGAGCCAAGAATATCTTTGGTCCACATGACCATGAACAATCTAAAAGGCTCTTGAAGGAATTGTCCACTTTAGACAATGACGTTTTATTAGAAAGGTTCCTAGACAATTTATGCTGGGACTTGCCAGTGATCAGCTGTACCCAGGAAAAAACCCAGTAAGAAGGGTTTAATTCCACCACATCGCCACCACAGGCTAAATGGAGCATTACTCAGTTTGTATTAAAATAATTGAGCAGTGTAATACGTGGACATTTTGGGTCCTCTAGAACTGTCCAGTCATCAAATGGTAACCAGCTTTATCTTGGAGGAGAAATAAGGTTTTAGAAGGCACTTTGTCCTGGTGTATAGCACCTGATGGAAAAGTCATGTCACGTCCTGCATGTCAGACTCAAAGGTAAATATCAGAACAGATGGTTCATTGAAAATGGCAGCTTGTATACAATAGTACGTCTGCATACTACCACCATGGCCTCCAAATTAATCCACCCTCTGACGTCACAGTCGAGACATCTGTCATGCTTTCCATCGGCAGATTGACACCTCGTCAGGTTGATCACCCCTGATTTGTACAAGCACGTGGAAAGCACATACCAGCACGACATGTCAGGCTGCAGGAAACACAATCAGTGCCTTGTGCAATTACAGGATTTCAAAGAGCAAAGATCTCTTAATATCTTGTGCAAACTAACATCTGTCTATGAAAACAGTTCCCTCTCCAGACTTCACTCCAGCACGCTTCATACTTCTGTAAAGATTCAGACAACATCCAAGGCATATTGAGATCCTAAGTGGACAAATTTTGAAGGAGTTGTCCACGTTTGGTTAGAAGGGTCTTCTGTCAATAAGCTAATCACATGGTGAGCAGCCTGACAGCAAGTGTTCAAGTCCTGCAGCGCCTCTACAGGGGACGTAAAGCATTACACAGTTGCATTCATCAATGTGCTGTCCATGTATTGTATGAACAGGCCAAATTCTCTAGAGCGAGAGACACTCTGGATACTAGATAAGGGTCCTGAACTGGAGACCACCCTTTGTTCTGTTTTCTGTAGACTCTGAGGCCAGAAGATGGAGGTCTTTCCTTGTGTAAGCCACATCCTCTTTCTTGTTCCGGTCCCAGTTTTGATGGGTCTGCCCCAAGGACCGGACCACTAGAGGGGTAATTATTTGTGGTTTTTTGGAACCTCCTGGAATGGGCTAAGGCAGGAATGCCCAACCTGCAGCCCTACACCTGTTGCAAAACTACAAGTTCCATTATGCCTGGACAGTTTACAGCTATCAGGGCATGCTGGGAGTTGTAGTTTTGCAACAGCTGGAGGGCCACAGGTTGGGCATCCTTGGACTAAGGGAAACTGACACCTCCAAAACGGGTTTTGAAGTAAACATACTGCCATGTAAGGTAAGATCTGTTTAGATCTGGTTCACACTTGTATTATCTTTTTATTTTAACTTGTGATATTTTGGGATATTTTTGAATTCCCTTATGGTCCTGGATGTGAGTGCCCCATTTATGAACTGAGACCCTATTAGCACATCATCCCTGCTCCTTCACTGCGGGTTGCTTTTTACGCTGCAGTAAAACCTTGACTATGAGCTACATTTTTCCCTTGAGAAACTCCAATTAAAGTCCAATTATTTGGTAAATATTAGGAGCAGCGGGAGCCGGGTGGCCTCTGTATGTTTTTGTGGAATGTGACACAGGGTCTCCGAGTACTGACAGCAGGGCTGAAACCATTCAAAGTGGATGCAGGGTGATTAGCAGGCAGTAATTGTGATCGGCACTGTTAATTTAAACTTTATCCGTCTGCTCGTCAAAGCTACAGGGCCGGCAAATGACACAAAGCGCAGACGGTGTGACCCGGGCCACCAAACACTTGTCAGTGATTTAGGGTGATGTGTACAGTCTCACTGAGGAAACCACAAGGGAGTATACAGGCTTAGGAAGTCGGGGTCAAAGAGCCCGCCATTCTGAATTGTGACTCATGGTTAGAACAAGTGACAAGTTATAAGTATATTGCATGTTTGAAAAAAATAGTTGGCCTCACTACAAAAGGTTGGTCCAGATAGTTAAAAAAAAATGTTAAAAGTTGTGTATTTTCGGTGGTCCTGCAGAACCCTATTGCATATCCCGCAGTTGTACCAACAGGTCAGAACAACCTAATTCCTCCATAGCCAATTACTTCTGCCCTGCCCAGGGTAGTGACACCCAATGGGGGTAAGTGGGTGGTCTGCTCCTGATAGTGGCGACTTGTGAAAGTTACCGCTTTCTCCCACCTACCAGGAACTACTGAAACTGGACCTCTTACCTTGCTCTCCCAGTCCTTCTATCCTTTACTCCCTTCTTCTGCCCTCATGCTGACTGCTCCCCATTTTACCGCTCAGACTCACAGCCAATACTCTGCTAAGCTTTGCCCCGCTCCAGCTCTCCATGCGAAACCTAAGAGGAAAGTAGTCAAGGTTTGTGGAAGGAATATACAATAATTTTACAACTTCGAAATAAACTTTGTGTTGCCCAGTTTCAAGATTTTACTTGCTGTCTGTGAATGGCAAAAACTCGCACAGATCTAATACTTCGCTCAGCGGAGGGTTACCAGGAGTCAGCAACCACTGGCACGTCAGCTGGAACTGCAACTCTCAGCATGCTAGGAACAGCCTAGAAAGTATGCATGCTGGGAGTTCTGGTTTCACAACAGCTGGAGTGCCAGAGGTTGCCGACCTGTGATGTAGATAATTCTCCATGAGATAAAAGGTCCAGGAAGATACATATAACCTGCACTGATACATTGTGCCAATTCTGAGGATTGGCGTGAATAGATATAATTGCAGCAAACTTTCAGCTGTGAAAATGAATTTGTCTATATAAGTTTATAGCTTCTGGATATAAAGAAGACCATTCTATCATTTTCATTCACTCACAGCCAGCAGAGTTATTAGTCATTAGGGAGCACAGCGCATATTTTACTATTGACTGAGATGGTGTATATATGCGACAATGCGAATATACTACCTATTGGGTGAGTCATTCACATTCTCCCACTTCTTCTCCCCTCTCGCAGCACACATGCAGACACAGCAAAACTGCACCTGCATCTCCCTCTGACCCCTCTTTTCCACCTGGTATTAACTGTGCTGCTGTAGATGCTTTTTTAGAGACTAAGGAGGTTCCTAATCATTTACTGAGATCCTGAAGACACGTAAAAAAGGCATCTTCTAGAGCCTGGAGTGTAAGAAAAAAAGCGGCCTCACATACACGACAGAGGGTTAAGTAGCCCTGAATTTTCCGTTTTTCTTGTCCTTCGACACATAAAAGAGTGGCAGGTCCTTAGTATAAATAACCAATTCTCCATGGCTTATTCTGGCAGATAAACTGAACAGAAAACACAAACACCCTAAAACATATCCACAGTGACGGATCCTGTGCGTCTGCACTCGCTCCAAAACTAACTGGCACGCTGCGCGCCTCTTTGAGCTTTCAGCACCTGCCGCAGGATACCTGCTAAGCTGTAGTAAAGAGAAAAACAAACCAGTTTATAAAGGTGAAATTCTTGTCCAGCTTACTGGTACGGGGAATATGGGGCTGGCTTGTCTTCCACCAGCTGTGTTGTTTCACTGTCAGTAGGCACAGTGAGGTCGGCAGAGGGGGCATGGGAGAATAGGTCAACCACTTGTTATGGAGGCAAGGTATGCAAAGAGATTAGAATTCTCTTGCAATGAGGGCAACGTATCAAAAGTCTTGCTGCCCTGGACTATGTAAAATATACACAGCCCCGATAATTCGTTGCTTCAAAAATGTATGTCCTTCTTGGCCTGAAATTTACATCACCCTCATTCCTGTAAAAGCTCTTGGACAGAAGAAGATCGCTGTATGTAGAAGAAGACCAGGGCTTCTTTCTGCCTGCAAAGTCCTCAAAGCTACTGTAGGTCCCTCAACTTACACTACAAAGCCTTTATTCCATTGGTTTCTCAAATCAGTGAATGTCCTAACCTAATATTGGAGGTGTTATTGCAGTCAATCCCAAAATTATCCCCTGCCCCATGAAAATCACTTGGGTCCAAGAAGCTCATGGTCACCACGTTACAGACCTGGGGCTCACTAGTGGTAAAGGGTGATCTTCTCGTCTAGTGGTCTTAAAGGTAAACTGAAAATCTGTAAAATATTTATTGACTGAGCATGGTCAGATACTATACTACTAATGTGGCCCTACTATGTGTGGACCCCACCAAACAGCTCCTTATTTCTTAGCTTTTTAGACCCTTTTGAGCGTAGGAGTGTTTACTATTGTAAATCAGGATTTTCAGGCTTTTCCTTCCTTACTTCCTTCCTTGCTTCTCATTTCTTTCTTACTTTTTCTTTCTGCCTTCACTTTTCGTTCTCCCTTCCCTTTCCATCCTTGCCTTTCTTTCCTTCCTTCATTGCCTCTCTTTTCTCCCTTGCCTCTCTTTTCTCCCTTGCCTTTCTTTCCTTTCTTCTTTGCCTCTCCTCTCTTCCTTGCCTCTCTTTTCTCCCTCTGCTCTCTTCCTTGCCTCTCTTTTCTCCCTCTACTCTCTTCCTTGCCTCTCTTTTCTCCCTTTCCTTTATTTCCTTTCTTCCTTGCCTCTCTTTTCTCCCTTGCCTTTCTTTCCTTCCTCCCTTGCCTTTCCTTCCTTCCTTCCTTGCCTTTCCTTCCTTTCTCACTTGCCTTTCCTTCCTTCCTTCCTTGCCTCTCTTTTCTCCCTTGCCTTTCTTTCCTTTCTTCCTTGCCTTTCCTTTCTCGCTTGCCTTTCCTTCCTTCCTTCCTTGCCTCTCTTTTCTCCCTTGCCTTTCTTTCCTTTCTTCCTTGCCTTTCCTTTCTCACTTGCCTTTCCTTCCTTCTTTCCTTGCCTTTTTTTTCTCCCTTGCCTTTCCTTTCTTACCCTCCATTTCCTTTTTACTTTCTTCTCCACCCTCTGTCGCGCCCAGTCCACTACTATTGTTGAATACTTTCTCAAACTTCCAAATCAAGCCATGCTTCAATATACTTTTAGTGCCATACAGTGCCCAAATAAGCGTGCCATCCAGAACCCATACCTTATTATTGCTTCTGAATATCATGTAGTTCAGGAACAGTAGCTCTATATATCTGACTTAGGGTACATTCACATGACCGTAGGCCATCTGTGCCGCAATATACGGGCATCAGCTATGTGCACTCCGTATCACGGACCTATTGACTTGAATGGGTTTGCAATCCGCAAGATACGGAGCAGTGCACAACAGAGCGCTTCCATGGGATTTCGGTCCGTGCCTCCACATCACGGAAAACTACAAAATGTTCAATTTTTTTGTGGTGCGGAACGTATCTTGTGGATCGCAGACCTATGCAAGTGGATGAGTCCACATCCGCAAACGTAGTGCCCTTGGCTGGTACCTGTCCATTGCAGACCTTTCTTTTCGGTGTACAGCTTGGGGCAACACGGTCGTGTGAATGAGCCCTAACAAAACTTCCTCTTCATATCTGTTTATACGACTGTCCTATAATCCGGAGTACCTGATAATCCAGGACCTATCTGTTCCCTTTGATGCTACATTTTTCTGTACATGCTACATATTGTAGTACCCGTCTACCACTATGTAGACTCTGGAAGGCTGCACCGGCTGCGTTTTCTCACCTTTCTTACGATATCTTGCTTCCTGTCAAGTACAAGTAAACATATTCCTCCTACATAACCTAGAACTGCAATAACTGGTGAAATACTGGCTGCTGCCGGATAATATCATGAATCTCTACACCTTGGATTTTTAAGCTTCAGACACCACAGTTTTCAACAGTAGACCAATTTGCCAGGATTGTCCTAAATCTTTAGAGATAATCGCAGCAAATTTGACCTGTTCTGCTCCCAAATGGGACGGGCTATACAATCCCTACCCAGAACTAGTCAACCTTGGCTGGTTTGTTGTATACCTTGGGGCGGAGCTTAAATGCCCAAATTTGCTAAAGGGTGTAGCTAAAAGGGTGTCCTATAGGTAGGAGTCACACCAAGGACTAACATAAGAAGACACTAGTATTACAAATGGCACATGCTAGGTGGGGGCCATGTCTCAAGAATTGCACTTTTAATCTAAGGGCCTTAAATGGCATCTGTCAGCAGTTTTATACCTATGACACTGGCTGACCTGTTACATAAGCACTTGGCAGCTGAAAGCCTCTGTGTTGGTCCCATGTTCATATGTGCCTGCATTGCTGAGAAAAATTAAGTTTTTTTTATATAAAAATGAGCCTCTATGAGCAACGGAGGCGTTGTCATTACTCCTAGAGGCTCAGCTCTCTCTGCAACGGCTGCACCCTCTGCACTTTGATTAATGCTAGGGCTACATGGTGACAGGCCAGGATCGCTGAATAGTGGTAATCCTATAGAAATGCATGGAACCGCCGTGGCAGTCGCAAGAAATCCATCATGGCTGCTGCGGCGATCTAAATCATTTATATGGAATCACTGCTACTCAGTGATCCTGGCTGCAACCAGTGTCGCCCGTGTGGCCCTAGCCTAACAGGACCAGGCAGTGAAAACCTCACCCTGCCAGTCACATTACAGAGGGCGCATCAGTTGCAGAGAGAGCAGAGCCTCTAGGTGTAACGACAACGCCCCCGTTGCTCTAAGAGGCTCATTTGCATATATTAAAACATAATTTTTCTCAGCAATGCGAGCACATATGAACATGGGGCCAACACAGAGGCCTTCAGCTGCCAAGTGCACATGCAACAGGTCAGCCAGTGTCATTGGGACAAATCTGCTGACAGACGTCCTTTTAAAATAGATCACAACCAATCAGATTCCAGTGTACCGTTTTCAAGTGTGACTGGACATGTGAACTGTAGTCATGTGACTCTTCACAGCCAATCCGTTTCATCATACCGTTATCCTGGGTTCTTGGCAAAATCATTTTTGCACAGGTTGACTTTATCACTTCAGTGACTCTGCAGTAAACGTCTCATTTACCGGTAACCGTCTCTAACCGCAGCTAATTGACTTTCTGGCTCTGGGTTAGGATTTTAATGTGTCCGTATTCATAGACCGCAACGCGTAAAATTCCCTTTGAAGAATTTCTAGTCTATTGTGGTCTTAACTATCCAAGTTCCAGACTGAAGAAAACCATATTATTCCAGAAATGTTGAAAGCTTAACTGGGTTGTCCTGTCAGGACACCCCCTTACTATAATCTTCCATTAGGGCACATAGGAGTCATAGGGAGTGCTCTTCTGCTTATTACTCCCCTCTTAGTCAAAGTGGAGAGTCACAGGAAAGAGCACTTCTTCTCTGATCACCCATGTAATATGACAACAGTATCGGTTGATATTGTTGGGGCTCAGATCAGCTGGGCCCATCAGCTGGCTTCATAGTAAGAAGGGGTTTGCTAGTCGAAGCAACCACTTGAAAGTGGTCCTGATAGCATTCCTGACATGTATGTTTTAATACATAACTGAAAGTGAAGGGGCACGCCCAGTTGAAAAGGGGAATGGATTTAGAAAAAATTTGTCCACTACTCTACTCCCTTATGTTGGCTATTAAATAAACAAACGTCTTCTGATCCTAGTCTAGACCTGACCCCGTGGTTGAGCATAAGGAATGTAAGGTGAGAATATCTTTTTTCGTGATGGATCTTAATGTTGAGAGGATTCTGGCCGATGCTGTCCATTTCCCTCGTTTTGAAGAAGGTAAAATTTCAGAGAGTTGGCAAGAGTCATGGTTTATACTGAGCCCTGTGTTTGTAGATAGACACTGTCTGCACCTCTCCTCCTCTGGTGGTGTTTATAGATATAAGATCCAAGGATTATTTTAGTTTATCTTTTACGAAGTTGTCTTTCTCAGATGGTTCTCCAGGGTGTTCAACTGTATTTATCAAAAAGTTTTAGAGCATTTCCATAATTATCACAATTCTGGGCATCTGACCCCAGAGACCCTAGAATGTGCCTGGTATAGGTTTTCTTGCTGTGGCTGGGTTCAGGGTGGCCCCATTGCTACCCTGGGTCTCCTGGACACCATTGAGGTGTTGCCACGTTTTGCTGAAGGGGATAATAAGGCATGGTGCACCCCAATGGGAATTAACTCCAAAGAGTCAGGGTTTGCAGTAAACCAGTGTGCTTCTTTACTGGAGGAACTAAAATGCAACACAATACAGACGAGGCACTAGCATGGCTTGTCCAGTATCATCTCTGGCAGAAGAAGATTCTGTGCTGAGGAAATCTGTCTCTTGCTCTCTCTCAGAAGGCTACTGCCCTGGCCAAAGGCCTGGAGAACCAAGGTCTGTTGCTCTGTCATCTGGCATGCCCTCTAGTCAAAGAGCTGGGGCCTGTTGCAAAGTATATCTTCTTCTGATCACTCGTGCCATCTAGCAGAGTCTCCTATTGTAAACTATGGTCCCTCTCTGAAGAGAACTAGTGGTGCTTCCATGGGAAGGAATAGAGGGGGGCCTCATCTGCACATTCCGATTTCCTGCGCTTGGCAGGCTCCATTTCAAGTGTAGATGGGACCCGCACCTATCAGACATTGGGGGCATATCCTAGTGATATGCCCCCAATATCCAAGATTGGAATACCCCTTTAAACAGAAACAATGGTGCAGTTTCAGTCTGTCATAGACTTGTATAGAGTTTCAATACAAGTCTTTGGGAATGACTAAACAGTATTTGCAGACATAAACAAGTCTTCAGACGTAAACTAAAGAGCTATACCAGACAGTCAAAATGTCAGTGTTTAAACAACGACATAAATCATAGCGCAAGTTAGCCCTTCCGAGTGTACTAAAGTAGTGAGTTGATGGCTTTGCTAGTAGCAATGGGGGGCAAATATCCACAAATATCCATATTACAAAGTTCCCTCTACTTCATTCAACCTTCATTCTACTGATCGGTGGGGTTCCCTGTAGTTAAACCGCTACATAGATGGCCTATATAAACAACTTTTCCCATTAAAAATAATCTTACTGTTTTATTTAGAGAGGTCCACCACAATCAAATATTTTAGCTCAGTACTTGGTCCTTGGCATCACTGGGCATCTTTTGTAATGCATGGAAGCCTGTGGACCTCCATAGTGCGTGAAGAAGATCTCAATAATTTCTGGTCATGTTACCTCTACTTCCCCCTGCTATGGGGCATCCCTTTACCAAAACAGGGTGGGAGACTTTTATGAAGATGACAACCCGTTTTTAGAACGATGCAGCCTTGTCCAGACCAGCTTCTTCTCACTGGTGGAAGATCGGTGTGACCACTGCAGGGGAAATATTGTATTACATTGTGCTCCATGCATGAGTGCTTGCAGGTAGCTCATTACTGTGGTCCACAGTGGGGTTCCCAAGTCATTGATTCCCATTGGTGACCACTAAAAGGGCATGTGGAGTAAGTTGTCCAGAAGAAACTACCCCTTCAAGTACATGGTTATATTTAACTATTTCTGTCTGCACCAAGCTTGTATTTTTGGAAAAGATTTACGTATCTGGATAAGTGCAAATAAATCCCATGGCCTTGACAGATGAGCTCAGAAAACACAGGAAGGGGCGCCCAGTGCCCCATCTATTTATGAAAACATAGCGGGCATGCAGTTCACCCTGATAAATAGGCTGTTTGTTTGTGGCCAGTTAATGGCTTTTTCCATCTTGATATCTGAGTGGATACAGCTTGTCCGATTTATTTTTGGTTGAGCATTTTGACCCTTCCCACCTCAGATATGTCTAAAGATAACGCTTTGACTAATCTTATCCTCTGACCCAGTAAATGGTTTTGTGTTGTCTCGTGACTTCTAGATTTACGAGTTATTATTGAGAAGGATGTTTCTGAATAGAGGTTGTGAGAGAGGATAAAAATAAAATAATTTTCCCCCCGAAAACAGTGTCCCTCTTGACGTTGTATTGTGTTTGGTTTTGAAGTTCATTCCTGTTCCCGAGAATGAAGCTCGGCCACAATACTAAACATGACCTATGAATAAGAGTGGTGCTGTTTTTGAAAAGAAAGCAAATTTTTTTTGTAAAGAACCCAGGTATCTGCTGATCTCCATGGATCTGACTGCAGGAGAAACGTAGCATTAGGGGCCAGTCATACAGATAACACAGACCCTATAATGCACGGACGGGCCAGTTTCTCCGAGATTGGCTGCTCCTCTTGGGAGTGGCTCATCCTTCTGGCTGAGAGAGGTGGATCCAGAGTAGGGGACTTCCTTCTTTGATGTCCTTATGGACAGGCATTGCCTTTCTTGAAAGGGACAGTTTTTTGCTAGAATTTATGCTTTACAATTTCTGAAATATGACATTGAGAAGCCCCAAAAGTCAGAGAACCGAGTCATTCAATGAATATTTAAGAATCAAAGGGGTGTGTAAATGCATAATTATTCCAAAAACAGTCCTATATGATTACTCATTTTCACCTTTTTCTAATAGACCTCGTCCCCAAATTATAATAAAGTCCAATGGGAAGGGAGCACCTACTTTCTGACGCTCACGTAAGATATAACACTATTGTAATGGTGCCCCAGTGGGAGAGAGAATAGTAATGTTTGAAATTAAAATGGAAAATTCAAAAATGTTGACTTTTCAAGTTTGTCATTTTTTGTTTCTTGAGTGCCCCTCAATCCATGTGTCCATACTCCATTGTTCTGTCGATTTGTCAGGCATTTTTCGTTACGTGAAGGAATGTGTTCAGTCCCCCCCCTTGCTATTAACAGAGGAAATACAGTGAGGCCCTTACAGTTTTTGATTTAGATGGAGACATCTTCTGGAACAAACGAGCCTTATGATGACAGACACTTTTGCCCCGGTAATCTGATTTCCCAGCTGTTATTTAGCTTCTGAAGAAGGATCTTTTTCTTACATGAAACACTTTCTGCAATCTGCAGATATTGAAGGGAAGGGGCTGCTGGAGAGGTTGCAGGCTTCTCCTGATTTAGGGCTTATCTTAATTTCATGGTCCATTATGAGGAGCTCCAGCTGAAGCTATCAATCAACTTCAACCATTTTTTGAGATATCCAGCCTTAGGAGTCTCCATTCCCATAGACAAAATGTACTTGTATCTCTTTCTTGGAAATCTTGGTGACTACTAGTATGGCCTTCACAACAACTCTCATGGGGTTGTCACCCAGCAGCCCCAAATTTCTTAAATGTAAATTTTCCAATATACCAATGTTTTTGCTTCTGATTCGCCAGATTTAGTGTCTTGAATTCGATCCTCTGTAGTAGGACAATTGGGGCAAAATTAAATCTACTGTAAGTCATGGGTTGTTTTGAAGCTGAGATATTGGGTGCTGTATGACAGGTTCCTAAGAAAGGAGCTCCTCTTATTAGCAGTGACTTTCAAATTAAAAAATGTAACTATTCAGCCAAACCAGCCACCAGATGTTTGTAGATGTCAGCTCTGCATTCTGCAGAATTGTGAATGCAGCACTGGAATATAATGCAGGCTTTAACTCAGGAATCAGGATCAGTAGAAGTAAGTAATGTAATGCACATAAACACTCCTTCAGCAAAATAGTGAGTGCAGCTCTGGTGAGTATAATACAAGATGTAACTCAGTACAGAATAAGTAATGTATGTACACAATGACTCCACCAGCACAATCATAAGTACAGCTCTGGAGTATAATGCAGGATGTAAGTCAGGATCAGCACAAAATAAGTAATGTAATGTATGTACACAGTGACTGCACCAGCAGAATCGTGAGTACAGCTCTGGAGTATGATACAGGATGTAACTCAGGATCAGTACAGGATAAGTAATGTATGTACGCAGTGACTCCACCAGCAGAATAGTGAGTGCAACTCTGGAGTATAATACAGGATGTAACTCAGGATCAGTACAGGATAAGTAATGTATGTACGCAGTGACTCCACCAGCAGAATAGTGAGTGCAGTTCTGGAGTATAATACAGGATGTAACTCAGGATCAGTACAGGATAAGTAATGTAATGTACACAGTGACTCCACCAGCAGTATCTTGTACCTCTTGACCATCCAAAAAACTCTGACTATATGGTAATTTATATCTGGCTGCTCCACCGTATAATTGGCTCCGCTCTTTTCCATGCCTGTTCCCAGGGCTCTTCTTCTTCCATAGCTGCTATGAAAGTCTTACACTTGGTAGATTGAAGTCTCATTACTGTGGAGGACGTGAATCGATGCGGATAAGAGTCCTTGAGACTTTGGAGAGCTTTGTGAATTTCGTGAAATTTCCTGAGCGCCCATCTCTGCGGCACTAGACCCCAGCAGGCTTTTTGTCTGCCAGTGTAACGGCTCCCCTTGCACACTCAGCCCTTTGTTCGCTCTAAGTACTTGCTAAATTACGTACCAAACATTGTGTGTGCTAAAGGAAGACCGGGCCCCCTTAACAAACATGAACTGCTGGAAGATCAATAGCTATATGAATGAGGCACTTATACCACATATACCCGGCCCTTGTGTTTAACCCTTTGCTGTCTGATTCAGCAGAAGATATAATGCAGGTGAAGGATTGGACTATGGTGGGGTCAGAGGGAGATTGTATCATTCCATTTGCACCAATATTCTGGCATAAAAAAAGTTGCTCATTTTTCCATACCGTTATTAGGGGTCTATGGGACCCCATGGAGACCCAAACCATCGCCTTAGATGTGGTAAATGCCATTTCTCCTGAAGTTCCTTCTCAGCATGCTTCATGTAACTTTATAGAAAATTCCAGGTTATGGTCTATGGATGATCATTTGGAGAGATTTGGTACATGCTCAACCATAATGCGTGACCAAACCACAGGGTAGAAGTTGAGTGCCCATCATGTGCCTACCACTGTGGCAGAAGCCAGCTGCCCAGGATTGTCAACAGGCCCCCATGAAAATTGGCCATAGAGCTGTAACAGTCTACAGGTTCAACTGTGCAGATTGTAACGCGTTTCGGGAAATGACCCTCACAGCGTACGTACGTAAAAAAAAGCATCTATGCATCTATACATTCTTTTGGGAACCCTTTCACCCATCATCCTGTTCCTAAGTGTGGATCCTGTACGTGCAACCATTAGCACCTCCACTCTAAATCACAAGATAGAAATGTTGGCAAGTACCTTATGAGGATGGACTTGACTTTCACAAGAAGTTGTCCTAAGCATCTATTAATATGCAGGGGACCAAGCTAACCATGAAACATCTGAGTAGAATACCCTTTGAAGCATGCAAGGAAATTTGAGAACCCAGAGTATCCCTACCATTGCCCTAGTTGTACTGGAACCCATGACCCCAGCGCTGCCCCATTGACATTCCTCTTAATACATTGAAGTAGCTTTGAAAAATAAAGACAGACTTTAGAAATATTGACATTCCTTTGAGATCAAAGTAATTTTTGCTCTTTTAATCATTTCCAGATACCATCTTGACATTGTGTGCACTGGATTCAGGGCTCCTCATCAGATGACCCTGTCCATGAATGAGAAAGTGGAGGCCACGTGCTCTCCTAGAGCCTTGCTATGAGATCGGTGTGGTCTGATCTCCCCGTATCATCCTCACAGTGGAATTAAATATTAATGTAAACTTTGAATTCTTGTCCAAGCTTGCACAAGTCACATTTTTTTACTTACATAATTGTATCCTTCCCGCCCATACTAAACGTGACCTCAGTTTGACCAGACAGATTGAAAGAACATGAATAATGAATGTGCCGTTATGCCTAGTCCGGCCCCGAGGGGGAGAAACATGACACAGTTTGTCATTCTTTAAGGAGCACATTTCAGCAGCATCAACTCTATTATTACCTGGTAGGGTTCACCCTGCTGATTGAAATGATATATGTTTCGTGAAAATTGGTTGTGGTGTTCCTGAGAAAAAGGAGTTCTTTTCTTTGTACAAATGAGGACTCCAGTGCTGTAAGGGGTGTGGCCAGCACTGGGGCTAGGGTGTGCCCAAAGTCCTAATTTGCATAAAGTATTAAAGTCTTCTTTCTCAGGAACACAGCAACCGATTTTTACAATATAGGTATCATTTTATTCAGCAGGAACAACCCTACAATACAGTATACCTAGTTTAATAAAGTTGATCCTGCCGACATGTGCTCTTTACGTCCCTGGATTATACTCAACCTCCTCAGGCCTTGCACTCAGCAAAACACATACAGTAGGGAGCAGCATCACAGATGACCTGGTACCTGAGTTTTGAGATTATTATGAATCCTAATATGAATAGTATAGCTGTATTATTTAGACATTGCGTAGCTTTGTTATTAGATTATTTGGTGACTGCATGTTGGTATCACTAGAGTGCTATATGGTCATGTTCACTAAGGCACTGTCCAGTACATTATTTGCTATATACGGTGTCGGCAGCACTACTGTATATAGCATTGTTATTTAGGGTATTAAACGGACGTTTTTTGGACAGCGTATGGCACTGCTATCTGGGAATCATTCTATATGGAGGTAAAAATTATACGCACGGTATAGTTATTTGTGCACTGTATGACAGTACATCACTTGGGGGGCTAGGTGCTAAGGGATGGTCCTGGACAGGACACCGTCTATCTTGAAGCCAGCCCCAATTCTAAGGCCTGTTCTCAGAAGACCATTAGATCAGCGGATGCATCCAGGGATAAAACTTTTCTTCTTTGCATTGGCCAGCCCAGAATTGTAATAGTTAAATCAATGCATATCTGTGCTATCAGGAATGGGCATAGGAGGTGAGATGCAGGAATGTGTGGCGCCAATTCCAGGGACCGTTTCATCACCCTCTCATTTATGCAGGCTCATTGTCTGTCAGCAGCCATGCTAAGAGTAAACATTGTAGACACCCAGGACCGTTCCTTGTGCCCTCGGCTTCATCTGAATAAAAGAATTCCGCTCATTGTTTCTTTAGACTTGGCTGCAGACAGTCTCCTATATCGAGGCACTGGCCTTTTGGTAACTTCACGGGTGACTTTATTGCATATGCTGGCACCATGATCCAAAAACATAGTGGGAGGTCCCATCTGTGTGGCATCATCTTAGCTGTATGACTGTTGGATTGACACCATGACCATGCATTCCGTTACCATGCCCAACATTGTTATGGTTTAGTTGCTCGCGTAGGTGCTCACAGGGCTGCCCTTGGTTGGTTTGTGCCTTATCTTTTATTGATGCTCACCAGATAATGCCCAAATGAACCTTCTCATGTTTTTGCTACCAACTGTGTCATGAGAGTGTAATGTTCAAGCACCTAGACCATCAGCACCAGTTGTGCGGTCTTTTTAAAAGTGAGAGGTGATGCACTGCACCTGGTGCACATCTCTTAGACCAACCCTTGGTGAAGCTAATGGTAATAATCATATACATTTTGGTCCTGCTTCCAGAGCCATCCCTCAAGCTGCTGAGGTCTTAAAACTCGAATGATGAACAAAACTGCAACAGATTTTTTACTCGTGTTCCTTTGACTAGGAGTGAGATGGTAAAGGGTTCTTCAAGTTTGGATGAAAGTCTTCTTCATCTCATTGCCAGGTGTCTTCATTTACGAACCATCTCTTATTGTGTTATCAAAAATGCCACACTAATAGTGGAGGAACTTTTTGTGATGTTATGTGTGATCATTTTTTTTTTACACGTCTTCCCTTGACTAGAAGTGAGATGGCATCGAGCTCTTCAAGCTTAGATGAAAATTTTGTTCTGTCTCTGTCACAAACTCACCTGTATGGGCTCCAGCGGCGTGAACTTCCGGCTTCGGCGCAGCCGCGATGGGGAGGTGTGCTGCTAAGCCAAGCCCCCTGGGCTTTACTTGTCTTCCCTTCACTAGGAGTGAAATGGGATAGAGTTCTTCGAGCTTGGACACAAATCTTCTTCCATCTCGTTGGCAGGATGTTTGATTTTAAGAACCATCTCTTATGGTGTTATTAAATATGCCACACTCGTAGTAGAGGAACTTTTTTGATTGTTAGGATTTTTTTTACACGTCTTACCTTGACTAGGAGTGAGATGGCATTGAGCTCTTCAAGCTTAGACGAAAATCTTGCTCTGTCTCTGTCACAAACTCACCTGTATGGGCTCCAGCGGGGTGATCTCCGGCTTCGGCGCAGACATGATGGGGAGGTGTGCTGCTAAGCCAAGCCCCCTGGTGACGCATCAGCATCCTTAGCACAGGATGCAATGCTTTTTTTCTCCCCACAGCAGGCATGTGCTGGAGGAGACTAACCGTGGACTGATTACTCAGCTGCTCTATTCCTGTGTGCTAGTGTTCTGACTAATGGATCACCGAGTCATGACCTATCAGGTTCTGATCCTGGAACTTGGTGCTCTATTTAAAGCAACTCTTGGCCATACACCAGAGCCAGTGACTCACTAGCTGTGTTCCAGTTTCCTGTGCGTATTGGATTGCTCGCTCCGGATTGTCTTCTGACCACTCTCTGCCTCTCATTTGGTACTGCTTAACCTGCCTGGTTGTGACATATTGTTACGTATGACCCTGCTACACTCATAACAGAAGTGCCAATCAAAGTCAATGGTAATTACCATTAAGTAGTGTTTCTCCAGAATGTTCTTCTGATGAGGTCTTTCCGAATGGCATGTTGATTATTTCAGAGATGATATTGATCTATTGTGATGCAAGTTATCCTCTTATTCTCACCTTTTGAATCACTTTGTCTTCTCATCGTTTCTTACAACTGGGCAGTCGGAAGAAAACTCTGTACTGCCTTGGTTTGGAGAACATGTCTGTGATGGAAACCTAAAATTCAGCATTGCTCGGGTTGCCTTCTGTTGTTTAGTTTCCCTAGCTGAGTGGACAAGGGGTCGGACAGAGAGCTTTTGTAAGCTGTACACGGCACCACGGTTTATATATGAATCAACTGTTCCAGCAGCACAGGAATAAACAAACGGCCTGGAAAAAAAAGCATAGGAGATTAAGCAAACTGGGAAAGACCTCTTTGTGTGTTGGGACTGGGTCAACTTCTGTCTGGTCTCACTGGGACAGTCTCCGGCTGTTCCCAAAGCACCAGTCTTGCAGGATTTTCCTGAGGGACGTCTACTCTGTACTAAAGAACAAGAAAAAAATAATGCAACTAGTTGATATACAGGGATGAACATTATGCAGACACAAATATTATTTTTTTTACATATTCATTCGGTGTTTTTCCTGGCAGGTCTTCATCAGTTCAGAAGGAAATGTTGGTACATCTTCCATTCATAAAAGTTTATTGGGCAATTGTTCAGGATTGTTTGTGCATATTTTTGTGATTAAGTTAATCCTTTTTTTACTTCAAATATGAGTCTGTTCAGGAAGTAAAACTATTCCATTGCCTGTGGGGAATTCTACAAAATTGTCTGCAGTGTCTGGCAAGCTCCAAGAACATTAAGAGAGACCAACCTTCCTGATGTCACCCCTTTGTCCTTTCGAAGAGTTGGGAGGGAATTCCCATTAGTACAGAACCTTGACTATGGTGGCATTTTTTATGTGTTTTTAGCTTTTGACAAGTGGTCCAATTGTGATAAGAAAATTGGGCCACCAAATGAGGAACCCTAGAGGACCTTGAGGGTCCTGCTTCAATTTTTGGTTTCTCTGTGTATAAAACTAAAGTAAAGTCAACTTTTTAATACACAAGTCTTTATTTACCTTCCATTCGTCAGTTGTCTCCTGTGTCCCCTGTTGTTCTTTGTCCGCTTTTCTACGCAATGCAGTTTCCTAAACATTATCAGATTAAGATGACTGGGAGCAGGGGATTTGGTAAAATGTATAGATTGAAAAATTTGTGATTTTAATATCTTATGCCGTTAGAACTCGGTTTGTAGAAGTTGGAAAACCCCATTTGAGAAGCCTTGAGATAAGCCTCATCCACATCTCCTCCTGTGTAACCTCATAGAGACTTCTTAATAATTGCACAGTAATTACACAGTTGAGTGACCTTATGACCATCAGCTATTATCCAGAGTATCTGCTATGTGCGGCACGGACAGCAGCTAGATGGACTGGAAGTAACTCCACAAGGTCCTAATGGGTTGTCACAAGTATGTGGAGGCATGCTGACTGCAATGCATCCCACAGCTGCTGGAGGGAACGTGAAGGAGGATCCACAGTGCGAACACAATGATCAAGGTGGTCCTACAGTTGTTCAATTGGCTTCTAGTCTCGGAATTAGGGGCAAGTGTAGTACTTGGAATTCTCAGTCATGCTCTTCCAACCAGTGTTGGATATTTGTAGCCGTGTCTTGTTGGAAGATTTTATCCACCCTAAGAAAGACAATCTGCAAGAATGGATTCATACGTTGACAGTGCCTTCCACATGGATGAGTGTCCCCAGAGAATGCCACCTTCCCCAGACCATAACATTGCCACCACCAGCTTGTGGTCTTCAAGCAATGGTTGCAGGGTGTTTTTTCTCTGATGCTTCTCCTCTGACACGCCAACGTCCATTCAGTCAATGAGGCCGAAAACCTGACTTATCGGAGAAGACAACCCTTTACCAGTCAGCGGAGGTCGAATTCTGATACTGACATGAAAATCTGAGCCTTTTCTGCTGATGCCACTTTGTTAGGAGAGGTGCAGAGACAATCTCTACTTCAATGGAATTTCTAGGGCCAAAGGGTAAAGCCTCCACTTTTCCAATAAACAGTGCCACTCTTGTCTGGCATTGCAGCACAGCTACATTCACCTGAATTGGGCTCAGTTGCAATTCCAGACACAGCCCCCGGACATGAGCGGTGCTGTTTTTAAGAGGAAAAAGTATTTTTTTTCTAACCTTAGTCAGACATTTAATCCTTGCTGCCTAAAGCTACTAGCCTACAATGCAAGGTAAATTCAGATATCCGTATAACATATTGACGGAATGCGATGCATTTTGTCTCCATTTCCTGCGCAGACTAATACTAAATCTTGTACTGTGATTGCCTTTAGCTCTTTACATAGGCTTTTCATCCCTTCTCCTAAGTAATGCAATGCATTACAAGCAAAGGGGGTTCCCTAAAGGAACCAGAGTTCTCTGCTGGGGGCTTAGAGGTATTCAAACCATATGACCATAGAAGATATCTTACAAGTCCCTGCTAGCAGTATAATCTAAAGCCTCTCGGTATCCACTCATAGTCAGCCGAAAATGATGTCACCTTAAAGTAGTACCAGATGGACATCAAAGTCTGTGGTTTCTATTGCACTGGGCAAAAAAGACCCCCACATGTCTGATAAGAACTATCTATCCTCCTACTCGCACTCTATGGGATGTTGATAC
Source organism: Bufotes viridis (assembly GCA_033119425.1). Lineage (NCBI taxonomy): Eukaryota > Metazoa > Chordata > Amphibia > Anura > Bufonidae > Bufotes > Bufotes viridis. The sequence goes on along the minus strand of CM065599.1, from coordinate 54,763,600 downwards.
TGTTTCCATGGCCTTTTCATTATTTACCGAGCACAGCACCATACATTGTATAATGGCTGGGCTTGGTATTGCAGCTCAATCCCATTCACTTGAGTGGGAAGGTAGCTGCAGAAACATCATATAACTTATGGACATGAAGTCACAGGCCAAGAGTGCCCTGGCCCCTTCCAACAGCTGCCGGAGTCGGACCCTTACTGTTCAGATGTTGACGACACACCATTAGGATAAATCATCAATATTTTTGTCTTGGAAAATCCCTTTAATCCTGGTGTTCTGTACTAGACACGGCTGTGTATCTATTTTCTTTGGAGTGTCTAATAGGAAGGGTGTTCATACCATAGAGACTCAGATGACAAGATGACCATACATTTTGTGTTTTGGACAACCGTGCCATTTTTGAAGATTTGTTTGTCATGCCAGGGTCACTGCCAACTTTGAGAGGTTCAATCTAGTTACTTTGAAAGAGAACCTTTGACATACACAAAAGATGAGGGCTAGTGGCCATAGCCACAGTAATAAACAGTTTCTCCTTCCACCTGCTTCTTGGTAGCACCACATTCCCATTTGCCCACAACAGGAGGTCCGGATGGTCCCCATCCCATTTTCATAAATCAAGTAAAGCATTTCCAGTTGGTATGGTTCATATTTTAGCGGATGAGTAGGTCCTAAAATGTTAGCAGAGATGTATTTGAGGCATGAACGTCCCAAGACCTCATATCTCAGGTGGTGAACCCAATAGAAACCTAAGTTTTATCATTTCTATTGGGCGACGGTCCTCTGAGTGTGCCATTGGTAAAAAGTTATTACCTATATGTTCCTTCTAAGGCTATGAGGACAGACTATCTGGACATTTAGTCATGGAGGCCTGGCATCCTGGTATTGCACCTTTCCTGGTTGATTTCTGTAGTGTAAATGTCACCGATCAGTGACTACCCTTTGTACCTTGTGGTTCAGACCACACCTCCATGAGGGCTTAAAAAGGTGAAGCCAACAAATAGTTTTAGGCCATATTATAAAGCATGACCATAGATGGTCGGTTGGTGGAGCATGCCCTCTAGATGTTGGGTTGGGGCACCAACAAACCTTTCCACCTCCATCAACTCCAGTTAAGGATCTACCATATCAAGAAAGAACAGCCCAAAATCCTTTGGAAAAAGTAGTGGCCTAGGGTCATCTGACTGCCCGGTTAGAGGCACCATTTGGAGCGGCAAGTCCCTGACATTAAGTTAAAATAATTTCTTCCTTCCACCTGCCCATGAAACACATTTCCACCATTAACTTTTGGCTAAATGAAGGGGAAGCCTGCCAGGGTGGGATTAACCTCTCCAGTCCCACGAACGCCTTTTGCAGGCTGACTGATGGCCTTTGCTGGGATAAAGCTATAGGGAGCTGCACACATGTGGTGAGCGCTTACTTCTGCCAGATGTTTCCCCCTCCTCTGCTGCTGAAATCGTGCTCTCCCAGCATAGCTGGGTGTGATTGATGTATTACACAGCTTAGGTTCCTGTTTAAGCAATAGCACAATATATACCATTACATTTTTACAGACGTCTTATGAAAGTAAGAAAAAAGGAAGCATGGAGGGGTCGAAACAAGACCGACCCAAATGGTGGAAATAGGGGTGTGATCTTATATTGTTATACGTACAGGATAGGATATCTATTGAATACTTATTTCCTAATTATGACAGTCCTGTTGGCTACTGGACATCTACAGTTTACGTTTGGCTAATTTTTTCAATGACTTCTAGTTTTCTGAGCCATCATTGGGAAAAAAACATGGCTGCTTTCTTCCAAAACAGCGCCACACATATCCACAGTGTCAGCACCAGGTTCATGTGGGCCTTTGGCGCAATTAGGGCTCGGTGGGCCCCCTAGTGGCATTTTGCACATTGCTCACGGCAATGAAACTGGAAATGTTATATATATAAACAAAACAGGCCGAGCTATACTTTTTACCATTTTTTGCATGCATATACCTTTTTGATTGCGTCTTATTCAATAATATAGCTCACCATAATTCTCCCCAGTAGAATGTGACAGTAGAAAAATGCCCCCAATGTGTGCCAGTACAAAAAATGCCCCCTTAAAATGAGCGCCAGCACAAAAAATGCCCCTTATAATGTGTGCCAGTGCAAAAATTCCCCCATAGTGCTCCCGTTCCCCATAGTGCCTCCCATAATGTGCCAGTATAAAATGCCCCTATATAGTGCCCCCAGCAGATGCCCTCAGTGTGTCCGCCGTAATTTTACAGTATAAGATACCCCCTTAGTGCCCCCAGTAGATGCCCTCATAGTGCTCCTCTCCCCCTTCCTCATAGTGCCCCCATAATGTGCCAGTATAAAATGCCCCTATATAGTGCCCCCAGCAGATGCCCTTAGTGTGTCCGCCGTAATGTAACAGTATCAAATACCCCTTTAGTGCCCCCAGTAGATGCCCCCATTGTGCTCCCCCCCTTCCCCATAGTGCCCCTATAATGTGCCAGTGTAAAATGCCCCTATATAGTGCCCCCAGCAGATGCCCTTAGTGTGTCCGCCGTAATGTAACAGTATCTAGTGCCCCCAGTAGATGCCCCCATAGTGCTTCTATCCTCCCCGTCTCCATAGTGCCTTCTATAATGTGCCAGTAAAAAATGTCCCTATATAGCGCCCCCATAGTGTTAGTTCCCCCCATAGTGAGCCCAACAGCATTGTGCCAAGTGAAAAAAACAAACAAAATAAAACACCAATACTTATCTCCATGCTTCTGGTAGCAATGCAATGCAGACCTCTTCCAGCCTGTGTCCCGTGCTGTACGCTGCCGGCTAAGGTGGCGAGACAATGATGACGTTATTGCGCCTCCTGCACTGTCCTCTGATAGGCTTCAGCCACTAGGTCTGGAGCCTATCAGAGGAACTGGAAAGGGAGAAACCTCTCCCCTACCCCGCCGCAGCATCCAACTGTATCATTGTATGTAGAGGGATGAGCGCTCCCACAATGGAAGCTCTCCGTTCCCACAGCCCTGCTATCACCGCCCCCCACTTATTCTCAGGGCCACTCCGCCCGAAGCGATCCCCTCACTACGCCTAATTGGTGGTCCGGTCCTGGGTATGCCAGGTACTGGCGCCGGCCCTGCACAGGTCATATAAGGTATTGCAACTCAGCTGCATTCATTTCTATGGAGTCAGGACACCCAAGCAGCTGATCGGCGGGGTGTCGGACCTCTGCCAATCGGCTAATGATAACCTATCCTGAGGATAGGTTATAATAAATGCTGGACAAACCCTTACGGGTTGGAATTAAAGCTAGCACCCCAGGTGATCCAGAGAATTCCCTTGGCTGGGGAAGTATGATATGTTCTGTTCAGCAAGGAATGTCACTTTACAGGGAAGATCCTGGAATGGTGTTAGGGTCCTGGCTTATGCCAGGGACAATATTGTGGGAGAAGGTTTTTGGCCCCCCCCTCAGGCACAAGGGCCCATGTATCATTGCTGTCTCTGCACCCCCTTTAGCTAGGCTCCTGTTCCAATATGACCCTGCATGCAGAATCTATGACTACCTTCTCTGACATTGTGCACGTCACCTTCTATGAAGCAATCTGTTAGGATTCACCCATTCTTCTGGGGGACATTCCTCTATATCGAGCTCTGTCCCTTCTGCAAGGGCGGCCACTAGATAAAGCTCACAGTTACGAAAGCATTGCTCTCAGGATCTGCTGGTTACCTCCCTGTTCTGCGTTCTTCATTGTCAGCCAGAGTTTAAAAGGAAAAAAAAAAAAAACACTAAAAACACATTAGGGATGAGGCCTGCGTGATCTCAGTACGGTTCCACCAGTGCGAGCCAGATAAACTCCCAGTACGATTAACCCTGTGACTGCCAATAAAATTATTCTCATAAACTAAACTGCAAGGCAAAGAGGGTCACACTTTTAGTAATCATTATAAGACCTTTAGCCTTTTTCTTTCTAAATGGGATGTCATTCATTGTATGCTCATTACACCAGGGTCAGACAGGCCCACCAGCCATACACATTAGTCTAAAGTTACCGTAATCAAAACGGACAATTTCAACCCAAACAATGGTTTATCAATCAAAATTTAACAGTGAACGATGGTTTTAGCCGGCAAAGAAATTGGCCATGTTTGAAATTTTCATCCAGTAGTTGGACAAAAGATTAATCTTGAATGAAAGATCTTTCCTTGAAAGAACGTTCCCAGAAAGACCCTTCTACTTGATCCTGTCATTGAATATGTATGGACCAGTTTGAACGACTGTAATGGACAGTATGCACTAAAGTGTGTTGTCTGCAAAATAATGATTCACCAGACATCCATCCACCTTTTTCCTATCTAATGTGTATGGCCACCTTTCCAAAAAGATCCTCTGGTGGACCTGCACTCTGATACCATAATGGGTCCCAACCCCCAATTGGAGGCGGCCCTTCACTTACCACTAGGGTCTGTTTCTTACAGGGAATCTGTCAGCAGTTCTTTCCATGCTAAACTACTGACCTCACTAGAAAGGGGCTGGGTCAGTATACCTTTTGTGGAGCTTTTCTCATCAGGAGTAGTGTGAATATGAAGTTTTATTCTGCCAGATTCCGCTCCTGCAGGGGTAAAGGAGACAGAGCTTCACTGTGACATGCCGTTTGCATTGAACTGCTTCACAGCTCCTCCCCTTTGAGAGACAGCCATAGCATCCAATCAGAAGACCACTACAGCCATCACTCAGAGTGGAAGGGCTGTGAATCAGTTCAATTCAGAGAGCACTTCAAAGGGAAGCTCCACCTCCTGGCCACTTGAAGGAGTAGAATTTGGCAGAATAAAACTCACTACTCCTGATGCAATAAGCACCGCAAAGGGTATGTTTATACTGTTCTTGCCAACCCCTACATAATGCTGTCAACAGTTTTTAGCATGGTCAGAACTGCTGACAGTCTCCCTCTAGCCTATTAGATCTTTTCGATGATATGGCCTGTGTGTGCAGTGATAATAGAGGTGGTATGATTTTATTTTAAAAAAATTGCATATGTAGATGGTGAACCCAGTGGACACCAGTCTGATACTGATGAGAACTTTGATGCTCGGACTGGCTCCCTTTCCATGAGGGCATCAATGCAGTGCCCTATCAAAGGTGAAAAAGCTGGAGCAATGGGGCCGCTGTAAAACTCCCTAAAGTGGCAGTCCAAAATGAGATGGATACTCCAACCCCTGTATCTATCAAGGTAGACTATAATATCACCATGAAAAGCTCTGTCAAGGACCTTTTTCCAGTTCTATTAGTCAGTTGACTTCCACAGTAGAGCAGAATACCTGGCCAGTGTGCTTCTCCCCTGTTAATTTAAGAAGAGGGACCCTCAACCTTTTCACCTATTGCAACCCCAATACTAATAACCAGGTATATATCATAAAGGGCGGCCATACAGACCTAAAATGCCTATCCACTCACTCGATGTAATTTATGGTATTTTTACACCTATGTAAAGAACTGTTGCTGGAGGCCCCGGAACAAAGCAATGAGAGATGTCTCCAGACTTGTGAGCCAGGCGGTCTTATTCATTGCCCTGTGCTTATATAGGGTCTATAGGGATACACTGTAGTCACATTTCTCTGATGTAAAGGCTTCTCGGTGACAGGGTGTTCATGATTATAGTCTGCCTGTCTGTCACGTGAAGATTTTGATTTTTACAGATGCAGGGAAACTAAAGGAGAGGGGTGATTAACATCACATGAAGTTAAACAAGGATGGCGTTTGCTCTAAAAAAGCAGGTTCTGGGTATTATGCCTTGTATATAAGACAAATAATAGGATACCTATGGAATCATGTTCTCTTGGGAGAGAAATATAGTCCTTACCCTGCCCAGTAAGGCTACTTTCACACCAGTGTTAGGAGACATCTGGCAGGCTCTTCCGACACATATGCCGGCATTCATCTGGACAAAAACCATGGTGTGCAGCAACTTTTGCCCGGTCAAAGATGCCAGGAAACAGCTGGATCTTTGCTGGTTCCCATTATAGTTATTGGAGTCCACCGTGCAGGTGGTACTTTGCAGTTATACTGGATGCAAAGAACTGTCTCTAACGCTGGAGTAAAATTAGCCTTAGTCCACGAGGTGCTCAGTCTCCATCAAGTCTCTGCTCCATTTATGCCTGATCCCTGAATGCAGGACAGGCTCCAGGTATATGTGGCGGCCTGTGTACATCTCCCTTAGTTTGACAGTCTTCAAGAATGTTACCTAGATTGGCGTTGGCCTCCCAAGCCCAGTCCATGTCATGTCCGCCCTACCTGCAGATCTTTGCAGTGGGAGCAACCACCTTCTGTGGTTTGAAGGATTTGCTCAACGCCTAAATTCTTTGGAGAACCCCTAGATTTTCACTTCCAGCTACATTTGAGATCTTAGGAAAAGAAGTTAGCTACTTCCATCTTCACTGACCTGATCATTAAACTTTTTGCTGCATTTCTGTTTTTCGGTTTGTTAAAAATAATACCTACAATACAAGCCTGATAGTGGTCTCTACATGTAGCCCCTACAGCCTTGAGGTCTTGGAGACCACAGACCCAAATCAGCTTGCCATTTTCCCACTGGACATATCTAAACATTTCATATCATGGATCACGTTGGACATACATAACTTCACTCCAGTTTGGTCAGTTAGATGGATCAAGAGGGTCTTTCACTGACTGCCACCAAGACCAAGAGGGAAGTGAGAGAGAACGCAGGATGAATTGGGTCGCAGAGTTGCAGAAAAACTAGCCTCATAACAGCTGATATGGCTGGCAATGGAATCTGTCAGGCAGTTAATTCCAGGTCCAAAAGTTGCTACAGCAAAACTGAGAATGGCTGAACTTGGAGAGAAAGTACACACATTTGAGCACATACCAGAAATATCATCAATAAGGACTAATAGGTTTTTTATTTTCATTTTTTTAAATCGTCCCTTATGTAGAACCTAGTGGGAAGCGATTAGCACTACGGTCGCCTCCACATGGGTTTGTCCATCTACAGTACTGCTGTACGGTCATGGATGATTGATGATGGTTGAATGCAACCATAAGTTGATGAAGACTATGCAGGATCTATTAATTTCTCTTCGCAGTTGTGGGACCTCTACAGGTACCAGAATCCCATGCGATAGTGTAGCATCTCAATGGGCGCCACTTTGCAGTGCCTATAAAGGATTTTAATCTTCTTTCCGCGCATCGGAATGAATTAGACAAAGTAGAAGTCCTAAGTATACAATTTTTAGCTGTCGCCTAAATATATGTTGTATTGTAGAAAATTTGGTTTGATCTAGTTTGGTTGATGGCTTGAAAGGGGTTTTCTAAGACTTTATAACTGATGATCTTTTCCTGGGATAGGTCATCAGTATCTAATCGGTGGGGGTCCAACACCTAGGATCAGCTGTCTGAGAAGTCATCAGCACTCCTGTGAGTGCCGGGCCTTCTGGCAGCTAACCAAGCACTGCGCCATACATTGTATGGCAGCTGTGCTTGGAGTCACGGCTCAGTCTCATTCACTTGAATGGAACTGAGCGCGCCTAGGCCACGTGACCAATGAACATGATGCCACTGGCCTAGGGAATGTTGCAAAAAGGCATCTGCGCTCTCAGGAGTGCCGCAGACTTCCCAAACAACTGATCCCAGGTGTCTAACCCCCACAGATCAGATACTGGTGACCAATCCAGTTAAAAAAGTCTTGGAAAAAAGATCTTTAACAAAACTTGAAAGGGAAAATCTGGTATTACAAATTTGCGAAAGTAGAAGTGTCACATTAATGTAAACACCATCTCCTCAACACCTCTGTGTATTATGAAATGGATACACCAGTACAGTTTAGTTTTTTGGGGCCAAGATCAGCTGTTCCTTGTCCTCCCAATGAAGTCAGGCAAGATATAATACTGTAAAACACAGGATGACCTTGTTGGGATAGATATGTGGTCCAGGACACAAACTATCATGGCCAGATGTCTCCCAGCTGTGTCGGGGCTCTACGCTTGGCAGGCAGTAGATAGAGATTTCTGCTTTCAATCTGGACTGAAGAGGGAACTTGTGGATCATATCTATACAAGAAGCCAGGGAGGTCTCACATTGCAGAAAGCAGTCCTCATCAACAGGGCTGCAAACCTCACATATTTATTAACATTACTATTCCTTGAAGTCAACAGGAGTGAACAGGCTGAATTTAACTAAAAGGAGTATTTCACTATATTTATGTGACCTCAGAATCACACCTCGATATATATTGTAAAGTCATCAGTGATGTCAGTTGTTGACTACCAGATGTGCTGCTTGTGTTTCCAAATATATTTTTTTTTCAACTCAACCTTTTCTCTTTCACCATAAAAAGCCGTGTGACGGCCAATGTGGCACCATTACAGCTCCGACAGTAGTTGCCTCCCAACCTTCTTAAGGTGGCCATACACTTTCAATAGCCATTGACCAAGTGATTGGTAAATAGCTGTTTCTTCTAGTTCACCAGTACACATACATTTTTGGCTGTTTTGAATGGTGAGTGGCCGAGCATGTGTATGTTTCATATGGCTGAGTGACGTATCTTCCCTATGGACGAAAAAATCCGGCATGTTAAATCCGATTGCCTAACCTTTCTTTCCTCTGACATCAGCCCCCATACACACTAAAGGGGTTGACCCATCTCAGACATTGATGGCATATCACTAGGATATGCCATTAATGTCAGATAGGTGCAGGTCCATCTCTGGGACCTGCTCCATTCTCCAGAATAGGAGCCCTGCTATGGTAGTTAAGAAAATTCTGAGCACTGGCTTTTCTATTTCTAGCAGGTCCATAGAGGTGAATAAAGGTGTGGCCATGCTTGCATGCTAGGCTCTCCATTCACCGCTATGGCACTTGAGCTTGCCTATTTTTGGAACTTCCATAGCAGTGAATGTTGTGGTCTGCTTCACTTCAGGGCTCTGTTCTCTAGATAGGAACAGGTCCTAGTGGTGGCTGATCGTGCTTCTAAATTTGGATGACCACAGTCAAAATTTTCCCGTTAGACAGGTCCCATTGTTGCCAGACATGCTGTAAGTCTTCCGTTGGCCATTGTGAACGGTTATTGACTTATTTCATACGACAGGTGGCCAAAATAGCCAAATCAGACATTTTCAACAACCTTTACCTCATGTTTATGGACAGCTTTAGACATTGGAGCTTCAGAGCTGAGCCACTATTTCACAGCAGTTTCACAGTTAGGTTCTGTAGTATTCAATACGTTGGCTTTATTGCATGCATCTGGACCACTTGGTCATCCTACCATGGTTTCAGGTCATTCTATTCACTCACAAAGCTTTTCAACCTTTGACACCTGTCAGAGGAGCAACATTGGTGGAGATCAGGGGCGTAACTATAGGGGAAGCGGCTGCTTTGGGGCCCTGACCCAGAAGGGGCCCATCCAAGAGGAGGAGAAGTACTAAGATTTTGTCAGGGCCCCTCAACATTATTACACAATGAAATGATATACAGTGGCAGTATAGACAGTGTAGAAAACGGATGGAACAGCTGCCGGGACTGGTCTGAGAGAGTGATCTTTAGTAGCCACAGGAAAGGGGGCGGCATGAAAGGAAGGGGTTGTGAAAAAATTACTGGGTGAGGGGGCCCCATTCAAAAAATTTCTGAGGGGGGCCCAGGCATTTCTAGTTACGCCACTGGTGGAGATCTATGAACTAGAACCTCATTGATTCCCCAGATTAAGTAACCATGTTCTATAAGGCGAATCCCTCCAGTGCTTCACTTTTCAGAAATTGTATGCATTCTAGAAGAGGACTGAAGGGGTTTTCACTCTGGGAACCAGTGGTAGACTAAAGCTCACGGACCACCACTGTTGTCACATGTCATAATATAACTGGGGTTTATATTCCCTGTTAATACCAAGACCCCTTTTTCATCATTGTGTACATCATTCCACAGAGTTTCTCTGTGATTTTGCAAATCCCACCTAAGAGAGACCAAAGGTCAAGAATTATAGTCCAAGCCCAGCAGATGTTCACAGGATTTCAAGGATTTTGTGTTTTTGTTGTATGTGAGGAAATCCTAGTGTTAATATCATTTGAGGCAAAACATATGGTGTGAACCGTGTTTACTGAGAAGGCCATTACTGGTCACTTATAAATAATGTTCTTCATATGAGGAATATGAGTAACACCTTATCTACGCCAAGTATTATGTCAGGGCTAACACTTGATAAGATAAAATGGAACTACAACTGCTGAGAAGGTGCCATTAAATTATCTTCTTCTTCCTGTGCACTTGGCACCTTTCTTTGTTTATGAGCCAACAGCGTCGTCCTATGAGTAAATAGATGGTCACACAGGCTTTAGCATATGCAAATACAATTCACAGATTATCTTTAAGGACGTGGGATTATGGTTTTATCCGGCAGCTGTATTGGCAGGTAGCATCTTCCAAGTGTCCTCAGCATCTGTCAGGTGCATTTTCGGCTAAACACATTGGATGAAAGGTAAAAAATAGGATATGTTGCCTAGTTGTGTTGTGGTAACCAAAATCCTACAGTTATCAAATTCATTTGTTTAATGTCGTCTTAGAAGCAAATGTTTTTGAAAAAGAGCTGAAGTGGAAAAAAAGCTGGAAATCGATGTCCCTCAGAGGACCCCACGTATGAAATGGTCTAATTCTAATGGTCTTGAATCCTGGCCATGGATGCCAGGATTCAAACAACGTCGACTTGTGAATTCCTGTGCCATGTGCCGCCCTTGTAGGCCTCCCCTTGGCATACCATAGTTTTTCAGTTAAGCCTGGAGTCTTCCTCTAAGAAAATTAACATGAGAGGGACACTGTGGGATTATTTCATTTTAATAATCTGCGGATGTTTTTTACTTGTGGTCTTCTACAGCAGTGTTTCCCAATCAGTGTGCCTCCAGCTGTTGCAAAACTACAACTCCAGCATGCCCGCACAGCCAAAGGCTGTCCGGGCATGCTGGGAGTTGTAGTTTTGCAACAGCTGGAGGCACACTGGTTGGGAAACACTGTTCTACAGGATAACAGATGGTGGATGAGAACCCATAATGGCAGTCAGTTAGGGTTGTCACCCAACTTTGTACTCACCCTAAGTAACCCTGAATAATAATCTGCATTGCTATTGAGAGTCTCATACCGTAACTCCACAAATTACACCATCTTGGCCTCATTCAGATGGTTGTAATGTGGACCCATTTTATCAAGCGTATTAAGCCAGAAACACCTGGAGCTCTTGTGTTTCCACTGAACTGAGCTCTATAATGGTCTCAGTTTGGTTCAGTTGAACTACAGAAGGTTCAGGTTTTGCATCTGTAGTACAGATGATAAAATGACATAAGGTTGAGTAAGAACCTTCTTGGACAGCTGCCACGAATAGCTGCCAGTAGCGATGGTCACTCATGTAGAGAAATAGGATGGTTCAGATAAGGCTAAATAGAATTTTTACATTTCATGTGAGAGAAAACTGAAAGATTTTATTAATATATCCTTTACTTTTGTTTGCAGTGAGCGGTAATCAAAGGTGTGCTCTTAACTGTCGACCCATTGGCTATCGTTTCTATGTTCGTCATACCGATAAGGTCCAAGATGGAACTCCTTGCGAAGCTGGTTCTGTGGAAGTTTGTGTTGATGGGCAATGTCTGGTAAGTGTGAGGTCATTTCTTTAAGCACAAGAGTCAGTGTATAATCTAATGTTTACCATTGGATTTTTTTTTACCTGCATGCTAAATGTTTCTGCCTTACTAAAACCTCCAGGGATCAAAGATGGTTGACAACATTTTACAGACTCCACCGCCTTGTTTATGACTGTATAATTTGCCTTTGGTTGCTAAATATTTGAGGTTACCAATGGTATTTTTACCCGAAACAAGCCACTATAAAATAGGATCCGGCCTTTACTTTCGAGCTTTCTTTGGTGACACTCATGTTCATAAACATTGGTATCTTCTCACCAAACTGTGACTTGATGAGATGTAAAGTCTAGATATCCCATCAAAGGTTTTTTAAATGACTTGTATTACAAAGTGTGTAAGGATGCATCAAACAGGATGTTTGTGAGACAGGATTAACCACGAAAAGCTATGAAGAAACTCGGATTGTGTCATGGAGACCTCAAGTCTTTACATGTACATAATAATACACAAATTAGTAATGCTTAGCTAAAACTTGAATAATGAGCTGAACTGAACAGAAGTGTGTCTTGTCTCTTGTGGTAAGGGTTTATTGTCCTGAAGACTAGAATCCAAACACAAAGGTATATTATCACCCAATATACTCACTTATGTAATATTTTTTGCATCCATTATTATTGACATGTTGGTCTGATTTGGGTCCAGAATATTTGTTTGTACATCCAGCCTTAGTATCAACTTTCTATGGAGAGATGATCCAAAGAACTATGAGAGATCCTGTGGTTATTCAAAACCACTGGATGGTTGGACGCTTTGTATGCTTATATCCACCCTGATCATCTCAGATTTTTTATAGATGGTTTTAGACATTTTATTAGGGTTTTTAGCACCTGTTGGTCTTGTATAATGGAGAATGGTTGCTGAAAGTTACCATGCACACTTTATTTATGGTTTGTTACGGGGTTGTCCCGTTTCAAAAACCCTTTTTCGTTTTCTCTTATTAGATAGTTCTTAGTAAATAGAGTTGGCACACTGCTTAGGATCCATATCTTTTAACCGGAATAAAGAAGAGTTACAAAGACCTTTTCTAGTTCTGGAAGACCTGTCCAGTTTTACCTTACAACACATTAATTTTGATGGGCACCATTTAATGCTTAATTTCTCCTGTGGCTGAGCTAATAACCTTGCTAGGTTACTCCACAGATCACAGCTGATCACTTGGGGTCCCAGCAGGTGATTAGCTTTATGTCAAGGGACCCTTCTAACCCTTAAAGTCTAGAACCCCTTTAAGGTTGTTTAGCACTTGAATATGTATGGAGCTCTTTACTGACGAGTGGTGAATAGCCATTAGCTTGAATATGAAGCATCCAACTAAGCTCTATGTCTGTATCCAGTGTATCGAGAGAAACTAAGACTGATTACATCTGGGTCTCTGCATCCTCTACCTCTGTTATTCTGGCCTCATACCCGATTGTTTACACGTAGACAGTTCTGCCCTTCAGAGCCTCTTACTTACCCGAAGCCTTACTTTACAATTGGTTGCACCATAGCAAGTAGAGAAGTGAAGATGTGGCCCAAGTCCAGATTCCTTTTGCAGAGATGTGGATTTCAATATCCTGGACAGCTTCCCGCAGTCCTGGAATCAATCTATGTTATCCTCCCCCCTCTAAAACTTGTATGCCCCGCCGTCCAACAAAACGATGACTGTGTATTTGTGTTAAATATCGCTACTTTTCTTCTTACATCCAAATCACATGTTTGCTAAAATTCCCCGGCAGATTTTCATTCCTGGTGAAAAGGCTGTAGACTAAATCGAGTAGCTTTAGCCTGAAATTTCTCTTAATCCCGTTCTGCACACAGTGAACCTGCGAGATTAACACTATCTGATCTAGTGCTATCATAAAATATTTCAATGTTTGAGACGCTTAGATTTTTGACCACCCTTTACTGTGGTACTCGACATCATACTGTTCATGATGATGTGGCTGTCTAAATGGGGCTGATCTACCATACAAAACATGGCCACATGAAGGAGAAGTGCTCTATGTCTACTAGTGCAGTGATTCTTTTGGTGATCAGTGGGAGTTGGGATATCATGCATCACAAAATCCTAAAAACCCATTTCATTCCTTCAATATTTTAATTGAAGGAACTTTCCATCATAATGTTTTTATATACATATGGGGCAGAATAGATTTAAAAAAATAAGGGAATTATTCACCCCATTGATCCCCTGTGATCTCCACCTCCTGGTTCTGGTTTCACACACATGAAGTGACTGGAGATGCCTGCTCAGCCAGTCGTTGGCCGCAGTATTGACCCACCTCAGCTCGCGATTGGCTGAGTAGGCATCTCTAGGCATTTCCTGTGTGTCAGGATCAGGAAGCGGAGACCAGCCGGTAATGGAATGGCAGCTGCAGGGAATCGATGAGGTAAGCAAGGGCCCCACTAGAATGCACTATTTTCAGGCCGATTACCGGCAACAAGCATTCATGGGAACGCTCGTTCTTATTTATTGGCCTATATAATCGAGCAACCAATAAACGAGCAAGCTGGTGCTTGGGCATTGTAATACAGCTTCAAGGCTTATTTTTGTTTAACACATTTAACCCTTTCTGCCTCTTTTATAAAAAAAAAAGTTTATCTGGTCAAATAACCCCTTTAAAAGACATGTCCCCTTTAAACAGTCTTGAATTTTTAGGATATTCCAGAAGGTGCGTCTTCTTCTTTTGAAGAGTTAAAATGAAGGCAGCAATATATGGGATGGAAAGTAATTTTTATTAATATTTCTGAAGCGTGCAAGTTGAAACCTGCTGAATAAAAGGCAATGGCTGGATTATTTTTAGATGAGATTCGTGCATGTGTCATGATGAGTCTACCTGCTGTAAATCAGGGGGCGGAAGGGATGACTAAATCCAGCATTCCTCTCTGAATAACTTACCAGTGGGTATAGAATTAGCCCGCCTGAAGCCTTAAAGGGAACAAACAAAGACAAACTAGAAATGGTCTTTAGATGCGGTGAAGACTGCGAGATAGGAACATCTCTCAAATTTGTCGCTATTGTACCCTATGCAAGAAGTACAGAATAGTGTAAGAATTCTGCTTGGAGGAGTCACCGTGTAGTTGCACCCAGGCCCTGGTGCCTGAAGGAGCCTATAAGGTCTCTCTTATCATTATGAGGAGATCAGAACTGTAAGTGAAGTATGGTAGCTGGGGAAGCCATGTTAATGATTTTCCATGAGACTCTGGAACTGCAGGCTATGTTTCTGGAAGAAGTCCAACTCCAGCTTTTTAAGTCTCCCTTTTCCCGGTAGAGATGGAAGCCTTGATCACTCATCTGGTATTGTTTATAGAAAATATGTATAGGAGTAAGAATAGGGACAGGCCCTCTTTCAATTCAAGATGTCTTCCTTTCTGCCTAGGGAGGTTCTCTTTTCTCTCGCCACTTTCACACTTGCGGCATGGCTATCCGGCAGGCTGTTCCGTCGGGTGAACAGCCTGCTGGATAGCCATGCCGCAAGTGTGAAAGTACCCTTACTTGTGAGAAAGAAAGTGACACCTGGTTCTTTCAAAAATCACTTCTTGGTCAACTTAAACATCCAAGAACCAGCCCCCTGTTTTGGGTCTCTTAGGCTACTGGGTCTTCTTACAAAGGCAACTCTGCAAATTTATACACATTCCCTACTATTTTTTTCAAAGCATTGCCAAGTTTTCTTTCAGCTCTCATGTTTCTTCACTGGACCCTAAGAGATGGTCATTTATTGAAGAGGTTGGACTACACCTTTTAATAAGTAGGCATACTTAAGTGGTGTTTTGTAGAGGCTTCCACTGCAAGGACCACTGGTGATGAGCCTTTATCACCAGTGGTGTCTGACCATTTTCCCTTCAGGGTCCCAATCAAGGGGTGTCCATGTAAAGGACGAAAATTAGCTGTTCTCTAGAGTTTAAGCTGCTCTCAGTGGCTATCCACTCTTCCTAATAGAGACAAGGATTAGGGGAATATTGGGGGGAAAAGTAGGCAAATTAACTGTATTGCAGAAGGAAGAAAACTCTCTCTAGTGTCCACCTATAGGTAGCTACCCTGTTGTAAGTCAGTGTCTGACCCATTAAAGAGGCTTGAATCAGCCAAACCAGAGACACCCATCTATAGATATCTATGTTAGGGTTCTTGCTCCTCGTCAGTACAGAGCAGTGTACTGGTTCAAACATAATAACCCATAACAGATGAGCAGATCTAAGGAATAATGTCCCCGTTTAATGTATCTTTCACCCAACCTATACTGCTGCTGAAAAAGAAAGTATGTAGACATATATTACATCTTCACAATCAGCACTCCCAAAAGAGATGTTTTCCATTTCTACCTTCAGACATCTTCCATCACTGGTGATGAACTATGAGGTATGGTCCTACTGGCATCAGAAACCTACAATAGCGTCTTGACTGTGCACATTTTAATTACCGGTCTCCATAGCAATACTTCCGAAAGATCAGCATAGGGGTGATATATATCGGCCAATGACAAACTCTCCATCAGTATAAGCTTATTGTCCATTCTATGTGCAGCCCACCCCTCGTATTTCTTATTCTTACTACACAGCAAAGTGAGAAATAACCTCCCCTCTCCTACAGCCAACTGTTGTTCTCAAAAGAGAAGACGCTGCATCATTAATTCTAACTCCCTGAGAAAGTTAATTTGGGCTTGTTTTCTCTACCAAATAATCCTGTCTCAGAAATGTCACATGCAGGAGATATACTGAGTGAGGGCAAAGAGCAGGGTCTGACTGTACAAATTCGGGGACAGGGAAGCGTAATATTTCACTGTAAGCTATGGAGGTCTTGTAGACCACCCAGCAGGACCATTCGTGGTGTCACTGGTCAGAGTCACACTGCTAATTTGGGGGCAAAGATTACTGTTGATTCTTGACACGGTCACCCTACTGTGAAATTTGAAGAGGCTCTGTCACACTGCATGATAAGAACTGAAGATACCAACATGCTTATCAAGAAGTGTTCACTCCAACTCCAGTTGTCATTTACAGCTGTCCATAGATAACATTTTCCCCGAGATGTTTCCTGTACAGAGTATATGATATTACCTTGTTTTATCCATGTGGGGAATTGGTGGCTGGTTGTTGTATAAAAGTGGCCATACATATAGGTTTATAGGTGGCAGAACCTGCCTATTACTGTGGGACTGACCGACCATCTAATGTGTGTGGGGACCTTCTAACTCTTCGCAGATGGTAGATGTTGGAGAAAAGAAGGATCAGGCTGCTGGATCTTATCTTGAAGATTTTGATAAATGTTTGCCATCAGCTTATGGGGTATGAAAGTTCCACATATCTACTGACCAGATAGCGGTTGTAACATGCTCTGGTCAACATTTTACAACCATGGACGAATCTTGATATCAATATCATTGGCACTAGGTGGTCAATTATTTTATATATCTGATGAAATTTGGCCAAGTTTGGTCCCCACTTTGGTCTTTGGTCAGCTTGAGACCAGATGTTACCACATGATATTTTTTGGTTTTCAACCTTTTTGGTCAAATTTGAATTTGTTCTTTTCTTGGACCTGGAGCAACAGATTGTAACCTGCACATGAACTGTACACTTTAGTTGTCACAATGAATTTAGAATTTCTCCATCAACCATCTGCCCTGGATTACATGATTGTTCTTCTTAATTTGTACGTGTTGGATGTGGAGTGTTTACACTGTTACAACATATTGTTAACACATTGCGTTTAGTCATCGTCGTTTTGGCCCAGTGTCCCCAACCATGTGATCTCCCCCTAAACAAATTCCTTTTGTGTCCTTTCTTCATGGCATTTCAGGGGGAGCTTCCAGAAAATGTTACCTTCACATACTCATTTCAGACTTGCCATAAACGATGTTTAAATTGAGAAATTTGAGTCATTAGTACCACTTTTTGTATTTTTTTTTTAATATGTAGAATCGCAAGCTTCAATTTACAACCCACAAAAAGAAAATGGGGCTTAGAGAGGGGAAGGAGGGTGTCTTCAATAATGACACTATGTTCCTCATGTTGGAAGGCAGTGCCTCGTAACCACAACACGAATATCGCTGTCTCTGTGGAGAGTAATGACGGCTGCATGCTTGACTTGCGCGCACTTTGCATACATTTCAGAGCTTATATAAAATGTCCCCTTAGGGCTGAAACTCTTGCATTCAGCCGCATATGCTGCGGGACAGGGAGGCGGTAAGGGATGTACAGTACTGTGTAATCTTGACTGACTGTCAAAACAACCACAACACAAACAATGAACCCAATTATCAGATAAAAATGAAATTATCCATGTTCTATAAAGTAAATACATCTAGTAATGGGTGATTCTAACACAAAGCTGTGCCATGGTGAACCTCCAGTCCAGGGATCAGCAACCTTTGGCACTCCAGCTGCTGTAAAACTACAACTCCCAGCATGCACACTTGCTTAGCTGTAACTCCCACAGAAGTGAAAGGAGAATTCTGGGAGTTGTAGTTTCAGAACAGGTGGTATGCCAGAAGTTGCTGATCTCTGCTTTAGTCTAAAAAGTCCTATGGAAATCACAGATGAGTTGTACCAAATGAACATTATTTATACTAATTTAACCGATTTACCCTAATTTATTGATTTTATTCATTTATATAGCACCATCATATTCTGCACCACTGTACAAAAATTATCATAGCTCACTGTGTCCCCATTGGGTCTCAGGACCTAAATTTCAACTTTCCCTTTAAGTTAGTTTTATGAAATGTAGAGGAAACTAGAGAACTTGCATGTGCATGTGTTACTCTTGGTTGGATTAGAACCCAGGACCCAAGTGTTACAAGCCAACTGAGTCACTATATAGTCTTATATAGTACCATATAGTTGTTATACTTCCTTATATCCTCACTCACAGTCACACACCACGAAAGAGCTTGCATACTTTCTAATACTTTCACTTATCCACTATATCCGTCAGTTCGGACTGACCTGTAGGGGAACGGGTATATTCCCCAATAGGCTCCCTGGCCCCTAATGAGCAGTGAATGGCACAGTACACTGACTGCATTACAAGCAACATACAGCATCTTAGCAAGCCTACGCGTCCATATACTGATGGAGGACATCTAGGCACATTGGTAGGATTGCCAGTATCCTCTCTCGGGGGCCCCCACCATCTTGACAAAGCTTCCTTGCCTCCCATCATGAATCTTCTTGCTGCTACCTGTACTACATGAGCAAGCATCCTAAGGGGGCCCCTAGTCCAAGTCAAGAGTAAGGCAGCACGCTACTGAGAGGGCAGTCAGTAATGATAATAAATTTGGTGGTCGGGAATTTGCAAAAAGGGTTCGGGTAATATTTGAATGTAGCTGTGCAGTGGGCACTAAGAAGTAATCGTATAATGGGTCCTAGGCACCTCAACACTGTATACCGTACCTGTATGTACCCTTATACACCACTACAATTCAAATCTCTCTGTTCATTCACTTGGAGGGGCACATAAAGAAGTGTATCTTCAGGTAATTTGGAGGTGCTGAGAAAGCAACGATCAGCATACTTACGGATCCAGGGTTCTTTTAACTCTGGTAGAGTTTTACCACTTGAGCAGCAGTTTTTGGTAGTCTTCTCCATAATTGTGCAGGTTGAGTCCATGTGTAGGTTGTTTTCCTTTGATGGGTTGTAAAGGACTATAGAAAATTCCCAAATTTCCTTCAGTGGCCGTCGAGGTATACATTTTGTTGAGGTAAATTAGTATATCCGCTTTATTCCACTAAACAATCAATCAAAACTTCACCATTGAAGTCCAAGGTTGTCCATGATGACCTCAAAATCACCCTACAGCTCAGACTGTTTGAATACAAATACGAGTTGATGTAGTACCCAACTGAGATGTATTACGACTTACTGGATGTTATTGGATGGAAAGGATAGAAATAGCAGAAGATAACAAATAAGTTTACTGCCTCCAACTGATTAGAAAATCAACATTGGCCCCTGGGCAGCAGACTTGTTAGGAATAGAAGTGTAATTAATTCTTCTGCGAGGAGCTCAAGCTGAGGAAAGGTTGTAGGTAACATGGTCGCAGACAGATCTGTAGGAGACAGAGTCGTACTCCAAACATTCAGAGATTGTCTCCGACAGCTATTGAGACCACATGCGAGAGCTCGAAGCCTCCAGTCCTTGTGATGTAGAGCCAGAACCACTGGTCCAGTTCCAGAGAAAGTACTTGACTGTGTGGAGAGACAATGGGATGTTTCACAGCGTCCAAACAGTGAGTTTCTGTTAACTCGTACCATGCCCAGGTCCCCTTAAGACTTACTAGACAGACATCAAGCTCGCTCAGTTGAGCGTCCAGGTCTCTGCTGCCTTCAATTTCTTATTTAAAGCAGCATATTTTGGGGACATCATCGAACAGGCACACATGCTGCCCTTAATTCAAAACATATTTCATAATGTAAGCTAAACTTTATTTATGATCATTAATAACAAAATTGTATATACCAGAAGAAAGACTCTCACTTGTCCTCAGAAAGTAGTGAAAAATGGGCAAAATCTCCCAGGAAATTCTCATTAAACTGGAACTACAGCACATGGAAGATTTTTTTTTGTCACAACTACGAAACACCTATGACAAAGCTGAAAGCATTCAACTTTATAGCTGGACTAGATCCTGGAGGTTTTGTGGGATGTCATTGGGCCCCAAAGCAAAATCTGTTACATGACCCCCACACTTCATTTATAGTATTGGTCTCCTTATATGATGCTGATGGACCTTTTCAGCTCTGTCACGCTCCAGTGTCCAGGTGCGGCCATAGTTTTTGCATCCCGAGCATGGGAGCCCCTAAAACTAATATTGCCCTAGCCAGTGAGGTTAGGAGTATCTTAAGCTTTTCAAATTTTGTGGCTCCCCCAAAAAACACCCTATTTAACGCCAGCTGTATTTTTGGGACAGTAACTAAAACTACCCAACTGAAGAGCCTGATGTTCCTAAGTTCTCTGCATCCTAAAAATCTTTGACCAAATACATTTCACCTTTGACTTTCTTGTGCATTTTTGGCTATTATGGTTGATTTTCTTGTGATTGCTGCTAAAGACTGGACTAGGGACTACAAAGTGGACATATAGATTGAGAACTATTATAGCATACCTGTTATTGAGACTATAAATAGTATTTAGTTTCCTTAACGTTACTTTTGGACTGTCTGGTATTTCAGCTTTATGTGTGTACAAAGGAGCCATTGCTGGTCACCGGATCTTCTGGCTCACACCCTTCACTTCTTCCATAATACATTGACTAGTCACCAGTTCATGCCAGGAGTCAGAGCGTCTGCCTCCCTTCTAATGAGGTCTCTTTCTCAAGTCATTCCAGAGAATTGGTCTGGCATGGAAAACCTGTTCTCAGCATACATCCAGGGCATTGATCCACATGTATTAAGACCCATGAACAGCTCCAAACTCCATATAAGAATTCAGATGAGGACAAATGTAATGAAAATAGGAGATGGAGTAGGTCCATTGCACTGTGTAGTAATGAAAGACAGGTGTAGTCCAAAGTTGGACTCTTGCATGAACTGTTGTTCACATGTTGATGATGTCTCCATGATATTTGTGAGGACAACATCTGTGGTACCTTACACAAGAACATGATCCTTAGGACAAGTCTCCATAGGATTAGCCATATATATAGGTTTATCCACTGTATCAAGCGCTAGAACCTTACATACACTACAGCTAAGGGGGCATTTGTCCTTGGTACAAGGTGGGAGCCAACAAGTCTTCTACTGAAGTCTACCTTTGCCAGTGTTTTTTAGATATAGGATTCTTTTTACAGCGGCTTTCTTCCCAGAATAAACGTCAGCCAACAATATTTTTTGCTAAAGCTTAACCAGCACATTGAGACCAACCACCTAGATGCGTACATCCTGGCACAGTTAGGAGATTTTGCTATATATATCATTTTTTGCATTCAGGAAATGGAACCGTTATCTGGAACGACTTCTGTAAACATGTGGACGCCTGATCTCAGATCTAACATACAGTATATCTGAGGATTTGGGTCAGCGTAACCCATAGACTCATCTTCACTTCCTGGCTGTGAAACATGTGTTACATCTGTGTCCTGCCCTACCACAGAGGTACGGGAATATGTTTTAAGTAATTCTGTAATATATTCCCGTTACCCAAATTGCTCCCTTTAGGAAAGAAAGCAATTTATCGAATGGTGGAGAGCAATAATATAGAATCAAATTCCCTTTGGACAGTCTCCCACCACTTTTGGTCCCAATAATGGTCCCTTGGGCTGAGCAGTCACGATTGCACTCAGGATTCAGAATGATGAATGTGAATGATTTAGGTATGGCTGAATTAAAGGGGTTGTCCACTTTGTACTATTCCTTTTTATTGGCTGGAAGCCCCAAAAATAAGCCGTTTACGGGGTGTTTTGCTGCTGAGATGCCCAGAGATGAGCTGTAATAAGTGAGGGAACTTGGCAGCAAGTGTTTAATTTCCCTGCAGTGCCTCCAAATGAGAAATGAAGCAGTACAGGGTGATGGTTGGTGCTGGGTACTACAGATAGTTTTACCTAGGCTTTTTTGGGGGGAAGTGGGGGGGGGAGTAGTTTGCTGTCCTAACCCTGTATTCAGTTCCCATGCCTGACCTAGCTACACCCACATTAATAATGTCCTAATAGAGACATTAGGGAGTGGACTGATTTGAGATTGATCACATGAACATTTATGTCTACGTGGATTTATACTGATGATTTTATTATTTGCAGAGCCCAGGCTGTGATGGCATACTAGGATCGAACAGTACGCTAGATACATGTGGAGTGTGCGGTGGAGATGGTTCTACATGCAAGTTCATCACTGGGACGTTCAAGGACACTAATATTCCTATTGGCTACCATAAAATTCTGGAGATTCCAAAAGGGGCCACGCAGATCAGTGTCCGAGAACTTACCTGGAGCCCTAACTACTTAGGTAAGAAACACATGGAACGGGTGGAACAAGGGAGGTTAACAAAATAGGCTCCCCGGCAACGTGACACGTGTCTGACAGAACAACGTTCAGAATAATGGTGGTGTGACCAAGTGGCTGACAATAATGGGTGGCTGCCATTTCTGAGCCTGTCTGAGGATGGAAATATGGCTTGCCTATTTTCCCTTGTCATGTCAAGGGTTTCCATGATGGCAGATGTTTGGGATAAGAAGGCTTGGGCTTAGTGGATTTAAACATGCTTATGCTTTCTTCCTGCAGGGAATACACTGTTGCCAGAAGGGTCTGGAATCTGCTTATTTCCCACTCCCCATCAAAAACATAGGCTAAGCATGCATGTTTATGGTGGATTCATAAGTAATAGTTGACAGCCAAACAGGAACATCATAGGAACAAGGCACTTGGAAGATTTATGAAGAATTTAGAGGTTTAGTAGAGTGGAAACTTGGCTCTATTTGGGGCCCGGGGATGGAAATTCAGTAGAGGATGTAGTAGATTAAATAAAAGAAGGCCGAGTAATTAAAATATTGAGATTTAAGAGCGGAAAGGCTGCATAATGGATATGGAAAGTGGAAGGGATTAGGATTGTGAAGGATGTAAAAACTAAATCCAGGGTAGTGTTAATTATGTTGAGAAAATGGGCACTTTGTAGGATAAAGTTTGATCAGAGAACAATGTTGAATGAAGGTTGTCCATAATATATGAAGGTGCATACATTATGCCATGTCTTAAAACTCATTAACTTCTAAAACTGTTTCAGCTTTGAGAAATCGATCAGGGAAACCCATAATTAATGGTAACTGGGCGGTGGACCCACCTGGAAAATATGAAGTAGGAAACACTGTGTTTACCTACATCCAACCTGGACGTGAGGAACAAGAAGGAGAATCCTTCACTGCCCCTGGACCCATCTCTGAAGCCCTTGATGTCTATGTGAGTATGAACTCCTCAAAATTCACTATCCAAAATATTAACCCTGGTTTTTGGGTCCCATTCAAAATACATTCTTAAGTTCTCTTACCTGCTTCTTCAGTCATTTGCTATGAGAACATTGTGACGAACCAAACCTTACAGCCTGGCCTGATGTCGCTGCTACGTCTGGCTCACGTGGTAGGCTCTCTTCACTTTCATTAGGATGTGATGTTCCGCAACCCCCGGGGGGTATGAAAGGTCAACTGGGCACATTTTTACACACACACCCTGTCCACACGGGCATGGGGAGTGAGAGAGGGTGGCCCAAGCGACCTCCAGCGAGTCACAACACTCGCAACCCTGACAGGCTGAGAGAGCCCTTTCACTACACCAGTGGAACAGAGCCCTGCCAGTTCGGTAGACTGCCACCAATTCCTCGTTAGATATAGATGGAAGTGTGGATTTGTGGATTTAGATAAAAGAACAATCCAAGAATAAATTGTTTATTTAATTGCCTAAGAGCACACTAGACAACAATACTACATACACAAAATATATATACAATGGTCAGAGATGCAACATGAACGTCAGTTACCGAATAGATGTGTAGGACTTGGTGCTGCAGTCACATGGGGTGGCAGATGCCAGCGAGGTTCCTTGTCTCTTCCAACACAATACATGTCGTAACTTCCCTTAAGTAGAAAGACAATGGCTACTACCTTACATTGGGGCCGGATCCGGCATTAAAAAAAGTAGGGATGTCCCGATACCATTTTTTTAAGACCGAGTACGAGTACCGATACTTTTATTTAAGTACTCGCTGATACCAATTACCGATACCTCGTATAAACAGCGGCGCAGTTGCTGATAGCAATTAAAAAAATTAAAGCTGGATTTTGGTTGCTATGGACAACGGCTTTTCTTTTTCTTTGTACAAGTATTAATAAATGGGAATATAATAGTGTTTTCCAACCAATGTGCATCCAGGGGGATCTGTTATGGGGGCGCTGTGGATGACACTGTTATGGGGATCTGGGGTTGACAATGTTATGGGGGATCTGTGGATGACACATTGTTATGGGGGATTTGTGGATGTCACTGTTATGGGGGATCTGTGGGTGACACTGTTATGGGGGGATCTGAGGAGGACGCACTGTTATGGGGGGGATCTGTGGATTACACTGTTATAGGGGATCTGTGAATGACACTAATAGGGGGGGATCTCTGGATGACACTAATGGGGGGGCGGCTCTCTGAATGACACTAATGGAGGCTCTCTGGGTGACACTATGGGGGATCTCTGGATGACACTATGGGGGATCTGTGGATGACACTATGGGGGATCTCTGGATGACACTAATGGGGGCTCTCTGGATGACACTATGGGGGATCTCTGGATGACACTATGGGGGATCTCTGGATGACACTATGGGGGATCTCTGGATGACACTATGGGGGATCTCTGGATGACACTATGGGGGATCTCTGGATGACACTATGGGGGATCTCTGGATGACACTATGGGGGATCTCTGAATGACACTATGGGGGATCTCTGGATGACACTGTCAGGGGGCTATGTGGATGACACATATATAGCATATTATGCTATATACGTGTCATCCACAGATCCCTCATTAGTGTCATCCACAGACCCCCATAAGTGCCATCATAGTGTGTGTGGGGGGCAGTTTACACTCACAGGGGCCGGTGTAGCTTGACTCTTTCATACACCGGCCCCGCAGCTGCTATACACTATTGAGGTAAACTTAATCTCTATTAATGTGGCCGGCATTACTAACTATTAATGCGCAGTCTCCCTCAGGTTAGGCGCTCAGTCTCTCCATGCTCCTCCTGCCCAGCGCGCCTTCTACATTCATAAAGTGGGCGGAGCGCGCAGGAGGGACGTGAGGTGCTTGGAGGAATTGGGCAGCTTGAGCTCTCAGTTCCTCCATGCGCCTCATGTCCCGCCTGCCGGCTCCGCCCACTTTTATGAATGAAGAAGGCAGGCGGGGCAGGAGGAGAATGGAAGGACTGAGCGCCTGACCTGAGGGAGACTGCATTAATAGTTAGTAATTCCGGCCACATTAATACAGGTTAGGTTTACTTCAACAGTGTATAGGAGCTGCCGGACCGGAACTTCCGGTATCGGCAGCGGGACATCCCTAAAAATAAGACTAAAGGACAGATCCGTCCTTCAGGTGTGCGCATGCGCAGACCTTTAAAACAGTGAAAAAAATACAAGACGGATACGTCTCTCCACATGGCAAACGGAGAGACGGATCTGCACTTGCAATGCATTTGTAGATGGATCCGCAATCCGGATACGTCTACAAATGCTTTCAGTTGTCATGCGTTGTGACGGATCCGGATGCGTTGTGACCATACCCTTTGGGTATGGTAGCTAACACTCCAAAAACCTAATATGGATCATGACTCTGTACCGGAAGGTGGTTCTGGTGCCAATGGATCTGGCCGGGTCCCTGTTACATTTGCTGTTGAGTTCTCCATATCTCCCCTTCCCCGGGTCCTATGAGCGAGGACGGCCCAGGGGAACGTTCAACTTCGTCCCGGGATCTCGAAGATGTAACCGGTATATGGCTAGGGATAATTTCATAAATCCTTATGAACTCACTGTTCTAGACTGTCTGGGGGGTTGATGCAGTTGAACAGCTCGGGGGGGTCATTCTGTCAGTGAAGCTTGCTTCCAGTCCGGCTGCCAGAGGTGTGAAATGTTATCACTTTTAGGCTGGGCCACCTGTGGAGCCTATTTCCTATGCAAGATGCCCATCAGTCCTGACTGAAAATTGGCAGGTATCAAATTATATTCCCCCATATTCCTCACAAACATATTTTGCCTTATAACTTATGTTCATGAGTATGTTACCCAGAATCCCCATGCTTTTTAGCAATTTGCTCTTTTTATGACTACCAGCTGGACTACTCCGTATCTCCGGAGCTCACTTGCCAAATGAGGTCTAATTCAAACCTTCTACGATGAATGATTTACAGTACAACTGATGCGATTGCATGGGTGGAGCATCACGTGCCAAGCTTGAGGTTACTTCATGTGTGATGAAAGAGAAGGGCTGCTTTCTGCAGTCTGGGGTGGGCACAGTCAAGAGAGACGCTGCCAGACTTCTGAAACAACAGAAGTTATGAAAAAGTTGCAGAATCTGATTAATGTGCAAGGGAAACAGAGAAGCAGGAGACTAGACCAGGTAGATGAGCCAAGAACTTTGGTGGGACCAAATACTTTGTTACTGGGTGGTCTTTAATGTTTCTTCACTTTGTACTACGTACATTTTCTGAAAATTCTGTCCTCATGCTGACTTTGGGACCACACCATGGAGGGTTGTCGTTTTTTAGGCTGCCCATCGGTATAGGAATATACCCTAAACTTCTCCCTCTCCATTGAATCCTTTGAGGACCCTTACCTGTTCAAGCAGGATGGGAACAACCCTTCTCTGAAGTCACATTTTTCAAAAACAGCTCCCACGCACCAAAAGAAGTTTTTGAACTCTATGTTTTCATACACTTGCCCTCATGGACATTCTTGGGGACCAAAAATAACATTCAAAACACGTCGAATAGATGTTCTAATGGGTGGGATAGCATCCCATTGGTGTCATGAGATACCTACTTTCTTGTACTTTTTGAGCCAATTTTGGGAAATCTAGTTTAGTACGTTAGGCTATAGGACAATATCAGAAGGTGTAGACAAGTAATGTGCCTGGTATTCTGAATGAGTAAATTTATATTTCTCCTTTCATTTTTTTAAAAATCTTGTAAAAGGAAAGAAAATGCTTCCCAGAGTCTTAAATTCCAAATTTGGTTTTATTTTAAAGCCACAATATACGAAACAACATTTTCTTAAATTTCCTGTTTAAAGGGAACGAAAACACAGTCCATTTATAGGTACGTTGAAAAATGTTATAGAAATGTTCTTTCATTGCTATATCGTTCACATGAGATTGGGTAATCCTTGAGGAACCCAAACCGTAAGAATGCCACTTGGTTGACCGTTGCTCAAAAATATTCAATGGGCCATATTTTGGAGCAAAAATTCACATTTATATACACATTGAATATACAAATTTTTTAAGAAAATTCCTCTAATCAGGCATCGCTGGTACATTGTAAATGCCAGATTATCTAATATTCTAGATTACTGGATGGTCATAGCATGGTGTACATGCATGGGAATAATAAGGAACTTTTAGAGCAATGTTTAAAATAATCCACCGGAATGGATCAAAGCTGGATTATCTAACCTTCTGGATATATAAAAAATTAAAGAAGGAAACTCAATTCCGGAGCTTGATTATTTAAAATTCTGGATTATTAGATGATCATAAAACTGCGACTGTAGAAATGTGAACCCAAAATCGGCTGCTTTCATTGGGCATTTAATTTTTTCGGCTCAGGTTTCTGTATAATTTCGCAATAGATTGAGGTTCTTTGGTTAAAAAGAAGTTCTGGGTTATCAGACTCTTTGGATTATTGGATGCCAGATTAAAGGAAGTTAACCAAATATGTACATTGGTTGACCAGGAAATTAAAGGAGGCGAATGCTGATAGGGCTGACTGCTGTTCCTTCCAGCTCCTTTGTACACATGCATTGTCGGTTTGGCCAAGTGTGCATGTGTTTTCAATATGGAGAGCAGAATAAGATGCTGCCAGACATCTCTGGTGGCAATTTACCTCATTCAGAATGGAGGTTCTTGGCCAGTTGGGTGTTTGTGGGTAATTAGACCCTGAATGATAAGACCCATCTTTAGCCCCCCTTGTCCTACTTCACGTCTTGTAATTACATAATAATTTTTGGCACCAGGATTGGGACACCACTGGGTACGCTGCTAGAAACGTGTCATTTCCCTGCGGTCTCCTATGATCCCTGCACAGGGACGCAGAAAGTTTATCCAAACACCCAAAATCTCCAAAAAACAAATGCGATCAGCAAAATAGGAATGTCAGGCGATCAGCAGGAGATAGGAGCTGACGCTGGACGGTGAGATCATGGCTGCTTTTATAATGAGGTGGCCATCCGTCTTTGCTGACCTTCTCCCTAGTTGGGACATAGTCAGGTCTGTATAGGTCAATACAATGATTCATATCCTTCTGCTGACTGATGAGCTAACTGAGCTGCAAACTTTCCCTTTTTTGTTTTCTTAAAGGGCACATACAGTTTTGCTACTGTTTTCTAATACAAAAAAAATAAAAATAAAGCAAATTTGCAAATAGTCTTCATTAAAATCATCCTTCCATTTTGTGAGTACAGCTCTTATACAGACCGATGTGTCTCTATGGTAACAGACTACAAACCTATTGTGTAGTCGGATCCTGCAGTCATGTGATACCCCACTGTTTTTAGGTTAGATGGAGTGAATCAACACAACAGACTGTACAAAGGGTTTGTTTGTACTCAAGACAAAGAAACAAATAGGTCTGTGTAGGAGCTGCATACACAAAACGGTCGGATACTTATAATCACTGTACAGACCTCTTTTGGTATACCTCGCAACTGTCCCATTTTTCAGTGGGTCTCAAAGTGGGTGGGAAGCAAGTGGATGCGGAGACTCGTGAACCAGGAGGACAAGGATGAACAGTCTGTAGTTTCTCTAAAATTGGAAAAATGTTGCAGTGCAAAGAATTGTGGACTGACAAAGAAAATGTGATTTTTGTATATGTGAGGTGTTTATTTTATAACATAACACAAGTGGCTTCCAGGCTTTGTCTGACACGTCGCGGCCACTGATCTGTTACACAGCAGTTTGGACACCAGAAGCCTCTCTGTAAACAAATGCTCATCAGCCGGACTGTTGGGTCATAATGATTTTAAAACATCCAGGACTGTGATCCTGGGGGACTAAGAGGTCACATGTCACACTTTGCAGTCCTGTGTAATGATAGGGCATACTGTGCAGTCCTGTGTAATGATAGAGGTCATACTGTGCAGTCCTCTGTAATGATAGAGGTCATACTGTGCAGTCCTCTGTAATGATAGAGGTCATACTCTGCAGTCCTCTGTAATGATAGAGATCATACTCTGCAGTCCTGTGTAATGATAGAGGTCATACTGTGCAGTCCTCTGTAATGATAGAGGTCATACTGTGTAGTCCTGTGTAATGATAGAGGTCATACTGTGCAGTCCTGTGTAATGATAGAGGTCATACTGTGCAGTCCTGTGTAATGATAGAGGTCATACTGTGCAGTCCTGTGTAATGATAGAGATCATACTCTGCAGTCCTGTGTAATGATAGAGGTCATACTCTGCAGTCCTGTGTAATGATAGAGGTCATACTCTGCAGTCCTGTGTAATGATAGAGATCATACTCTGCAGTCCTGTGTAATGATAGAGGTCATACTCTGCAGTCCTGTGTAATGATAGAGGTCAAACTGTGCAGTCCTGTGTAATGATAGAGGTCATACTGTGCAGTCCTGTGTAATGATAGAGGTCATACTCTACAGTCCTTTGTAATGGTAGAGGTCATACTGTGCAGTCCTGTGTAATGATAGAGGACATACTCTGCAGTCCTCTGTAATGATAGAGATCATACTCTGCAGCCCTATGTAATGATAGAGGCCATACTGTGCAGTCCCCTGTAATGATCAAGCTCGTACTATGCAGTCCTGTGTAATGATAGAGGTCATACTCTGCAGTCCTCTGTAATGATAGAGGTCATACTGTGCAGTCCAGTGTAATGATAGAGGTCATACTGTGCAGTCCTGTGTAATGATAGAGGTCATACTCTGCACTCCTGTGTAATAATAGAGGTCATACTGTGCAGTCCCCTGTAATGATCGCACTCGTACTGTGCAGTCCTGTGTAATCATAGAGGTCATACTGTGCAGTCCCCTGTAATGATCGAGCTCGTACTATGCAGTCCTGTGTAATGATAGCGGTCATACTGTGCAGTCCTGTGTAATGATAGAGGTCATACTCTGCAGTCCTCTGTAATGATAGAGATCATACTCTGCAGTCCTATGTAATGATAGAGGTCATACTGTGCAGTCCCCTGTAATGATCAAGCTCGTACTCTGCAGTCCTGTGTAATGATAGAGGTCATACTGTGCAGTCCCCTGTAATGATCGAGCTCGTACTATGCAGTCCTGTGTAATGATAGCGGTCATACTGTGCAGTCCTGTGTAATGATAGAGGTCATACTCTGCCGTCCTCTGTAATGATAGAGATCATACTCTGCAGTCCTATGTAATGATAGAGGTCATACTGTGCAGTCCCCTGTAATGATCAAGCTCGTACTATGCAGTCCTGTGTAATGATAGAGGTCATACTCTGCAGTCATGTGTAATGATAGAGGTCATACTGTGCAGTCCCCTGTAATGATCAAGCTCGTACTATGCAGTCCTGTGTAATGATAAAGGTCATACTCTGCTGTCCTGTGTAATGATTGAGATCATACTCTGCAGTCCTGTGTAATGATAGAGGTCATACTGTGCAGTCCTGTGTAATGATAGAGGTTATACTGTGCAGTCCTATGTAATGATAGAGGTCATACTCTGCAGTCCTGTGTAATGATAGAGGTCATACTGTGCAGCCCCCTGTAATGATCGAGCTTGTACTGTGCAGTCCTGTGTAATGATAGAGGTCATACTGTGCAGTTCTTAATAATATTAGAGGTCATACTGTGCAGTCCTGTGTAATGATAGAGATCATACTCTGCAGTTCTGTGTAATGATAGAGGTTTTACTGTGAAGTCCCATGTAATGATAGCGGTCATACTTTGCAATACTTAGTAATGATATAGGTCATACTCTAGAGTCCTTAGTAATGATAGAGGTCATACTGTGCAGTCCTCTGTAATGATAGAGGTCATACTCTGCAGTCCTCTGTAATGATAGAGGTCATACTGTGCAGTCCAGTGTAATGATATAGGTCATACTGTGCAGTCCTGTGTAATGATAGAGGTCATACTCTGCAGTCCTGTGTAATGATAGAGGTCATACTGTGCAGTCCCCTGTAATGATCGCACTCGTACTGTGCAGTCCTGTGTAATGATAGAGGTCATACTGTGCAGTCCCCTGTAATGATCGAGCTCGTACTATGCAGTCCTGTGTAATGATAGCAGTCATATTGTGTAGTCCTGTGTAATGATAGAGGTCATACTCTGCAGTCCTCTGTAATGATAGAGATCATACTCTGCAGTCCTATGTAATGATAGAGGTCATACTGTGCAGTCCCCTGTAATGATCAAGCTCGTACTATGCAGTCCTGTGTAATGATAGAGGTCATACTCTGCAGTCCTGTGTAATGATAGAGGTCATACTGTGCAGTCCCCTGTAATGATCAAGCTCGTACTATGCAGTCCTGTGTAATGATAGAGGTCATACTCTGCTGTCCTGTGTAATGATCGAGATCATACTCTGCAGTCCTGTGTAATGATAGAGGTCATACTGTGCAGTCCTGTGTAATGATAGAGGTCATACTCTGCAGTCCGATGTAATGATAGAGGTCATACTCTGCAGTCCTGTGTAATGATAGAGGTCATACTGTGCAGCCCCCTGTAATGATCGAGCTTGTACTGTGCAGTCCTGTGTAATGATAGAGGTCATACTGTGCAGTTCTTAGTAATGATAGAGGTCATACTGTGCAGTCCTGTGTAATGATAGAGATCATACTCTGCAGTTCTGTGTAATGATAGAGGTTTTACTGTGAAGTCCCATGTAATGATAGCGGTCATACTTTGCAATACTTAGTAATGATATAGGTCATACTCTAGAGTCCTTAGTAATGATAGAGGTCATACTGTGCAGTCCTCTGTAATGATCAAGCTCGTACTATGCAGTCCTGTGTAATGATAAAGGTCATACTCTGCTGTCCTGTGTAATGATTGAGATCATACTCTGCAGTCCTGTGTAATGATAGAGGTCATACTGTGCAGTCCTGTGTAATGATAGAGGTCATACCGTGCAGTCCTGTGTAATGATAGAGGTCATACTGTGCAGCCCCCTGTAATGATCAAGCTCGTACTGTGCAGTCCTGTGTAATGATAGAGGTCATACTCTGCAGTCCTGTGTAATGATTGAGATCATACTCTGCAGTCCTGTGTAATGATAGAGGTTATACTGTGAAGTCCCATGTAATGATAGCGGTCATACTCTGCAGTCCTGTGTAATGATAGATGTCATACTCTGCAGTCCTGTGTAATGATAGAGGTCATACTCTGCAGTCCTGTGTAATGATAAAGGTCATATTGTGCAGTCCTGTGTAATGACAGAGGTCATACTCTGCAGTCCTGTGTAATGATAGAGGTCATACTGTGCAGTCCTGTGTAATGATAGAGGTCATACTATGCAGTCCTGTGTAATGATAGAGGTCATACTGTGCAGTCCTGTGTAATGATAGAGGTCATACCGTGCAGTCCTGTGTAATGATAGAGGTCATACTGTGCAGCCCCCTGTAATGATCAAGCTCGTACTGTGCAGTCCTGTGTAATGATAGAGGTCATACTCTGCAGTCCTGTGTAATGATTGAGATCATACTCTGCAGTCCTGTGTAATGATAGAGGTTATACTGTGAAGTCCCATGTAATGATAGCGGTCATACTCTGCAGTCCTGTGTAATGATAGATGTCATACTCTGCAGTCCTGTGTAATGATAGAGGTCATACTCTGCAGTCCTGTGTAATGATAAAGGTCATATTGTGCAGTCCTGTGTAATGACAGAGGTCATACTCTGCAGTCCTGTGTAATGATAGAGGTCATACTGTGCAGTCCTGTGTAATGATAGAGGTCATACTATGCAGTCCTGTGTAATGATAGAGGTCATACTGTGCAGTCCTGTGTAATGATAGATTGCATACTCTGCAGTCCTGTGTAATAATAGAGGTCATATTGTGCAGTCCTGTGTAATGATAGAGATCACACTCTGCAGTCTTGTGTAATGATAGAGATCATACTCTGCAGTCCTGTGTAATGATAGAGGTTATACTGTGAAGTCCCATGTAATGATAGCGGTCATACTTTGCAATACTTAGTAATGATAGAGGTCATACTCTGCAGTCCTATGTAACGTTAGAGGTCACAATGTACAGTTCTGTGAATTGATAGAGGTCACACTGTGCAGTCCTGTGGAACAATATGGCAATCCTGTTTAATAAAAAACGCATAGTGTAGTTTTGTGTAATGACGGGGGTCATAATGCGAAGTCTTGTGTAACAATTGAGGTCACGGTGCGTGATCCTGTGTAATGATAGAGATCACGCTGTGCAGTCCCATGTAATGATAAGTCACATTGTGCGATCCTGTGTAATGATGGAGATCACGATGTGCAGTCCTATGTAAAGAGACAGAAGTAACATAACACAGTCCTGTGTAATGACAGTGGTCGCAATATGCAGTCCTATGTAACCATAGTCTCTTACTGGTATATACTGGGAATCATGGAGACTTGTATGTTTTGTATCTATTACATCTCCCCCTGATGGTTACATAGCCAGTTAGTCTCAGTCCTCCAATGCAACGTCTACAGGAGCTGCAGCACCACCTAGTGTCCAACCCTTCTTATTGCAGTTTGGATTTGTAGAATTTAGGGGTAGCCGTAGCAGGTACTGTTGAAACCTCTCTAAACTTAAATCTCTTGAGCTTTGATGCAAAATCTGTAAGAGCCCCCCTCCCAATTGCCACCCCCATTTATAATACTGCTGTACATCTTTGTACCCCCCAGGTCCCATGTCTTGCTGCAACATTTGCACCCTTTACAGTCTTGTATCTGTTTATCTGTATTTACCACATGATGGGGCATTTTAACCAAGGCCAGAAACACCCCCAAAATGTTCCCATTTTAAGTGTGTAGAAAATTTCTATATATTTGACAGACTTCTCTTTCCTCTCCCTTGGCAGATGATATTTCAGCAGGACAATCCTGGTGTCTCCTTCCAGTATTTCATCTCCTCACCGCCCGGCTCTGATAACCCTAGTCACATCTCCCATGTCCCGCAGCAGGAAAACGGTAAGTGCCCCTTCAGCAGTAAGTGTCTGACATGTTGAGTTGGCTTGGCCTGAAGATAGATGTAGATGATGTAGAAGTGACTACTCTTCAGGAAGCTGAGGACAATCAAAAACACAGTGAGGAACGACCATTTTTGGTGCTTGATTGATTCACATGTCCTTTACTCTCTTTATAGGACCTCTGAGATCAATGCCATCCAGTGCTTCCCTCCCACAGACCAACTTACGGAATCACCCTGTGGAGGAACGCATCCGGGTCCCGCCACCTCAGGCAAGGCCACCGCGGCCGGCTGGCACTTTGCAGCGCAACGTACGAATCCCTCCTCTCGCGGCTCCTCCTGTTCCCTATTGGCCAGAGCAACCTCAGTTTTTCTGGAGACGTGTTGGAAACACGCCATGTTCTGTTACCTGCGGGAAAGGTGAGTGGTACTTACCTCAGATAGCATCTGACCCATCGGTTTCTACGTTGAAGGAAAAGCTTATTTAAAAAATGTCTCAAATCAGTGGGGGCTAGCTAGTTGTCCTGAAAATGGCTGTTGACGGATGGGCATGTGACATGGTGGCATCTGTCAGTGACTCCTATTGTAACGCACTGTGCCTGCACTAGATTTCAGGTACGCAAGCGCAGGTTGGAAAGTTTTTCAGGAAGAGATCAGCATGCCTTCAGGACTCTTGAAAAGCACAAAGAATTGGGTAGGGTTTAGCAGGAGAAGACATGACCATCGGTGGTCTGGAAGCCAGCGAATGTCAAAAAATGCTGAGCAAATTTACAGCTGCTCATAGGAGACATAGATTTCATTTTCTGGCTTTAACACAGTCCAAGAGGCAATCGATTTATTAAAAGTTGGGCTTCTCTTAATAAATTTGGTGTTTTTCCATTTAAGACTGGCATTGGTCTTACTAAATCTGCCTCTGTCACACTGTCTTCTCCACATCTAGCGCCACTACTTGCGAGTCTATTATGAGGGCAAGGAACTATGGATGGCTCCATTATGTAGGCAATGCATGGTGATATGTAGGTACAGTCTTTTGGGGAGTAGCATGGTGGTTTTTATCTCTAATTGCCTCATTCAACAAAGGAAGAGAGTCCCGCTCATAGTTTGCTCAGAACTTTGATCTAATCAGTCACCGTGTGGCTCTACCACAGACACAGTTTTCGTTTTTGACAATCTTTCTGTTGAAGATGTGTGTTGTACTATAGCATGTCAAATAATTTTTGGTATTTTGGGTTTGGCACCACTGTAACACTCTCCTGTCTTTTTCTCAGGGTTCTGGTACCCCATATACCAGTGTGCTTCCAGAAGCTCCTTGGATGAAGTTAATGAGGAGGAATGTGACTCGTCGACAAAGCCATTCCCTCAAGAGGAGGCCTGTAACACCCAGCCCTGCCCCGCATTGTAAGCCCATCATCGTGATCACTAATATCCATCATCCTCTGTCAGCTCAGTACTGGCAAAAACATTCTTAATGGTGTCATGCCCTTTCTCATGGACATTTTATAGCCAGAAACTGATGGTACTTGGACTATGTCACCACTTTCTGATCATGGAAGATCTTTCTGTTGGGGGTCTTCACTTTGAAGGAGCTGATTTAGGGCTGTGTCCATTTCTAGGTTTTGCCTTTTACAGTTGCACTCCTGACCATTGGCAGTGTAGGGATCTAAGCCTTTGCCTTTTTTGCTTTAATGGAGCTTTTGGATCCCACTGATCAAAAACTAGTGGCATCTCCTAATGATAAGTCATCTCTTTCTATGATGGGAATAGCCCTTTATTGCTCCAGAGCTGTATCCTTTAAAAGACACCACTTCGTTGATGTTCGGGGGGTTTGGAATACCCACCCCACTCCCAACTCAGTTCTTCCAAACCACCGAGCAATACATCATATAAAGACTACATAAAACATTTTCATTTAGGGTCATCTGAAGTTCTAGGAATGTATAAATTAAGATCTCTAAATGGTATAGAAACCAGATGCCAAACCTAGGAAGAACCCACCATTCTGTTTTGACCCCTCACCATAGTGAAAACAGTTGTCCCAATGGGTAGAATACCTACTGTAATTTCTAAGACTATACGATAGTTCATATCAAAGATCTTTTTGTTGGTTGAGTGCTGGACATATTGTTTGCTAACTTAAAGGGGTTGCCTTTCTAGTACAATAGAGCATTCTATGTGTATAGAGGAGGTAGGGAGAAAGAGCAAAGAGCATCCATTTTGTGGAGGACCCAGCTTTCATGGAGGCCCACTGATTTCAAAGAACAGCATGTAATACCTCATTTCCCCTGTGGTGGCTCTGCAGGGGAATTAAAGGGAGGCTGTCAGCCCTTTTGACCAGGCTGTTGACAGCACCAAGTAGGGTTTAGGGACAGTGAGGCAAACATACCTTTTATGGAGTTTTTATCATCAGGAGTAGTGAGAATTTGAAGTTTTATTCTGCTAGAGTCTGCAAGTTACCAGGGTGGAGCTTCACTGTGCAGTCCACTTTGATCTACCTCACAGCCCCTCCCCATGGCAGCTGTAGCATTCAATCAGGAGACTACTACAGCAGTCAATTAAAGCAGATGGGAGTGGTTGTTAAGCAGCTTAATGCAGAGAGCGCTTCCTGGTGAAGCTCCTCCTCCTGGACTCTTGCAGGTGCAGAATCTGGCAGAATGAAACTATATATTTTCAGTACTCCTTGATGAGCATAGCATTTCAAAAGGTATACTTGTACTGCTCTTCCCGGCCCCTACCTGGTGCTGTCAAAAGTTTAGCATGGTCAAAACTGCTGACAGTTTTTTAAATACTTAAAACTG
The DNA here is from genome assembly GCA_033119425.1 of Bufotes viridis. Classification (NCBI taxonomy): domain Eukaryota; kingdom Metazoa; phylum Chordata; class Amphibia; order Anura; family Bufonidae; genus Bufotes; species Bufotes viridis. Next base: position 54,726,329 of record CM065599.1, on the reverse strand, counting down.
CTGTCAGAATTTCAGAACTTTTTTCTGCCGCTTTTAGTTGAAAATTCCTTTGTCTTAGGTGCTGTTCACATTTGAGTCATTGTTTCCGTTTATATTGGAAACCATGTAGCCGTGCCAAATCTGTCACCCAGCAGACCCCAGGGTTCCTCTAATGTGTCAATCGTTTTTCCACGATTTGACAGAATCTGCAACTTCTTAACAGAGCTGATACAAATGTGAACCGAAACTTACTTCCTTCCTTCACTAAGGCTACTTTCACACTGGCGTTTTGGCTTTCCGTATGTGAGATCTGTTCAGGGTTCTCAAAAGTGGTCTAAAACAGATCACTTTTGCCCTAATGCATTCTGAATGGAAAAGGATCCTCTCAGAATGCATCAGTTTGCCTCCGATCAGTCTCCATTCCGCTCTGGAGGCTGCCCGCAGCGTTTTTCTGTCCGCCTGACAAAGTGGAGCCAAACGGATCCGTCCTGGCACACAATGTAAGTCAATGGGGACGGATCTGTTTTCTCTGACACAATCTGGCACAATAGAAAACGGATCTGTCTCCCATTGACTTTTAATGGTGTTCAAGACGGGTCCGTCATGGCTATAGAAGACATATTACAAACTGATCCGTTCATGACGGATGCATGCGGTTGTATTATTGTAACGGAAGCGTTTTTGAAGATCCATGACGGATCCGCAAAAAACTCTTGTGTGAAAGTAGCCTTAGTTTTGTCCTCCTTCTAGGTAGGTCACGCTAAACAGAGGTGAGATTAAATTGAGTTAAATAGATTCCTAATTGTTGACATACATAATACATGAATTTGATATGGCCCAAAGGGACATGGAAAGGGTCTATTCGAAATAGCTATGGCTTGGTGGATCAGCAATGGTTTGAGGCTTGGTCTGATCTCAATTTTCCAACCATTAAAACCAAGATAATATATATCGGTTTCTTAAGAAACGTTTTACAGCCATTTTCGTTCAACTTTAATATTCATAAATCTCATCAAAGTTTTTCTTCCAAGGTTCTCCTGCCAAACTGATTTGGTCGAAGCACCGATTTGGCCCAATTGAACTAGGAAGCCGCTGGACTGTCTGAGTCACGATGAAAAATGCATTGTACACCGGTAGCCAGCAGAGTTCTACATACAGAACTTTATTCCAAATTGGCTGTTTCATTCCATAGTGTTTATCTAGGAACAGAATGTCGAGGGCTTTGTAGAATCCAGAGAACGATGAGAATCCCAGTCCTATAGACAAAAAAATTCAAGAACTTTGTTATAAAGAGTCTTTTTACCTGCCTCTATTAATCTAACTTCATGTTCTTCACTTCTCCTCAGCTGGGACGCTGGTAACTGGTCGGTCTGCAGCAGGACGTGTGGCAGTGGAATACAGCATCGGCAAGTCCTGTGTCGGCAGATGTATGCCAATCGGACCACTATGGTCCATCCACAGAGGTGCAGCCACTTGGTGAAACCGAATGTTACCCAGACGTGTCAACTCCGTATCTGTAGCGACTGGCAGATCCAAAGCAACTGGAGCTCGGTAAAGAACGTCTGAAGAACCCTCCCATAGATTGTAGAATGACTGCCATGATCTATAATGGATAATAGAATTTAGAGATGATGTGAAAAAAAATATGAATGACCGTAGTTTGGATATTATGCATGGTCTTCAAATTTCTTAGAATGAACTAGTTCTTAAAGACTGCTGTTGTTTTCTATCTACAGTGTTCAGTCATGTGCGGTCTTGGCCAAAGGACTCGTCATGTCAGATGTGTCAGTAACCAAGGGGATATCATTGGTGAGGGAGAATGCAGCAACCGACTCCGTCCTAGGACCAATGAGGTCTGCGATATGGGACCTTGCGTTCGAAGCTGGTTCCACAATCACTGGAGCTCCTCAGTAAGTCTCTGAACACCTCGTCTTGTCAACACATCTAAAAGCAATATACCTCTGTATGACCCATACATGATGATAATAATACATATTCCTTTGGATCCCACCTACTGAGGTTTAATGCTTGTGAAGATATGTATCTACAGTAGATATAACTTTTATGACACTAAACAAGAATATATGACTTAGGGATAACTAGGAATGTGGCTGTTGGTGGTCCCAAATCCTTATCTGCCATGCAAGTGAGCACCAGCTCTATAAACGGCACATAGTTGGTGGGGGACCTTGTTACAGATTTTGCAACAGAACAGCCTAAAATGATTCCTTCTGGGTGGGGCTGTGACTATATCAGTGGTGCAGTGGTTGCCACCATCATTAAAAGGAACATAGTGGAATTCATGATGGCTGGATCAATCTTACCTTACAGGAGTTGTCATAGCAAAACATGGCTGTTTATTTTCTAAAACAGCACCAAACCTGTCCATGGGTCTCCTCTGCTCATTGTTATTGAGGTAATTAGGGATGAGTGCAAGCCACCCACAACCTGAGAACTGGTGTAGTGCTGTTTGTGGAAGAAAGCAGCCACGTTTTTGGAATCCCATACAACACCTTCAAGGCTGGATGACCTTACATGTTAACTCAAGTGGAATTGTTTGGTCTATATAAGCTTGATAGAGATAATGTATGTATTGATTCATTGAGCATGCGCCAGTGTTCTCAAAGGAGTTATTCAGGATTAGGAAAAAGGATCTGCTTCCTTCCCCCGCATACGTAGCATCACTCGTCCATGGGCAGATGTGGCTATTGAAGCATTTACTTGAATGAGGTTGATCTTCTCCTTTTCAGTGCTCTTCAGAATGTGGACCTGGGATCCAGCGCCGTTCAGTCTTCTGTCTCTCTAGTTCTTCTACGGATGAGTCCCAAGATGGCTGCCCAGGGAATAAACCTTCTGACATGAGAGTATGCAATAGTGGGCCATGTGAGCGGACAGTCAAGTGGTACACTGGACCGTGGTCTCAGGTATATAGGCCAACTTCAGTTGGACATAGTCCATATTTCTCTAGCTAGTTTGGACCAATGGAGTCTCTTTCTCTTCTTCTGCAGTGTTCCACAGATTGTGATGAAGGTTCGCAGAGACGTGATGTGATCTGCATCAGCAAAATGGGCTCAGACTTTAACGTGACTGACCCATCTGAGTGTGCCCATCTTGAGAAGCCACCAAGCCTACAGTCCTGTAATGCCGGACCCTGTGGGTCACGCTGGTTCACAACACCCTGGAGCACAGTGAGTGGCGTGAACCAACACCTTCATAATCTAGAATCTATTTCCAAAAGTAGACCTAATTCTTGGTTTCCTCTATCCTCTTAGTGTTCACAGTCTTGCGAAGGAGGCGTGCAGGTAAGAGAGGTGCGGTGCCTGGCAGCCGACAAGACTTACAGTCAACAGTGTGACCTGGATTCCAAGCCAGATGAGAAGCGCGCGTGTAATCCTCAGCCCTGTTCCTCTGTAGTAGGTGAGGAGAGAGAGGAAACCGTCCAGCCTTGACCTGACATGATATTGCAGACCTCTCCAGCAGCTCAGAGGTTAATAAACCACAGTAAATGCTTTGAAGTGCAAGTCAATGGTAGTGGAGTGATTCTTATAGCTGCTCGAATTAATCCTAATTACTGTAGGCATTAGCTGTAGTTGCGGGGCTTAGTGGCACGTGTGTTCAGGTTTTATTTGACGTGTTGCATGGACTAAACTATGTGCTACTGATCTTCCATACCATCTACCCCATCTACAGACCTATCGGGTGGGCCTCCAAAAAGATCAGCAAACTCCTCAGTTAGCTGAGATAGAAGTTCAAAAGGTTTCCAATAGCTTTAGGGTAACATGTCTAAAGTTCTCATTGTTGGGGTCCATCCCATGAGACTTTCAGCAAATCTTTAAATGTAGGGGAGCAGCACTCCTTCACCCCCTTTCAAAGTGCTCTGCTTGGGAAAAACAAAGATGCAATTTATTTTGACAGATGTCTTGCTACCCCAAAGTCAAGCTAAGAGTTTCCAAAGGAACAGGCCGCTCTTGACCCGTGCAACCAGTACAATTTCCAGTTTAAAGATGTGGTGGAAAAAGTGCAGGAGAGACATATTTGTGTTTTTCCTGCCTTTCCAAGCCATATGGATAGTTTCAGCAGTTTATTAGACCACTAAATCGCATAATTGGTAGCGGGTCAGTAGGAGCTACTCCTGATGTAACACTCGGTCATAAATACTTTTAAAAGGGTTCTCCAATTTCTAGATTGAGGTCATCAATATCAGATTAGTGCTGGTGCGATTCCAAGCAACCCCACCGATCAGCTGTTTTTGGCACCCGCTAAAGAACAAGACAGTAGTCAGAGTCGGGAGCAGAAGACTCCTTTGTTGTGTACTGTCCATGCCGGTGTGGAAGCTGAGCTGCAGCACACTATGTTTTTCTGTCGCTGGTTAAAAAAAGCTGATCGGACCAGCACCAATCTTATATTAATAACCTATCCTGATGAGAAACTGGAGAACCCCTTTATAAGTGTAGTAAGTAACAAGTACCAATGTATTCCACATAATTTTAAAAGACAGCAACCTAGCCTTAGTGTCTGTAGTTTACCCTTTTCCAATTGATATCGCCCTTCTGGCTTTAAAGTCTCCTGTATTGTACATAGCCTGTGGTAAGTGCAGGGTCGGTTACAGATTGTCCATTGGTGCTCAGGAATCACTGTGTACATATATTACTTATCCTGTACTGATCCTGAGTTACATCCTATATTATACTCCAGAGCTGCACTCACTATTCTGCTGGTGTAATCACTGTGCGCATACATTACTTATCCTGTACTGATCCTGAGTTACATCCTGTATCTTACTCCAGAGCTGCACTCGCTATTCTGCTGGTGGAGTCACTGTGTACATTACATTACTTATCCTGTACTGATCCTGAGTTACATCCTGTATTATACACCAGAGCTGCACTCACTATTCTGCTGGTGGAGTCATTGTGTACATACATTACTTATCCTGTACTGATCCTGAGTTACATCCTGTATTATACTCCAGAGCTGCACTCACTATTCTGCTGGTGTAATCACTGTGCGCATACATTACTTATCCTGTACTGATCCTGAGTTACATCCTGTATCATACTCCAGAGCTGCACTCACTATTCTGCTGGTGCAGTCACTGTGTACATACATTAATTATCCTGTACGGATTCCGAGTTCCATCCTGTATTATACTCCAGAGCTGCACTCACTATTCTCCTGGTGCAGTCACTGTGTACATACATTACTTATCCTGTACTGATCCTGATTTACATCCTGTATTACACTCCAGAGCTGCACTCACTATTCTACTGGTGCAGTCACTGTGTACATACATTACTTATCCTGTACTGATCCTGAGTTACATCCTGTATTATACTCCAGAGCTGCACTCACTATTCTACTGGTGCAGTCACTGTGTGCATACAGTACTTATCCTGTACTGATCCTGAGTTACATCCTGTATTATACTGAGCTGCACTCACTATTCTGCTAGTGGAGTCAGTGTGTACATACATTAATTATCCTGTACTGATCCTGAGTTATATCCTATATTATACTCCAGAGCTGCACTCACTATTCTGCTGGTGCAGTCACTGTGTACATACATTACTTATCCTGTACTGATCCTGATTTACATCCTGTATTACACTCCAGAGCTGCTCTCACTATTCTGCTGGTGCAGTCATTGTGTACATACATTACTTATCCTGTACTGATCCTGAGTTACATCCTGTATTATACTCCAGAGCTGCATTTACTATTCTGCTGGTGCAGTCACTGTGTACATACATTACTTATCCTGTACTGATCCTGAGTTATATCCTATATTATACTCCAGAGCTGCACTCACTATTCTGCTGGTGCAGTCATTGTGTACATACATTACTTATCCTGTACTGATCCTGAGTTACATCCTGTATTATACTCCAGAGCTGCATTTACTATTCTGCAAACTTTAGAATTGAGATTTCTCTACATCCCTCACTCGTTTAAAAGTGTTGTCTGATAGTAATACCACTGAGGGGTCCCCCCACTTTGGATACTCACCGCCAGAACAAAGAGTTACTCCCTTTTCTGTGCCTTTGGGAAGTGACAAAGACATGGGATGTCTCCATTGGAACCATCCATTAAGATTAAAAAAAATTGGGGACAAAAATATATAAACAGCTCATAAAATACAGGATGAAAATGAATTTTTATCCTATATACCACTGACCAAAAACACACATAAATTGCATGTACATGTAGCATGTTATAGTCTATGTAACGTTTTGCATCTTCTCAATTACAGTATAACATTTCTCTTTCTGACCCAGATAACAACTGCCGTGATCTGTATCACAACTGTGCCGTGGTGGTGCAAGCACGACTCTGTGTCTACGCCTATTACAAACAAGCTTGCTGTTCCTCTTGTGCCCACTCCCTGCAACGAAGGACGTCAGAGAGCCGATAATAGCGGGCAGGTCGCCATCCCCCACCTCACCAGATTTTATATTTTATATATGCAGAAGAGACAGTATTTATTTACCTCTTTAGCGCTATGTTGGGCGGAAGCTTTTTTCCAGGCAAAACGTCCCAACGGAGAAATGCTAAAGACAGAATTGTATATTTGCTTTTAATGTTCTCCTCTTGCTCACATGGGTAGGGGGCCGAGGATTTTGCTTTCCCAATTCTTTTACGGTGCTAGATTGCCATCCTCATACACTGCAACTGTGACTTTTTGGAAACTGATTATGCCATAGAATATTGGCGCCATATAGGAATCAATCAACAGTAGGGGAAGGTCATGTAAAGACCAGTGGACACCTAATCGGTGGCTGTAGTCAACTCTTGGCATCTTTTCCTCGCCCTAGTTTTTACAATCCCTATATTGGATCATGGTTGCAAAGTAATCAACATTCTCTTTAAGGGAGTTGTCCTCTGCTGTCTTCCAAAAATAGTGTTACTCCTGCCCATTAGTTGTTCCTGGTATTGCTGTTCAGCCTGTTGAAGTAAATAAGCTGCAATACCACACCCAACCTGTGAACAGGTGTGGCACTATTTTTGAAAGAAGGCAGCCATGTTTTTCTAACCAGGACAACCCAACAATTTTTTTCCTGTGTAGGGTGACAAGCTTTATTACCCAAGACCACGTTATATGTGGAAAGAGACCTTTAAGAGTGGGATTACATACAGATTTTTCTCTCAAGACTGGAGCAGAATGTAAGTAGATGCCATCTAATTAAAGGGGTTCTCCACTTTCCTAATTATATTTTTTATCTGCCTAAACACTGCATATTTTTGTCCCATACAGCTGTTTTCCATGCCAGCACTTTCCTTCCCCTATTCTCGGCATCGCTGCATCCTGGCAGGATGTTTACATGCAGAACTTCCTGTTTTCCTCAACTTCCTGTTGCTTTGCCCTGTAATGTTTCTTGGGGCTTTGCTCCCCTTGCCACCCTGTTCTCTCTGCGGTAGTCACGCCCTTTACACCTGTTTGCTAGGCAGAGCAAACCCTGAGAAACTTTAGAGCAAGGCATGCTGGGTTTGTTTAGAAAACAGGAAGTTCTGCATGTAAACATCCTGCCAGGATGAACCGATGATAAGAACAGGGGAAGGAAAGTGCTGACCTAAAAAACCTGTATTAAAGGTAAATAAATGCAGTGTTTGGGTTACTCTGGGCAGATACAATTTCATCATGAAAGTGGAGAATGCCTTAAAGATCATGGGACTTTCACTTGGTTTTATCAGATGACGTATTAGGGCCATGTTCTTTTTTCCTAAAGACAGCTTAACCATATCTGTGTTTAACCCAATCCTTAAAGGGGTTTACAGGATTAGAAAAACATGGCTTTTTTATTGAATAAACCGCACCTCCACCTGTCCATAGGTTGTGATTGGTATTGCAGTTTAGCCCTATTCACTCTAATGATGCTGAGCTGCAATACCAGACACAGCTAGTGGACAGCTGTGGTACTGTTTATAGAAAGAAACAGCCATGGTTTTCTAATCCTGGGCCCTTTAAGGGAAGATTTTGGTGACTGGCCACCACAGTTTTGTGTAACTGTTAGTTTCTGGTAATTGTATGATGCCTGTATTGGCAAAGTTGGAGAAAGTATTGAGACAGATGCCAAGCAAAGCAGGTTGTTAAATCAAAAGGCTAAACCTATAGCAGTCTCACAGTTGGCAAAATGTCTTGTTTCTAGTTCAACCTCCATTGTCCTGGTTACTGAGTATACATTTCTAAGTCCAGTGATTCATATTACTCATAAAGATTAGACTGACCTCAATTTCAGAGTGAACCATTTTGTGTTGTATTCACAGGAGAGGCAGTCATTTTGTGTTGTATTCACAGGAGAGGCAGCCATTTTGTGTTCTGTGCACAGGAGAGGCAGCCATTTTGTGTTCTCTTCACAGAAGAGGCAGCTATTTTGTGTTCTCTGCACAAGAGAGGCAGCCATTGTGTGTTCTCTGCACAGGAGAGGCAGCCATTTTGTGTTCTCTGCACAGGAGGGGCAGCCATTTTGTGTTATCTGTATCCCATACTATGAGTCCTGAAAGAAGTTTATGGATCGAAGACCTTTGTTCAAGCCCATGATAGCTTGTTGTGCTGGGTTTAATTGAGAGGCGTATCATGCAACAAGATGGCTGCCTCCACCATGTGTATGCAAGAGGTGCACATTATATGATCAGGGAGCTTTTGATGGTGCTTTTAACCCTCTTCCTTTCCAAATTACTGTAAAATTCCATTACTGTGAATGTTAAGACAATGACTTGTTAGTTATACAGAATGGCGGCTTTCATTTTATAGATTGGTTGGAAGGTAACCATGTAAGAACGGCCATGGACAATCCCTTTAAAAAATTTACATAGAAATGCATTAGATCTGCACATATTGGAGCAGTTTATGAAACTGTTACCCATAGCAACCAATCACAGTGCAGCTTTATTTTCTCTTGGTGCTCTTGAAAATTCAATCATAACCTCACAAATATTCCTTGATCTTTTAGTTTGGGAGTTGATGTTCTTGATTGGCAGGAACCCACTCGGTTACGAATTAGTCCCACCAACAAAATGGCCGCTTCCTTGATGGGCATCTGACAGGTTTGATTTTCAATAAGCTGTTTTAGGACCTGTAAATTTCCACAATATAGTGACATATATATGTCCAGAGTATTATGTAAGCTCTGGTGACCCATGGCTTATCCTACTCCTTCAAGACCCCTGCCACAGCAGAGTTTTCATGGCAAGTGGTGGTTCACGTGGGGAGGTCTTGGATAGTAAAAAAGGAAGTAAAATCCCAAAATCAGTATATAGCACATGACAACCAAGCAGAAGTCAGCATTTGTTTTAAGCATTGAATACAATAGGTTGCATTAGTTTATGGGGTACTAGTTTTTCTAATTTCTTTAGGATCTGTTCATATGTGTAGGCTGTGCCGCACCAGGATCATATCTGAAAAAATGCTACACCTCTTCTTAAAGGTTATAAAAGTAGTTATGCCTTTTTTCCCCAGTAGTGTCTTCCTTAGCCATGGGCTATGCCTGGTATTGCAGCTCAGCTTTATTCACTTGAATACCAGGCACTGTCCAGCTATTTTTAGGCTAGTGATCGGCGACTGGTGGCTAAACTATTACTCCCAGCATGCTAGAAATTGTAGTTTTGCAACAGTGGTTGAAGACTACTACATTAGAGGGGCACATTGATAGGAGATGCCATTATGGTTCCACCTCTGGGACCTGCTCCTGTCTCAAGAACAGGGGCACTTTAAACCCTTAAAGGGGGTGTTGACGACGTTCAGCTTTGTCCCGGCACAGAGTAGTGACCATAGCCCATTTGTTCTGACCACTGGTCGTCCTGTGTGGCAGAAGACCCGCCAGACATACATTGAAAGTAAGGATAGATCAGCTGACAATCCCGGACCACCTCTTTAACAGTGAAGATCTCTTTTACCATTCGTTCTGATATTATATATTCTGCACAACAGTGGTGCACAACTGTAGGGCATACAGTAAAGAATTGCTTCAATAGAAGCTCCCTAGTATAAGGCTGTTCTTCACATGTCCCGCTACTATTAGCAGCCAACAGCGGCCACTGCTGGGGAAATGTAGTATTACATGGCGCTTATACAAATGAATGAATACAAACTCATGTACGCTGTGGCATTTAATCCTCCAGAGCTGGAATCACTTATGGAGGGGGCTTTCCATTCTGGCAAATTGTCACTTTATGTCAGGCTAGAATTTTACTGGGAGTTCATATATGACATGTTATAAATCTTTACTATACGCACCCAAACCTGGACTCACATATCAGTATTGTAATAAAGCAGACCGCGAGATATCCATGGAAACTGGTTCATATTTTACCAGGTTGCTTAAAGGAAAGCTACAGTCAAAATACAGTGATACATTGCATGTCTTGCGGGGGCGGAGTATGGTAACTGTTCTCTTTCAATATTTGTGTCAAGCTCCACCCCCTTAGGCTTTACTTGTAAAGGGTTGGACATCCCCTTTAAGGCCGTTTCATATTTCTTTTTGGCAATTTTCAACCCTCAATGTATACTTTTTACTGAAAGGATTACAAAAACATATTTCTTCTCGATTCTGAGATCCGTCTTTCAGCTGTTACATCATTATAGACTGTGTCCATTGTTCTCTTGTAAATTTTTTAATTTATTTTTTAAGAAAGAAGATTTTATGTTTTTCGTTCTTATGGAAAGAGATTGTAAAAAAAATATTAAATTTTTTTGAAAATTGGTTTTCTGTCTATTCTGTAATGTATGTTTATATGTGTAATATGTATTTCTTGAACTGCCTAAAAGTTAACTAAAAGTAAAAATACCCTGGCTGCCCATAGCAACTAATCACAGCTAATCACACAAACATACCAGAAAATGACATGGAAAGCTAAGTTGTGACTGGTTGCTATGGGCAACAAAAAACATTTTTCTGTTTGCTTTATAAATCTCCCCAATGTTGGTCTTAAAGGCTAACTCCACCTACTTGTCTAAGTGTGGTTTTCTTGTAGAGCTACCCCATATCTTCCACCTTCCCAAATCCTTTTTAGTTGTGGTACATTCCCTGAGTGAATTAGGCCAGGGAAAAGTCCTTGAAGCCCCAAAACCTGAAGGATATCTGCCTTACCATTCTGTTAAATTACCTTTAGCTGATAAGTGCCAGCTCAGAGGCAGAACCACTCAACCATGGGCAATAAACCTGGCAGATCTCCACCAGATCACACCCGATTTCCATTCCTGGGGAGTCTCTTTGGCTCCATCCCAACCACACCAGAGCCACCATTACCACCGACTCCAAGGATCCCCCACCGCCATAGATGCCATGACAAAACGACTGCCCAGCCACAACACCACTAAATGTAACACCAACCTAACTATACAGTGACATACATAGAGAAGTAAGGGCCCCATAGCAAGGATCAAACCAGGCCTCCCACACAGGGCAGAAGGGTTTCTGCCTAAACCCCTTTCAGTGACCCTTGGGCCATTTTTCCACTGCCTCATTTGCTAAAAGTTGTTCCTTTAGAGGGTGGAGTCCTGACCAAGTTTTCACCTCCACTAGAAGAGGAGATAATCCCAACTAAGACTGGGCCCCCTCTTGCTCTGGGCCCCATAACAGTGGCATGGTCTGCCGCGATGGTAGTTACACCCCTGCAACTATAACCGAGAAGGACCAGAAAAGATAGGGGCAGGTAGGCAGGGGCTTCAATACCTGATGGCCTCCTAACAAAATGGCCGTCAGCTCACCTCCTCCACCCTCAAGCCACTACACTGCCCTTTAACCCTTTGCTCCCTGGCTACCACTTCATCCAAACCCAGTCATGCAGGCCTCTCCTTAGGATTACAGCCGGCCTTCTCTTGAAAGCCATTGCTCACATTGGTCAGTCCCCTGCTGGCACTGCTCACAGCCTTAGGTCATGGCCTCTACAAGTAAGCAGCCCTTGCCCAGCCCATATGGACATCCAAGCATCCAATCCTTCATCGCTGGGATGTTTTACCTTTGCTTCTGTGGCTTTTTGTAAGCATTACTGGGAGATGGTGAAAGCTGCAAGGCCGGACTCCTCCTTCATCTACTTTGGGGGCAAGTGCCCAGTCCCGACATGCTGCAGATCTGCAGGAAATGAAGCAAGAAGGGTCATAGCATGAAGGACTACACAGAAACTGCCTGCAGAATTTGTCATGTTGCAGGGCACAAATACAAGCACTGTCCCAGGAAGACTGCCTGCAACTTCTGCGGACAGGTGGCCCACATTTACAAGGAATGTCCCAAGAAGGGCAAGACTTGCACTTCAGTGGCAGCCAAGGCGCTGCGAGTGCAAAGCCTGCACCGACTCCAGCCCCAGCGGCCAACAAGAAGGACGGTAAGAGTACCTCAGCCCCTGAGCCCCTCTTCCTGAGTCCCCCTGTCACCCCCACTGAGGCTATCTCCTTCACTTTCCCTAACTCTGCCTTAGTGGTCCTGTCTCCAGGACCCTGCAACCCCCAACCCCCCTCTCCATTCCTCCGCCGCAGTACTAACCCCCCTATAACCACTTCTGCAGGATTTTCCCGCTTTTGTCTCCATAGGTACCCTGCAGAGGAAGAAGAAAGAGAGGGACAGTCTGAGTGCTGAGTCTTTAAAAAAGAAGGTAATGGAGGTCACCGAGGACCCACTGCTTGAAGAATGGGTGATGGAGCAACTGGTGGAGGATGAGTGCCTTCTAGAGCTTCTGGAGCCAGCAGTCACCAAAGACGAGGATCCGCCAAACAGGAGTGGTAACTAAGGTGTATGGTTTGTGCTAACCAAACCTTTTCTCTTTGCGGCCAGGCAGTGGTCTCACGGACCTTCCTACTGGTCTGGTGGGGGAAGCATGGGTGCTGTAGGAGTCGCTCTTCTTATCAGGGGGAGCACTTTCACACTTTATTCTGTTCACAATGCTTTTTTGCGGCAGGCTTCTGCTCGCAGATAGCTTGTAGGCAGGGGAGCCGGTTAGGCTCATCAGCGTGTATGCCCTCCTGGTCAGGAGTGAGAGATTGGAGCTTTTCCAGCTCCTACAGACCCAGCTGGGCAGTTCTGCTGGGTGGAGACTTTAACTGCCCCATCAAAAAAGATGGGCGCACCTCAGCAAAAACTGACTTGGATGCCTCCTCAAAACTGTTCATTGAGATGGTGACTCAGGTGTTGTTGTGGGACTCTGTGGGCTCCATGGGGGCTGGATCTGTGTACTACAGTTGGAGCCCCCCCCAACGGCTCACAGCTGTCTTGCATCGACTTTGTGTTCACATCTTGAGCCTGAAAATACACTTTGAGGATGAGTCCAAGAGTATCATCTTCCGTTCCAAAGCAGAGCACCTGGAGAAGGGTGACAAATGTAACTCTTTTTGTTCAGGAAGCCCCACGCCAGCTACACACCCCTGACTGAGCTGCAAGGCGAGACCAAAAACATCACCATGGGAAAGAAGGGATGATGGGACTACTACAGCAACCTCTACACCCTAAAGACCACAGATGCAGATGCTGCTGATATGTTTTTGTCAGGTATCACTAACCCTTGATCCTGCAGGTGCGGTGGCAATGAACACTCCCTTGATGGTGGAGGAGCTGCGAGCCTGCGAGGACCCCGGGCAGAGTCTCTCAGGAGAGCTCTACATAGCACTGTGGGACCTTATTGGTCCGGATCTTTTGGAGCTGTATGAGAAGATGGTGGTGGAGGGCAGAATGCCTTTGTCATTGAGGGAGGGAATGATCACGATCTTGTGTAAGCGGAAGAGAGACGTGATTTAAAAAACTTGTGTCCTATCTCTCTCCTGAATGTAGACTACAAGATCCTCGCCAAGGTACTTGCCAACTGGCTGGAGGATCATCCACCTGGATCAGACCTGTGGCATTCCTGGCCGGAGAATCGCAGACAGCCTGGTCCTCATTAGCAAAAGGCATTTGATCGTTTTTCATGTCTTTATGCTGAGAAGGTTCAGGCTGACGGAAATTTTCTGTTCCTATGTTAATCTTATGTACTTTGACATTTTCAGCATGATGCTGGTGAAGACTGACCCCTTCCCGGTCCTCTCTGTGGTCAGACAAGGCTGCCCTCTTTCACCTCTTCTTTTTGTTTCTATTACAGAGTTCTTCGCAGAGTCTATCTGGCAAACTCCAGAGGTCAGAGGGATCACCACACCAGGACAAGACCAGTGCTTGCTGTACACGGATGACGTGACCGTCTTCAGCACAGACTGGAGTTCAGTAATAGTGCTTGTCCAGACCTGGGAGGGATTCAGCTCGGCTTCAGGAGCAATGGTCAACTGCGGGAAGTTGGAAGCCACTGAGTTCCAGATATCCCCCTCTCTACTGCTGGCAGCATTTATGTGCGACTGCATCCGCAGGACTTCCAAAGCAGATGGCTCAGAGGGCCAGTCCATTTTCCATTTTTTTCCTCCTGCCAGGACCTTCTCAAGTTTGTAAGGGAACACCAGCTGGAGGGATTTGTGGAAACCAAAGACTATCCACAAAATGATCTGAACAAAGGACTTAATGGAGTATGTTCCAGGGCTCCCTACTGCCACTGCCGAGACTGTTTGAAAGAATGTGGCTTCTAGCAGGTTAACCAACGGGCACAAAGACCTGGCATAGATAATCATTCAGGGGGGCCTGCCCCTGTGAACTTTCATGCATGCCCATGGACTTTGCAGGTACTGGCCCAGGTACCCTTTCCACTTTTGCACCTCTTTTGGCAGTGCCCGTTTGCACAGGCCCTGTTGGACGACCTGGAAAATAAACTCATAGACTCTATTCCCATGAGCAGCCTGAAGCACTGCGCCATGCTTTACGGACTCTTCCATGGGACTCATACTGTTCAGGCTATCCAGGAAACCTGGCACCTTATGAACTGTTTTAGCTCTGTGGCTTGCCAGGAAATGCCTGGTGATGAACTGGGAGAGGACCTCCATCTAGGACTGCAGCAGGCTGGTTTGTAGCCTGCTTAGAGACTACACCATCATGGACGGCACGGACATTGACGAAGAAGAGAGTTAAAACCCCTCTCCTTCCCTCTTATCCCCTCAGTGTGTCTGTCTTTCAAAAAACCTTTGGGCCTGTGAGTCCCCTCTTCCCTACCCCCTATCACCTTTCTGATGCTTGTTAATTGATGCGTTATATTATTGGAGTGTCAGTCCATGCACTAAATGTTTGTGTAGTATTTATTGTAATATGTTCCATCCTGCGCTGCGTCGCAGTATATTGTTTGTATCTTGACAACTGCTTGTAAATATAAGTTGTTTTCAATACAAAGAAAAAGTCTCATCACCCTCACCTGCAAACTCATTGGCTTCTACCGTTATTTGAGCACAGTTAATAGGCAGAGGAGATATTATAATCGCTAAGTGTACTTTCACATCTGTGGCACTGCGTTTTGGCAGAGAATTTGTGCCCGGCTGATTTTTGTCATTTTGCTGGACCCCGTTATACTTAATCGGGCTGGCTGGCATTCCAGTTGCTTTCCGCAGGCTATTCTCTGCCAGAATACATGCCACCAATGTGAAAGTAGCTTCATTTGGTCCTCCTAAGGTGGTTTTGATTCTCCCAGACTACGGTAGCTTTCTTTTAGTAGTATGACCAGGCCAACGAGATGGAGTAGAGAAACACAGAGAGGATTACCTTGGAGGTGTATGGTGGTGGCTTAAAGGTTGCCACCAGTAGGTGACTTGGGGCTTCTGGATTGGAGTCATGAACCTGAATGTTTGAAAGTGCCCCAGAAGTGATGACCCTGAAAAGCATGGCCAACAATACCATATTTTGTCACATTATACCACCTCAACAGAGCCAAATACCACAGTCCATTACAAAATACTACCAGCAGGACAAAATACATCTCCAAAAACATCCACTGGGCGGCTGTGAGGAGGGCCCAGGCGGTCCCCTGGGCATCAGCCCACCAGGAAATTCCCCTGTAAGGTCTATGGCAAATCTACCCCTGTCCACCCAGAAGATTCCGCCAAGAGTTGTAAAAGAGAAGGTGTTGATATGTTGAGCAGCTAGGTTACTAACAATAACAACAAAGACTTGGGTGTCCTCCCGGTGCTGTTCATGTCACCACTCACGGGATAGGAGCAGCTAGAGTTGAGTTTCATGGTGGCTCAGTAGTTAGTACTGCTGTGTTGATAGTGATGGGATCCTTGGTTCAAATCCGACTAAGGTTAAAACTTGTATTGCTGTTTTATGGTTGAACAAAAATAAACATGATTTGAACCCAGGATCCAAGCGCTGCAAGAACACAGCATTAGCCAGTGAGCCACTACATCACCTTACTAACAAGGCTGTTTTAGAAAACACTTTTTGACAGGGGGACGGTAAATAGCATTAAAAATGCTCCCTCCCATTGCCGGGTCATGTTATTACCTACCTCCTAGTTGTTGCTTGTGTTAAGCAGCATGGTGTCTCAGTGGTGAGTACTGCTGGCTTAGAGTGGTGAGGTCCTTGGTTCAAATCCAAGCAAGTGTGTGTGTGTGTGTGTGTGTGTGTGTGTGTGTGTGTGTTGGTGATCAGTATGGAGATTGTGTGTGTGTGAGTGGTGGTGATCAGTATGGAGATTGTGTGTGTGTGAGTGGTGGTGATCAGTATGGAGATTGTGTGTGTGTGAGTGGTGGTAATGAGTATGTTGCTTGTATGTGAGAAAGTAAAGTATTTGTGGGAGATCAAACTTGATTGTGAGATGTTTGGCGGTAGTCATGACTGAATGGTGAGATATTTGGGTGGGTGTGTAGTAATTTGGTGGTGGAGATGCTATAGATGGTTGTGATTGGGGGAAGGTTGGTTGTGAGAGGAAAATAAATATGTTTGGTCTGGGGGTTGTTGGTGAGTGCGAGATAGAAAAAAACAGCTTTTGGACTTAGTTTTTAAAAAATATATATTTGTGCTTCTTGGTCTCCACTCAGGGAGACCACCATTAATTGTATTTGTATAGCACAAAGAATACTTCCCTTCATCTCTTACCACCAAGCTGCACCTTTCAGGAGAACACTAAACCCCCATCAGATAACAGCATTGGATGGATTTGAACCTGGAGCCTCCGCAACTGAAAGACACCCATGCTGACTGCTGAGCCACCACTCAGCTCGATACTAGCAGGTCCGCGGAAGTGAGTGATGACATGAATAACAACAAAGACTTAGGTGTCCTCCCGCTGCTGTTCATGTCACCACGCACAGGATAGGAGCAACTAGAGTTGAGTTTCATGGTGGCTTAGTAGTTAGCAATGCTTTATTACTAGTGCTGGGATCATTGGTTCAAATCCTACTAAGGTTAACATTTGTATTGCTGTTTTATGGTTGAACAAAACTAAATGGGATTTGAACCCAGGATCTCAGCGCTGCAAGAACACAGCATTAGCCAGTGAGCCACTACATCACCTTACTAACAAAGCCGTTATAGAAAACACTATTTGGCAGGGAGCGGTGAATAGCATTAAAACTGCTCCCTCCCATTGCCGGGTCATGTCATTGCCCACCTCCAAATGGTTGCTTGTGTTAAGCAGCATGGTGGCTCAGTGGTGAGTACTGCTGTCTTAGAGTGGTGAGATCCTGGGTTCAAATCCCAGCAAGGGTGTGAGTGTGTGGTGGAAATTGTGTGTGAGTGGTGTTGATGAGTATGGAGATTGTGTGTGAGTGGTGGTGGTGATGAATATGGAGATTGTGTGTGTGAGAAAGCATAGTATTTGTGGGAGATCAAGATTGATTGTGAGATGTTTGGTGGTGGTGAGAATTAATTGTGAGATATTTGACTGTGTGTAGTAGTTGGTGGTGGAGAAACGGTGAGTAGTAATTTGGTGAGAGAGTGTGAGAAAGCATAGTATTTGTGGGAGATCAAGATTGATTGTGAGATGTTTGGTGGTGAGAATTAATTGTGAGATATTTGACTGTGTGTAGTAGTTGGTGGTGGAGAAACGGTGAGTAGTAATTTGGTAAGAGAGGGAATATGTTTGAAGGTTGGTTGTGAGAGGAAAAGAAATATGTTTGGGTTGGTGGTGAGTGCGAGGTAGAAGAGGAAAAAAACAACTTTTGGACTTAGTTTTTAAAAAAAATATATAGTTGTGCTTCTTGGTCTCCACTCAGGGAGACCACCATTAATTGTATTTGTATAGCACAAAGAATACTTCCCTTCATCTCTTACCCCCCAAGCTGCACCTTTCAGGAGAACACGTAACCCCCATCAGATAACAGCATTGGATGGATTTGAACCTGGAGCCTCCGCAACTGAAAGACACCCGTGCTGACCGCTGAGCCACCACTCAGCTCGATAATAGTAAGTCCTCGGAAGTGAGTGATGACATGAATAACAACAAAGACTTGGGTGTCCTCCGGTGCTGTTCATGTCACCACTCACGGGATAGGAACAGCTAGAGTTGAGTTTCATGGTGGCTCAGTAGTTAGCACTGCTGTGCTGCTAGTACTGGGTTCTTTGGTTCAAATCCAACAAAGGATAACACTTATATTGCTGTTTTATGGTTGAACAAAACTAAATGGGACTTGAACCCGCGATCTCAGCGCTGCAAGAACACAGCATTAGCCAGTGAGCCACTACATCACCTTACTAACAAAGCTGTTATAGAAAACACTTTGGCAGGAAGCGGTGAATAGCATTAAAACTGCTCCCGCCCATTGCCGGGTCATGTCATTGCCCACCTCCTAGAGGGTGCTTGTGTTAAGCAGCATGGTGGCTCAGTGGTGAGTACTGCTGTCTTAGAGTGGTGAGGGCCTGGGTTCAAATCCCAGCATGGGTGTGAGTGTGTGGTGGAGATTGTGTGTGAGTGGTGGTGATGAGTATGGAGATTGTGTGTGAGTGGCGGTGATGAGTATGGAGATTGTGTGTGAGTGGTGGTGGTGATGAGTATGGAGATTGTGTGTGAGTGGCGGTGGTGATGAGTATGGAGATTGTGTGTGAGTGGCAGTGATGAGTATGGAGATTGTGTGGTGGAGTGGTGGTGATGTAGTATTGGAGAGTGTGTGTGAGAAAGCATAGTATTTGTGGGAGATCAAGATTGATTGTGAGATGTTTGGTGGTGTGAGAATTAATTGTGAGATATTTGACTGTGTGTGTAGTAATTGGTGGTGGAGAAACGGTGAGTAGTAATTTGGTAGAGAAAGGGTGTATGTTTCAAGGTTTGTTGTGAGAGGAAAAGAAATATGTTTGGATTGGAGGTTGGTGATGAGTGCGAGGTAGAATTGAAAAAATCAACTCTTGGTCTCCACTCAGGGAGACCACCATTAATTGTATTTGTATAGCACAAAGAATACTTCTCTTCATCTGTTACCACCAAGCTGCACCTTTCAGGAGAACACATAACCCCCATCAGATAACAGCATTGGGTGGATTCGAACCTGGAGCGTCCACGACCAAAATATACTCGTGCTGACCGCTGAGCCACCACTCAGCTCAATGCAAATAGGTCCGAGGAGGTGAGTGATGACATGAATAACAACAAAGACTTGGGTGTCCTCCCAATGCCGTTCATGTCACCACACACGGGATAGGAGCAGTTAGTGTTAAGCTTCATGGTGGCTCAGTAGTTAGCACTGCTGTGTTGCTAGTGTTGGGATCCTTGGTTCAAATCCGACTATGGTTAACACTTGTATTGCTGTTTTATGGTTGAACAAAAATAAATAAGATTTGAACCCAGGATCCCGGCGCTGCAAGAACACAGCATTAGCCAGTGAGCCACTACACCACCTTACTAACAAAGCTGTTATAGAAAACACTTTGACAGGGAGCGGTGAATAACATTAAAACTGCTCCCTCCCATTGCCGGGTCATGTCATTACCCACCTCCTAGTGGGTGCTTGTGTTAAGCAGCATGGTGGCTCAGTGGTGAGTACTGCTGTCTTAGAGTGGTGAGGTCCTTGGTTCAAATCCCAGTGTGTGTGTGTGTGTGTGATGAGTATGGAGATTGTGTGTGTGAGTGGTGGTGGTGGTGATGAGCATGGAGATTGTGTGTGAGTGG
Source organism: Bufotes viridis (assembly GCA_033119425.1). Lineage (NCBI taxonomy): Eukaryota > Metazoa > Chordata > Amphibia > Anura > Bufonidae > Bufotes > Bufotes viridis. Next base: position 54,706,424 of record CM065599.1, on the reverse strand, counting down.
TGAGTGGTGGTGGTGATGAGTATGGAGATTGTGTGTGAGTGGCGGTGGTGATGAGTATGGAGATTGTGTGTGAGTGGCAGTGATGAGTATGGAGATTGTGTGTGAGTGGTGGTGATGAGTATGGAGATTGTGTGTGAGAAAGCATAGTATTTGTGGGAGATCAAGATTGATTGTGAGATGTTTGGTGGTGGTGAGAATTAATTGTGAGATATTTGACTGTGTGTGTAGTAATTTGGTGGTGGAGAAACGGTGAGTAGTAATTTGGTGAGAGCGGGAATATGTTTGAAGGTTGGTTGTGAGAGGAAAAGAAATATGTTTGGACTGGAGGTTGGTGGTGAGTGTGAGGTAGAATTGAAAAAAAAAAACAACTTTTGGACTTAGTTTTTTAAAAAAATATATAGTTGTGCTTCTTGGTCTCCACACAGGGAGACCACCATTAATTGTATTTGTATAGCACAAAGAATACTTCCCTTCATCTGTTACCACCAAGCTGCACCTTTCAGGAGAACACTTAACCCCCATCAGATAACAGCATTGGATGGATTTGAACCTGGAGCCTCCGCATCTGAAAGACACCCGTGCTGACCGCTGAGCCACCACTCAGCTCGATACTAGAAGGTCCTCGGAAGTGAGTGATGACATGAACAAGCTACAGAAGGCAGAGAAGACCCATTAGCCTAGTACCCCCAAATACATAACCCCGGGCTATGATCATACACTGTGCTGCATGAACACACTGTAAGTACTGTCCCTATTACAGGTACGGTAGTCCCGAGTACACAGAGAGCAGGATGGATGACAGGAGGTAAATGGCCAATGTCTATTACCAGCAACAATAAACAGTTGGGGAACCCTTTGGAAGGCTTACCTAACAATCCCTAACCTATGATGTAGCCACCATGCACGCTTGGCTGAACTTGGTGTACAAGATCAATTGGAGTACCAGCTGTAGTAAGCAGAGTAGCAGAAGTGAGGGAGAGAGGACCTCTCCACCACAATGTCACTTTACATACTCTTCAGGGGCTGTGGAAGTCAGCGTCTTATTGGCTGCCATTAGTAGTCAGTATCTTTTGGGACTGGTAACAGATGGATGGTCAGATAAAGTGCAGCATCTTGAAGGAAGGGTTTATTATTCCCCACTAGTATAAGTCATTCATCATCTGATAGCTGCACCCAGAGGAGTTGCTGATTTTATTCCCTTTTCCAGATTCCACAATACTTCAGAAACCGGTGAATAATAGGAGATTATCTAGCGAATACCCCCAATACTGTAAAGTAGAGAAATATCTATAGTCACCACCATATAAAAGTATGAGGAGCAAAAGAAGGAGGTGGATGAAGAACCGCTTATTCTTCAAATTGATGGAGTACTACAGGTCTTCTGCTTCTTTCAGACTGTGAGATATCATGATGAGCTCCTTGCTCTGCATTTGGTCCGACTGCCACTGTTGCTTCCCCAACCGGCAATACTGTGGTTACGGATGCCACTATTACCACCACCAACATGGCTATGCCTGAGGGCCCCAGCCTCTTCCTCTACCTCAGGGCAGTACAAACGTTGAGTGCTCTCACACAATTCGTCAACAGGGAGACTCTCTTGACTATCTGCCATAGTGCGTGTAGGTATATTCTTGCAACTTCTTAAGAAAAAGAAAGAAGCCACACTAGGAAGGCAGAGCGAAGACAGAGAGGGCTCCACTGAAATGCTATGTAGCCAGTGGCGTAGGGATCGCCATATCAGCCATAGCAATGGGAGCTCTGGAAGGGGTGGGAGGTCCGATAGGTATGTGGGGGTGGGAGATCCGGGAGGGGGAAAAAATGTTTTGCTATGGGGCCCAGTCATTTCTAGTTACACCCCTGTATGTAGGTTAAATGAACATGACACTGAAGGCACCCCATGTATGCGTATGATCTCAGTCGTAGGGGGCTTCTGTGCTCATGATGTCCATGTGGGCTGGATAAGGTCTGCTCGCTTGTAGAGGCTATGACCTACTGCTGTGTGTCGTGGCAGCAGGGTCTGACCAGTGTGAGCAATGCCAGCCAAGTGTGATATCTCATTTACTTCAAAGAATAAGCAAAGTCAAATATAGACGAAGAGAAATAGAAAAAAATGACTTTCTACAACGCCATTTCATGTTTTTCTCTTATTGTTTTTAAAGTCCATTTAAATTATACATTATCGGAAATTATGCAAATTAGGAACATTTCTATAGGATAAGAGACTAAATTTCAACCCTGAATGGCATGAGCGGATCCTGAATAATCATTTTAGATTATTAGATTGACTACCAAAATTTTACTCTTAAAGGGGTTCTCTGGGAATTAGGAAAATGAAAATACTTAAATATTACTTTATTATAAATACATTCCCAAATGCTTCCATTAGTTATAATGGCTTGTTTTATCTAGGGAGGGAATCATCAGGAGAAATAAAATGGCTGCCGTCCTATTAGTTCACATAAAAACCTGTCCTAATTACACAGGAGGACAATACTGAGCTACAGAGCTGCCTCATCCTCCTCTCTGCTCTGCTTGTCAGGGATTATGATCCAGAGTACAGATGATAAGATCTTCAGATGAATCTGTGTAGGAATGAAGTTCATGAGGAGACATGAAGTACAGAGAGGAAGAACAGGACAGACTGTGGTAATGCTGGACTGTGGTAATGGAGACTACATACAAGTGCTCATTACTACATCCCCACTTCCTCTCTGTACTTCACGTCTCCTCATGAACTTCATTCCTACACAGATTCAGTTGAAGATCTTATAAACTGTATTCAGGATCATAATCCCTGACAAGTAGGAGAGGAACATAAGGCAGATCTTTAGCTCAGTGTCCTCCTGTGTGATTAGGACAGGTTCTGTGTGTACTAACAGGACGGCGGCCATTTTATTTCTCCTAATGATTGTTCCCTAGACAAAACAAGCCATTCTAAGTAATGAAAGGTATTTGGGAATATTTTTATAATAAACTAAAATGTAAGTATTTTTAGATTTCATAATTCCTGGAGAAACCCTTTAACTCAAGATTATGCATATCATATAAGGGGTTTTCCAGGCTCATGATATTGATGACCTATCAGGATCAGTCACAGGTATCCGATTAGTGAGGGTTGGACACCCCGCATACCCACAGATCAACTGTTCCCTGCCGCCTCAGGCACTGAAACTGACACTTTGAATGTAGCATGAAGGACAGCTCTGTTCAAAGCGGAACGGCAATAAGGGCGCATGGCCTAGCTGCAGAATGTGATGGATGAACCCCTTTAAAGTCTTAAAGGACAAACCTTCCTTGTGACGATATGTCCATCCCATATCACTACATAAACTTCAAGCAGCTTTTCTGAATGGTAAAAGGTCCTAGTTATACAGTGATAGGGGATGTACTGATACCTAACAAGAGAGATTTATCATTCATGGCTCTAGAAAAGCAAGGTGACTACTCCTACTGGAACTGCTGTTGAGTTATCACCCAACTTTTCTAGAGCTCTGAAAGGGAAATCTGCTTGTTCTGCATCAGTACGACCCCTATCACTGCACCCAGCTTTTCTAGATTCCCTTTCGCAGCAAAACTAGACCATTAGGCCATTCAGAACTCTAGAAAAGCTGCGTGACAACCCTAGTGGCATCAAAGGACAATCATACTGGGGCCTCCAGTGACCAGGTGACGTCTCCAGCATCTAATGTCACGTGAGGATCCAGAATGTCCTTTTATACACAACGACGTCTCCAGTAAATGGAGGCAGTGTGAGAGTGACAGCGATGACGGGGGCTCTTTACCACACATTCTGTTCCCTGACACATTGCAACGAGACAAAGTGACAGCTCCACAATGCAAAGCATCAATTTATTTTATTGAAGCAAATAACCAGTCTACAAAACTTTACCAAATGAACCGCTAATCGACAGGGCTCGTCGGCCGGCACCTCCTATAAGGGCACAAAAATATGACAAAATTTAAGATTTTTAGGATTTCTCAGGATGCTATACAGTAAGGGATGACAATAATGGTAGCCATGCTGTTTGCGGAGTGAAAGGGTAGGTTAGTACCTGGCGAGCAGCACGTGAACCTGTGCAGAAAGTGCATAAATTCCCTAATATACCGCTATAATCTGCCCTCTATAACCGCCATACAGTGCCAGTCATGTCTATACAGTACTATGAAACAGTGAAATGTAAAGCGCCCTAATAACAGTGCCATAGAGGTGTAGCTGTATAAAAACTCTTGTTTGCACCCAAGGCACATGGCCTCCCAACAGTAGCATAATAACAGTTCCATAAATTCCATCTGCCTAAAAAGCAGTGCCATAGAGAGGAGCTTTTAGGTTTTCCTTACCCCAGGCAAAGATTTTGCTGTCCTAGCCTGGTAACTCAATACCCTTGTTAGGACCAACCCTGGCACCCATAGCACATGACCACAGTACCGTAATAGAGCTATAAATAGTCCAATAACAATACCATACACATGTAAGTAACACTGCCATTGAGTAACAAATGAGTCCTATACAATTCCATATGTGACCACATGCACACATCACAGTACCATACAATCCAATAACAGTGCTTTACAGTGTTATATGTCGCTAAATAATGCTGCCATACAGTGTCATAGTGCCATATACTGCTAGAAATGGCAAAAATATTTTCATATAATGCCAAATAAGAGTGCCACAAAGTATCACATGTTCGAGTAATACTGCCCTGTAGCGTCTAAAAATCCCGCCATGAAGTGCCCAAATCAGCAACCAACTGACACTCCTAAGATAACGCACCATAGCGACACAGCTGAATGCCCAGATAGGGTAAGGTGGGGCAGATGAGACCCCTATATGGTGGAAACCCCAGGGGCAATTGCTCCATTGCTCCTCCTTTAGGCCGGTCCTTGGAACAGCTCCATATTTCTCAAGCACAAAAAGGACATCTTCTTAGACAAGGTGCCTGGTCACATGGTCGGATGGGGGCTTGCAGCTTTTTGGAGGGGGCGGCTATCATAAAATGATTTTCTTTTTTGAACCAAAATACTAGAATTTCAGCTCAATTTAATACAACAGACGAGTAAACTTCTGTCCAAATTCTTGTTTCATCTGAAAGAAAAATTTTTTAAAAATTAATTGTGATCAGTAAATAATTCTGTGATGTCTTCATAACTGTCCCTGCCTCCAGAGAGAGGGGCCCCCAGCTAACCCTGGTTCTATCACTCATGGCATGAACCTAGCAGACAAGCACGAGACCTCACCACCTGAAGATGGGGTGACCACATTGTACTCCACCACCTGAAGATGGGGTGACCACATTGTACTCCACCACCTGAAGATGGGGTGACCACATTGTACCCCACCACCTGAAGATGGGGTGACCACATTGTACCCCACCACCTGAAGATGGGGTGACCACATTGTACCCCACCACCTGAAGATGGGGTGACCACATTGTACTCCACCACCTGAAGATAGGGTGACCACATTGTACCCCACCACCTGAAGATAGGGTGACCACATTGTACTCCACCACCTGAAGATAGGGTGACCACATTGTACTCCACCACCTGAAGATGAGGTGACCACATTGGACCCACCACCTGAAGATAGGGTGACCACATTGTACTCCACCACCTGAAGATGAGGTGACCACATTGTACCCCACCACCTGAAGATGAGGTGACCACATTGTACTCCACCACCTGAAGATAGAGAGACCACATTGTAGCAGAAGGAGGCCCCTACTTTCTAGGTTTTATGTATTCCCCACAACTTTCAATGCTTATGAACATCTTGTGTCATAATTCTTATACTACCACTAGATGGTGATGGTGCTCCTATGTTCAGGTCAAGGTCAATTATTTAGGAAGCTCTACAGTTTGTCCACTAGGTGGTGGAACATGACAAGCCAAATTTGTAACATATTGTGCAGGAACAGAAAAAAGAAGACAAAACAAAAAACATAATTTTCATATTTAAATAAAATCTCTGGTATCCAGCTGCCAGCTGGCCTGATGTGGTTTGCCAATGATTTTTAGACCACCCATTGCCCATTCTTTCTTAAATAGCACCACACCTGTCCAAGGGTTGTGTCAGGTAATGCAGCTAAGCATCATTGAAGTGAATAGGGCTGAACTGCACTTCCAGACACAACCTGGGCAGGCTTTAGAAGGAAGCAGCACAGAAAGTTCCTTTATACTTTTCGTTATTTAAGAAAAATCTGTTTGTAAAATCATTTAAAAAAGCATTTTAATTGATACAATAGTTTATGCATTTTAACACACAGTATAATGCCCCCTTATGTATCCCCCCACACACAGTATTATGCCCACTTATGTCCCCACATACAGTATAATGCCCCCTTATGTGCCCCCACATAGTATAATGCCCCCTTATGTATCCCCCACACACAGTATTATGCCCACTTATGTCCCCACATACAGTATAATGCCCCCTTATGTCCCCACATACAGTATAATGCCCCCTTATGTGCCCACACACAGTATAATGCCCCTTATGTGTCCCCCACACACAGTATAATGCCCCCTTATGTGTCCCCCACACACAGTAAAATTCCCCTTATGTACCCACACAGTATAATGTCTCCTTATGTCCCTACACACAGTATAATGCCCCCATATATGGTCCTCACACAGTTTAATGCCCCTTTATGCAACCCCCACATAGTATAAACCCCCTTATATGCCCACACACAGTATAATGCTCCCTTACATGCTCCGACACAGTACAATGCCCCCTTATGTGCCCACACACAGTATAATGCCCCTTATGTGCCCACTTAGTATAATGCCCCCTTATGTCCCCACACACAGTATAATGCCCCCTTTTGTGCCACCACACAGTATTATGCCCCCTTATGTAACCCTGCACAGTATAATGCCTCTTATATACCCACACACAGTATAATGCCCCTTATGACCCACACACAGTATAATGCCCCCATATGTGCCCACACATAGTATAATGCCACATTATGTGTCCGCCACACACATTATAATGTCGACTTATGTGCCCAAACAGTATAATGTCCCCCCTGTGTCCCCACATACAGTATAATGTACCCTTATGTGCCCCTCACACAGTATAATGCCCCCTTATGTGCCCACACACAGTATAATACCCCCTCATGTGCTCCTCACACAGTATAATGCCCCCTAATGTGCCTCCAACACAGTATAATGTTCTCTTATGTGCCCCCACACCGTATAATGTCCCCTTATGTGCCCCCACACACAGTATAATTACCCTTATGTGCCCACACAGTATGATGTCCCCTTATGTGCTGACACACAGTATAACGCCCTCTTATGTGCCCCGAACACAGTATAATGTACCCTTATGTGCCCACACACAGTATAATGTACCTTTATATGCCTACACACAGGATAATGCCCCCTTATCTGCCCCCAGACAGTATAATCCCCCCTTATGTACCAACACACAGTATAATGCCCCATATGTATCCCCACACAGTATAATGTCACCTTTTGTGCCCCTACACAGTTTAATGCCCTCTTATGTACTCCTAAGACAGTATAATGTCCTTATGTGCCCATACACAAGTATAGTGCACCCCACATTATGTGCCTCCAAAAATTACACCACCCCTTATGTGCCACAGTCTAATGCTCACTTATGTGCCCCCTCACAGTATACTGCCCCATTATGTGCTTAAAAATATTATACCACCCATTATGCGCACCCAATACATTTTAATGCACCCTTATGTGCCCCCCACACAATATAATGCCCCCTTATGTGCGCACTTACCGTATAATGTCCCAATATGTGCCTCCCACACAGTATAATGCCCACCTATGTGCCCACACACAGTATAATGCCCCTGTATGTGCCACATACAGTATAATAGCCCCTTATGTGCCTCCCACACAGTATAATGTCCCGGTTATGTACCCGAACACAGTATAATGCCCGCTTATGTGCACGCCCACAGTATAATGCACCCTTATGTGTCCCCCACACACAGTATAAAGCTCCCTTATGTGCCTACACACAGTATAATGCCCCCTTATGTGCCCACACACAGAATAATGTACCTTTATATGCCTACACACAGGATAAAGCCCCCGTATCTGCCCCCACATAGTATAATCCCCTCTTATGTACCCACACACAGTATAATGCCCCATATGTATCCCCACACAGTATAATGTCACCTTTTGTGCCCCTACACAGTTTAATGCCCTCTTATGTAATCCTAAGACAGTATAATGCCCTTATGTGCCCCCACACAAGTATAGTGCACCCCACATTACGTGCCTCCAAAAATTACAACACCCCTTATGTGCCCCCTCACAGAATAATGCTCACTTATGTGCTCCCTCACAGTATACTGCCCCATTATGTGCTTAAAAATATTATACCACCCCTTATGCACCCCCAACACATTTTAATGCAGCCTTTTGTGCCCCCCACACAGTATAATGCCCTATATATGCCCCCAACACAGTATAATGCCCCCTTATGTGCCCCCACACAAGTATAGTGCACCCCACATTATGTGCCTCCAAAAAATACAACACCCCTTATGTGCCCCCTCACAGTATAATGCTCACTTATGTGCCCCCCTCACAGTATACTGCCCCATTATGTGCTTCAAAATATTATACCACCCCTTAAGTGCCCTCAACACATTTTAGTTCACCCTTATGTGCCCCCTACACAGTATAAAGCCCCCATATGTGCCCGCACACAGTATAATGCACCCTAATGTGCCCCCAACACAGTATAATGCCCCCTAATATGCCCACACACAAAATAATGTACCATTATGTGCCCACACACAGTATAATGTACCCTTATTTGCCCCCAACACAGTCTAATGCCCCCTTGTGCTCCCACACAGTATAATGCCCCATATGTGCTCATCACAAAGTATAATGCCCCCTTATGTGCCCCCAACACAGTATAATGCCCCCTTATGTGCCCACACACAGTATAATGTACCTTTATGTGCCCACACACAGGATAATGCCCCCTTATCTGCCCCCACACAGTATAATCCCCCCTTATGTACCCACACATAGTATAAAGCCCCTTTGTGCCCCTACACAGTTTAATGCCCTCTTATGTAATCCTAAGACATTATAATGCCCTTATGTGCCCCCACATAAGTATAGTGCACCCCACATTATGTGCCTCCAAAAATTACAACACCCCTTATGTGCCCCCTCACAGTCTAATGCTCACTTATGTGCCCCCTCACAGTATACTTCCCCATTATGTGCTTCAAAATATTATACCACCCCTTATGCGCCCCCAACACATTTAAATGCACCCTTATGTGCCCACTTACCGTATAATGCTCCTTATGTGCCCCCACACAGTATAATGCCCCCGTATGTGCCCACATACAGTATAATAGCCACTTATGTGCCTCCCACACAGTATAATGCCCCATTTATGTACACACACACAGTATAATGCCCCTTATGTGCCCCCACACAGTATAATGCCCCCTTATATGCCCCCAACACAGTATAATGCCCCCTTATGTGCCCACACACAGTATAATGTACCTTTTAGTGCCCACACACAGGATAATGCCCCCTTATCTGCCCCCACACAGTATAATCCCCCCGTATGTACCCACACACAGTATAATGCCCCTTTGTGCCTCTACACAGTTTAGTGCCCTCTTATGTAATCCTAAGACATTATAATGCCCTTATGTGCCCCCACACAAGTATAGTGCACCCCACATTATGTGCCTCCAAAAATTACAACACCCCTTATGTGCCCCCTCACAGTCTAATGCTCACTTATGTGCCCCCTCACAGTATACTGCCCCCTTACCGTATAATGTCCCCATATGTGCCTCCCACACAGTATAATGTCCACCTATGTGCCCACACACAGGATAATGCCCCCGTATGTGACCACATACAGTATATTAGCCCCTTGTGTTTCTCCCACACAGTATAATGCCCCAGTTATGTACCCACACACAGTATAATGCCCCCTTATGTGCCCACACATAGTATAATGCCCCTTTATGTGTCCCCCACACACATTATAAAGCCCCCTTATGTGCCCGCCCACAGTATAATGCACCCTTATGTGCCCCCAACACAGTATAATGCCCCCTCATATGCCCACACACAGTATAATGCCCCCTTATGTGCCCACACACAGTATAATATACCCATATATGCCCCCAACACAGTATAATGCCCCCTTATGTGGCCCCACACACAGTATAATGTCCACTTATGTGACCACACACAGTATAATGTACCCTTATGTGCCCCCAACACAGTCTAAAGCCCCCTTATGTGCCCCCACACAGTATAATGCCCCCACCTTATGTGCTCATCACACAGTATAATGCCCCCTTATGTGCCTCCAACACAGTATAATGCCCCCTTATCTGCCCCCACACAGTATAATCCCCCGCTTATGTACCCACACACAGTATAAGGCCCCTTTGTGCCCCTACACAGTTTAATGCCCTCTTATGTAATCCTAAGACATTATAATGCCCTTATATGCCCCCACACAAGTATAGTGCACCCCACATTATGTGCCTCCAAAAATTACAACACCCCTTATGTGCCCCCTCACAGTCTAATGCTCACTTATGTGCCCCCTCACAGTATACTGCCCCATTATGTGCTTCAAAATATTATACCACCCCTTATGCGCCCCAACACATTTTAATGCACCCTTATGTGCCCCCCACACAGTATAATGCCCCCTTATGTGCCCACTTACCGTATAATGTCCGCATATGTGCCTCCCACACAGTATGATGCCGCCGTATGTGCCACATACAGTATAATAGCCACTTATGTGCCTCCCACACAGTATAATGCCCCATTTATGTACACACACAGAGTTAAATGCCCCTTATGTGCCCCCACACAGTATAATACCCCCTTATGTGCCCCCAACACAGTATAATGCCCCCTTATGTGCCCACACACAGTATAATGTACCTTTTAGTGCCCACACCCAGGATAATGCCCCCTTATCTGCCCCCACACAGTATAATCCCCCCGTATGTACCCACACACAGTATAATGCCCCTTTTTGCCCCTACACAGTTTAGTGCCCTCTTATGTAATCCTAAGACATTATAATGCCCTTATGTGCCCCCACACAAGTATAGTGCACCCCACATTATGTGCCTCCAAAAATGACAACACCCCTTATGTGCCCCCTCACAGTCTAATGCTCACTTATGTGCCCCCTCACAGTATACTGCCCCATTATGTGCTTCAAAATATTATACCACCCCTTATGCGCCCCAACACATTATAATGCACCCTTATGTGCCCCCCACACAGTATAATGCCCCCTTATGTGCCCACTTACCGTATAATGTCCCCATATGTGCCTCCCACACAGTATAATGCCCCCCTATGTGCCCACACACAGTATAATGCCCCCGTATGTGCCCACATACAGTATAATAGCCCCTTATGTTTCTCTCACACAGTATAATGCCCCAGTTATGTACTCACACACAGTATAATGCCCCCTTATGTGCCCACACATAGTATAATGCCCCTTTATGTATCCCCCCACAGTATAATGTCACCTTTTGTGCCCCTACACAGTTTAATGCCTACTTATGTATTCCAAAGTACATGCCCTTATGTTACCCCACACAAGTATAGTGCACACCACATTATGTGCCTCCGGAAATTACAACACCCCTTATATGCCCCCTCACAGTATAATGCTCACTTATGTGCCCCCTCAAAGTATACTGCGCCATTATGTGCTTGAAAATATTATACCACTCCTTATGCGCCCCCAACACATTTTAATGCACCCTTATGTGCCCCCCACACAGTATAATGCCCCCTTATGTGCCCACTTACCGTATAATGTCCCCATATGTGCCTCCCACACAGTATAATGCCCCATTTATGTGACCACACACAGTATAATGTCCCCTTATGTGTCCTGCACATACAGTATAATGTCCACTTATGTGTCCACACAGTATAATGTCCCCTTATGTCCCCACACAGCATATAATGTACCCTTTTGTGCCCCCAGACAGTATAATGCCCCCTTATGTGCCCACACACAGTATAATGTCCACCTATGTGCCCACACACAGTATAATGTACCCTTATGTGCCCCCAACACAGTATAATGCCCCCTTATGTGCCCCCAACACAGTATAATGCCCCCCTTATGTGCCCACACACAGTATAATGTACCCTTATGTGTCCCCCACACACAGTATAATGTCCACCTATGTGCCCACACACAGTATAATGTACCCTTATGTACCCCCAACGCAGTATAATGTACCGTTATGTGCCCCCAACACAGTATAATGCCCCCTTATGTGTCCTCCACACACAGTATAATGTCCACCTATGTGCCCACACACAGTATAATGTACCCTTATGTGCCTCCAACACAGTATAATGCCCCCTTACGTGCCCACACACAGTATAATGTACCTTTTAGTGCCCACACACAGGATAATGCCCCTTATCTGCCCCCACAAAGTATAATCCCCCCGTATGTACCCACACACAGTATAATGCCCCTTTTTGCCCCTACACAGTTTAGTGCCCTCTTATGTAATCCTAAGACATTATAATGCCCTTATGTGCCCCCACACAAGTATAGTGCACCCCACATTATGTGCCTCCAAAAATTACAACACCCCTTATGTGCCCCCTCACAGTCTAATGCTCACTTATGTGCCCCCTCACAGTATACTGCCCCATTATGTGCTTCAAAATATTATACCACCCTTATGCGCCTCAACACATTTTAATGCACCCTTATGTGCCCCCCACACAGTATAATGCCCCCTTATGTGCCCACTTACCGTATAATGTCCCCATATGTGCCTCCCACACAGTATAATGCCCCCCTATGTGCCCACACACAGAATAATGCCCCCGTATGTGCCCACATACAGTATAATAGCCCCTTATGTTTCTCCCACACAGTATAATGCCCCAGTTATGTACTCACACACAGTATAATGCCCCCCTATGTGCCCACACACAGTATAATGCCCCCGTATGAGCCCACATACAGTATAATAGCCCCTTTATGTATCCCCCCACAGTATAATGTCACCTTTTGTGCCCCTACACAGTTTAATGCCTACTTATGTATTCCAAAGTACATGCCCTTATGTTACCCCACACAAGTATAGTGCACACCACATTATGTGCCTCCGGAAATTACAACACCCCTTATATGCCCCCTCACAGTATAATGCTCACTTATGTGCCCCCTCAAAGTATACTGCGCCATTATGTGCTTGAAAATATTATACCACCCCTTATGCGCCCCCAACACATTTTATTGCTCCCTTATGTGCCCCCCACACAGTATAATGCCCCCTTATGTGCCCACTTACCGTATAATGTCCCCATATGTGCCTCCCACACAGTATAATGCCCCATTTATGTGACCACACACAGTGTAATGCCCCCTTATGTGTCCTGCACATACAGTATAATGTCCACTTATGTGTCCACACAGTATAATGTCCCCTTATGTCCCCACACAGCATATAATGTACCCTTTTGTGCCCCCTAGACAGTATAATGCCCCTTATGTGCCCACACACAGTATAATGTACCCTTATGTGTCCCCCACACACAGTATAATGTCCACCTATGTGCCCACACACAGTATAATGTACCCTTATGTGCCCCCAACACAGTATAATGCCCCCTTATGTGCCCCCAACACAGTATAATGCCCCCTTATGTGCCCACACACAGTATAATGTACCCTTATGTGTCCCCCACACACAGTATAATGTCCACCTATGTGCCCACACACAGTATAATGTACCCTTATGTGCCCCCAACGCAGTATAATGTACCCTTATGTGCCCCCAACACAGTATAATGCCCCCTTATGTGTCCTCCACACACAGTATAATGTCCACCTATGTGCCCACACACAGTATAATGTACCCTTATGTGCCTCCAACACAGTATAATGCCCCCTTACGTGCCCACACACAGTATAATGTACCTTTTAGTGCCCACACACAGGATAATGCCCCCTTATCTGCCCCCACAAAGTATAATCCCCCCGTATGTACCCACACACAGTATAATGCCCCTTTTTGCCCCTACCCAGTTTAGTGCCCTCTTATGTAATCCTAAGACATTATAATGCCCTTATGTGCCCCCACACAAGTATAGTGCACCCCACATTATGTGCCTCCAAAAATTACAACACCCCTTATGTGCCCCCTCACAGTCTAATGCTCACTTATGTGCCCCCTCACAGTATACTGCCCCATTATGTGCTTCAAAATATTATACCACCCCTTATGCGCCCCAACACATTTTAATGCACCCTTATGTGCCCCCCACACAGTATAATGCCCCCTTATGTGCCCACTTACCGTATAATGTCCCCATATGTGCCTCCCACACAGTATAATGCCCCCCTATGTGCCCACACACAGAATAATGCCCCCGTATGTGCCCACATACAGTATAATAGCCCCTTATGTTTCTCCCACACAGTATAATGCCCCAGTTATGTACTCACACACAGTATAATGCCCCCCTATGTGCCCACACACAGTATAATGCCCCCGTATGAGCCCACATACAGTATAATAGCCCCTTTATGTATCCCCCCACAGTATAATGTCACCTTTTGTGCCCCTACACAGTTTAATGCCTACTTATGTATTCCAAAGTACATGCCCTTATGTTACCCCACACAAGTATAGTGCACACCACATTATGTGCCTCCGGAAATTACAACACCCCTTATATGCCCCCTCACAGTATAATGCTCACTTATGTGCCCCCTCAAAGTATACTGCGCCATTATGTGCTTGAAAATATTATACCACCCCTTATGCGCCCCCAACACATTTTAATGCACCCTTATGTGCCCCCCACACAGTATAATGCCCCCTTATGTGCCCACTTACCGTATAATGTCCCCATATGTGCCTCCCACACAGTATAATGCCCCATTTATGTGACCACACACAGTATAATGCCCCTTATGTGTCCTGCACATACAGTATAATGTCCACTTATGTGTCCACACAGTATAATGTCCCCTTATGTCCCCACACAGCATATAATGTACCCTTTTGTGCCCCCAGACAGTATAATGCCCCCTTATGTGCCCACACACAGTATAATGTACCCTTATGTGTCCCCCACACACAGTATAATGTCCACCTATGTGCCCACACACAGTATAATGTACCCTTATGTGCCCCCAACACAGTATAATGCCCCCTTATGTGCCCCCAACACAGTATAATGCCCCCTTATGTGCCCACACACAGTATAATGTACCCTTATGTGTCCCCCACACACAGTATAATGTCCACCTATGTGCCCACACACAGTATAATGTACCCTTATGTGCCCCCAACGCAGTATAATGTACCCTTATGTGCCCCCAACACAGTATAATGCCCCCTTATGTGTCCTCCACACACAGTATAATGTCCACCTATGTGCCCACACACAGTATAATGTACCCTTATGTGCCTCCAACACAGTATAATGCCCCCTTATGTGCCCACACACAGTATAATGTACCCTTATGTGCCCCCAACACAGTCTAAAGCCCCCTTATGTGCCCCCACACAGTGTAATGCCCCCTTATGTGCTCATCACACAGTATAATGCCCCCTTATGTGCCTCCAACACAGTATAATGCCCCCTTATGTGTCCACACACAGGATAATGCCCCTTTATCTGCCCCCACACAGTTTAATCATCCCTTATGTACCCACACACAGTATAATGCCCCTTATGTATCCCCCCACAGTATAATGTCACCTTTTGTTCCCCTACACAGTTTATTGCCCTCTTATGTACTCCTAAGACACAAGTATAGTGCCCCATTATGTGCCTCAAAATATTATTCCACCTCTTATGCACCCCCAACACATTTTATTGCCCCATTATGTGCCCCCACACAGTAAAATGCTCTCTTATGTGCCCCCACAAAGTATGATGTCCCCTTATGTGCCCCCACACAGTATCATGTCCCCTTATGTTCCCCCTACACAGTATAATGCACCCGTATGTGCCCACACACAGTAAAATGTACCCTTATTTGCCCCCCACACAGTATAATGCCCCCTTATGTTCCCACACACAGGATAATGCCCCCTTATGTGCCCACACACAGGATAATGCCCCCTTATCTGCCCCCACAAAGTATAATCCCACCTTATGTACCCACACACAGCATAATGCCCCTTATGTATCCCCCCACAGTATATTGTCACCTTATGTGCCCCCACACAGTATAATGTCCCCTTATGTGCCCCCACACAGTATAATGTCCCCTTATGTGCCCCACAGTTTAATGTCCCCTTATGTACTACCACACAGTATAATTCCCCTTTATGTCCCCCCACACAGTATGACACTTCTTTATTTGCACCCTCACACAATATAGTGCCCCCCATATTATGTGCCTCCAAATATTATAACACCCCTTATGTGCCCCCAGACAGTATAATGCCCCCTTATGTGCCCACACACAGTATAATGTACCCTTATGTGTGTGCCCACACACAGTATAATACCTCTTTATGTACCCCCACACAGTATAATGCCCCTTTATGTACCCCCATACAGTATAATGCCCTCTTTTGGGCCTCCAACACATTATAATGCCCTCTATATGCCCCATACAGTTTAATGCCCCTTTATGTTGCCCCGACACCATATAATGCTCATTTATGTGCCCCCACACAGTAAAAGGGGTTTTGTGCCTTCAAATATTATAACACCCCTTAAGTGACCCCACACAGTATAATACCCCCTTTTGTGCCTTTAACACAGTATAGAGGCCCATTATGTGCCTCCAACACCCTATAATGCTCCTTTATGTGCCCCCACACAGTATTATGCCCCAATTATGTGTCTCCAACACAGTATAATATCCCTTATTGTGACGTGAGTTTATGCCCTCTTATATGAACCCATATAGTATGCCCTTCATACAGCAGCATGGGCTACGCGGTACCCCTGGTCCATTATAATGCCCCCTGATGTTTCCATCATAAAGTATAATGCCCCATATGTGACTCCATACAGTATGATGATCCCTGGTGTACCCCAGTATATTATAATGCCCCTTTATGTACCCTCATACAGTTGTGTCCCCCGCTCCTCCTACCATGCCCCCTGCTGTGCCCCGTATACATTATATTGCCCCCTGCTGTGTCCCCACACAGTATGTTGCCGCTTTATGTGCCCATACAGAATAATGACACTGCTTTGCCCTCATACTTATGATTGCCAATCCTGTGTCCCCCACACAATGCTTATTCACCTAGACCATATTCTTACGGCGAATGGAGCAGATCTCTAAAAACAGATCTTGTCCGGTCTGTGCAGCAGGTGCAATGACATAAGTGTATTGTGCGCCTGCGCCAACCACCCAGTCGCAGCATGAATAGTGAAGAAGGAAGAAGGGGGTTAATGCACACCAGCTTGTTATTGTATTGAACAGTATTTGTGTCCTGAGGACATGGATGCAGTTCAAGTGGGTGCCGCACAAAAATAATTTAAAACTGGCACCGATCTCTGGATGAAAATACCAGCTGGATCGCAACCCTATTTGTAATAAGCAAGGTGACTATACTTACTACATGACATCACATATGGAGAAGCATATATACATACATTATCATACAGTACACACACGGAGTTATTCCTAGTGCAGGGTGTATAGGGTAGAGCTATGTTTTCTGAGTTGATGATAGAATTCAGTCTGACCGCAGTCACCACTAGGGGGAGCTAACTGAATATGGGTTTATACAGCCAGTGCTGAGCTCAGTGGGAGCCATATAAATCTGCATGTGGTGAGCTCTCCCTAGTGGTGGCTGCAGGTATCACAGCCAGCTGGAGAAGCAGTTAAGTGCAAGTCCCCATAATGCCCTGCCTCCACCATAGGAATGTTGCTGGCCTCTAGCCAATGCAATGAATGTAAATGCATTATTCATTTTGAAATCTGCATTTTTAGAGAAGGCCATTAATCAGAAGTAAACGTATACAACAGTATGACAAAGGGAATTGCAATTACCTCAATAAACTATCATGGTGCCAGTATATACAGTGCGGACAAAAAAACATTATCCCCCTCCTCTTGGAATTGTTATGCTTGTAGCAATCGAAAAATTACTGGGTTTAATTGCCCTTTTAGTCAGACTTTTTAAAGGTAGAGAAGGGTTATGGCCACAGGGTAAGAGAGGCGTTCATAGGGTAAGAAAATTTGGACAATAACCCCTACCTCCAGAGTCAGGTGGATTCAATAAACTCACCTGTGAAGGTTGCACCGAATTTAGGTGCAACTGTGTTGGAGGGAGGCTGTGGGGAATGTAGATAGCAGGTCGGTGCTGCCAGATACGTCCGGATATCCCCGGGGTGAAGGCCGAGTCACCACTCGGGAGACTAATGGAAATAGTAGCTAAGCTTGTCACTGTATAGTGATCTTGCTAGTGGACGATCACAGGGCGCATAACCACGACCCGATGCAGGATACAACAAAGTTTATTAGAGACAACGCATTTCGGGGTCTAAACGACCCCTTTATCAAGTCTGAAACGCCCCAATGAGGGCATAAATGGACATCAACTGCCTGGTTCCTTCTGTAGTTAGCAGGTTTTAGTGCCTTTTGCAGGAGTGATCAGTGTAACAGCTGGCCGGAGCGTTCTTGCTCCGGTGCTGCACGTGGTGGTGTGGGCACACAGGCAGAGATCTGCGCGCCCACACCACCACGTGCAGCACCAGAGCAAGAACGCTCCGGCCAGCTGTTACACTGATCACTCCTGCAAAAGGCACCAACACCCTGCCAACTACAGAAGGAACCAGGCAGTTGATGTCCATTTACACCCTCATTGGGAAGATTCAGACTTAAAAAAGGGGTCGTTTAGACCCCGAAATGCGTTGTCTCTAATAAACTTTGTTGTTTCCTGCATCGGGTCGTGGTTATGCGCCCTGTGATCGTCCACTAGCAAGATCACTATACAGTGACAAGCTTAGCTACTATTTTTAAAGGTATAGTCAGGGGTGCACCTATTTTTTTTTCTTCCTGATTCAAAAAACTGAACTGGCCCCCACCCCCCTTCCAAATTCTCAATCCAACCCCTCCCCCCAGCCCTACTGCTAAAGACCTATTTGGATGGACATTGAAATCAGCGCTCACACAAAGAAGAATACAGCACCACATACCTCTTACATCCAGTGATGTCTCTTCTGATGTAGACATTCTGTTTTCTCATCTTCTCAATTAGGATCAGACCACCTTGATGACTTCTCCATTAGGATCAGACCACCTTGATGACTTCTCCATTAGGATCAGACCACCTTGATGACTTCGTTCAGCCATGTCTCATCTCTGCAGAGTTTGACACACAGACATATTAGATTCTTCACTTTTCCATCATCCTGCTACTACCCACAATATTGTGCCCACTGTGCTCCCCAACACCCCCAAATACTATACTGCAAAAATAATATTGCGGTACATATAGTCCTCCATAGTAATACAGGCACTCTTGGGGAGCATTATCACCAATGGTGGTACTGTAGGGGACACTATTAGTAGCAATTCCCTCCATACTCTGTCAATAATAATGCCCCCACTGTACACCCAGTAGTAGTAATGCCAACAAAGTGCCCCCAGTAGAAATAAGGCCCCTGCAGTAACAGGGCTCCTCTATAAGGCACTCCTATAGAGAACCCAGTAGTAATAAGGACCTCTATAGTGCCAACATAGTTCTCATGCCCCCAATAATGGCTGCAGTATTTATAATGCTCCCCGCAGTAGCGCTAGCTATTATAAAGCTCCCCTCTGTAGTGCCCCCAGTATTTATAATGCCCACTGGCAGATTTAAGCATCTTGTAGTGCCCCTATATTATACTAGCTCCTGTAGTGTCAGTATGTATAATGACCCCTCTAGAATAGCCCTTGTATTTCAATGCTCCCCATAGTGCCCCGTGTATTATAACTTCCACTATAATGCACCTGTATTATAATGAACTCCCCACGTGCTCCAGCCTGTAATGCCGCTCATCTATTAGTGCTCCAGCCTGTAATGCCCCCACCCATTAGTGCTCCAGCCTGTAATGCCCCTCACACATTAGTGCTTCAGCCTGTAATGCCCCTCACACATTAGTGCTCCAGCCTGTAATGCCCCCACCCATTTGTGCTCCAGCCTGTAATACTCCCTCACCCTGTAGTAGTCCAGCCTGTAATACTTCCCCCCCTTGTAGTGCTCCATCCTGTAATACCCCCCCCCCCCCCCCGCCTGTAGTGCTCCAGCCTGTAATATCCCCTCCCCCTGTAGTGCTCCAGCCTGTAATGCCCCCACCCATTAGGGCTCCAGCCTGTAATGCCCTCTCCTCCTGTAGTGCTCCAGCCTGTAATGCCTCCACCCATTAGTACTCCAGCCTGTAATGCCCCCCAACCATTAGTGCTCCAGCCTGTAATGCCCCTTATCTATTAGTGCTCCAGCCTGTAATGCCCCCACCCATAAGTGCTCCAGCCTGTAATGCCGCTCCTCATTAGTCCTCCAGCCTGTAATGCCCCCACTCATAAGTGCTCCAGCCTGTAATGCCCCCACTTATAAGTGCCCCAGCCTGTAATGCCCCCCACCCATTAGTGCTCCAGCCTGTAATGCCCCTCACACATTAGTGCTTCAGCCTGTAATGCCCCTCACCCATTAGTGCTTCAGCCTGTAATGCCCCATATCCATTAGTGCTCCAGCCTGTAATGCCCCCACCCATTTGTGCTCCAGCCTGTAATACTCCCTCACCCTGTAGTAGTCCAGCCTGTAATACTCCCTCCCCTTGTAGTGCTCCATCCTGTAATACCCCCCCCCCCCCCGCCTGTAGTGCTCCAGCCTGTAATATCCCCTCCCCCTGTAGTGCTCCAGCCTGTAATGCCCCCGCCCATTAGGGCTCCAGCATGTAATGCCCCTCACTCATTAGTGCTCCAGCCTGTAATGCCCTTCACCCATTAGTGTTCCAGCCTGTAATGCCCCTTATCTATTAGTGCTCCAGCCTGTAATGCCCCCACCCATAAGTGCTCCAGCCTGTAATGCCCCTCCTCATTAGTCCTCCAGCCTGTAATGCCCCCACTCATAAGTGCTCCAGCCTGTAATGCCCCCACTCATAAGTGCTCCAGCCTGTAATGCCCCCCACCCATTAGTGCTCCAGCCTGTAATGCCCCTCACACATTAGTGCTTCAGCCTGTAATGCCCCTCACCCATTAGTGCTTCAGCCTGTAATGCCCCATATCCATTAGTGCTCCAGCCTGTAATGCCCCCACCCATTTGTGCTCCAGCCTGTAATGCCCCTCACCCATTAGTGCTTCAGCCTGTAATGCCCCATATCCATTAATGCTCCAGCCTGTAATGCCCTCACCCATTAGTGCTTTAGCCTGTAATGCCATCATCCATTAGTGCTCGAGCCTGTAATGCCCCTCACCCTTTAGTGCTCCAGCCTGTAATGCCCCTCATCCATTAGTGCTCCAGCCTATAATGCCCCTCACCCATTAGTGCTTCAGCCTGTAATGCCCCTCACCCATTAGTGCTCCAGCCTGTAATGCCCCTCACCCATTAATGCTCCAGTCTGTAATGCCCCCCACCCATTAGTGCTCCAGCCTGTAATGCCCCTCACCTATTAGTGCTCCAGCCTATAAGGCCCATCACCCATTAGTGCTCTAGCCTGTTAATGCCCTTACCCATTAGTGCTCCAGCTTGTAATGCCCCTCACCCATTAGTGCTCCAGCCTGTAATGCCCCTCACCCATTAGTGCACCAGCCTTTAATGCCCCCCACCCATTAGTGCTCCAACCTGCAATGCCCCCCACCCATTAGTGCTCCAGCCTATAATGCCCCTCACCCATTAGTGCTTCAGCCTGTAATGCCCCTCACCCATTAGTGCTCCAGCCTGTAATGCCCCTCACCCATTAATGCTCCAGTCTGTAATGCCCCCCACCCATTAGTGCTCCAGCCTGTAATGCCCCTCACCTATTAGTGCTCCAGCCTATAAGGCCCATCACCCATTAGTGCTCCAGCCTGTTAATGCCCTTACCCATTAGTGCTCCAGCTTGTAATGCCCCTCACCCATTAGTGCTCCAGCCTGTAATGCCCCTCACCCATTAGTGCACCAGCCTTTAATGCCCCCCACCCATTAGTGCTCCAACCTGCAATGCCCCCCACCCATTAGTGTTCCAGCCTGTGATGCCCCCCACCCATTAGTGGTCCAGCCTGTAATGCCCCTCACCCATTAGTGCTCCAGCCTGTAATGCCCCTCACCCATTAGTGCTACAGCTTGTAATGCCCCTCACCCATTAGTGCTACAGCCTGTAATGCCCCTCATCCATTAGTGCTCCAGCCTGTAATGCCCCCCACCCATTAGTGCTCCAGCTTGTAATGCCCCCACCCATTCGTGCTCCAGCCTATATTACCCTCTCCTACTGTAGTGCTCCAGCCTGTAATGCCCCTCATCCATTAGTTCTCTAGCATGTAATTCCCTCACCCATTAGTGCTCCAGCCTGTAATGCCCCTCACCCATTAGTTCTCTAGCATGT
Source organism: Bufotes viridis (assembly GCA_033119425.1). Lineage (NCBI taxonomy): Eukaryota > Metazoa > Chordata > Amphibia > Anura > Bufonidae > Bufotes > Bufotes viridis. Next base: position 54,683,858 of record CM065599.1, on the reverse strand, counting down.
AATGCCCCTCACCCATTAGTGCTCCAGCCTTTGATGCCCCCCACCCATTAGTGCTTCATTCTGTAATGCCCCTCACCCATTAGTCCTTCAGCCTGTAATGCACCTCACCCATTAGTGCTCCAGGCTGTAATGCCCCCACCCATTAGTGCTCCAGCCTGTAATGCCCCCACCCATTAGTGCTTCAGCCTGTAATGCCCCCACCCATTATTTCTTTAGCCTGTAATGCACCTCATCCATTAGTTCTCCAGCCTGTAAGGTCCCTCACCCATTAGTGCTCCAGCCTGTAATGCCCCCACCCATTAGTGCTTCATTCTGTAATGCCCCTCATCCATTAGTGCTCCAGCCTGTAATGCCCCTCATCCATTAGTGCTCCAGCCTGTAATGCCCCCACCCATTAGTGCTCCAGCCTGTAATGCCCCTCATCCATTAGTGCTCCAGCCTGTAATGCCCCCCACCCATTAGTGCTCCAGCCTGTGATGCCCCCCACCCATTAGTCCTTCAGCCTGTAATGCCCCCACCCATTAGTCCTTCAGCCTGTAATGCCCCCACCCATTAGTGCTCCAGCCTGTAACACCCTCTCCTCCTTTAGTACTCCAGCTTGTAATGCCCCCACCCAATAGTGCTCCAGTCTGTAATGCCCCCAACCCAATAGTGCTCCAGCCTGTAATGCCCCCCACCCAATAGTGCTCAGGCCTGTAATGCCCCCCACCCATTAGTGGTAGAAAATTATTCCCTGGAGGTATTAATGCAACATATCTGATGGCATCCACCTTGTCCATAGAAAAGCAATGAGATAAAAAGTGCGGCATTGATAAGGGTCAGCCATATGTAATCAGCTGATTTCAGGCATCAGTCAGTAAATATGGAGATATAGGTGACAATAGAGTTTATCTAAATCTACAGGATCAGTGGTAGGCTGTTAATGGAATGAAGGATTTTTTTCTGAAAAATATTCCATTAAAAAAGAATACTGCCACCTAATGGTGCGCAGATAATACTGCTACATAATGATGACAGGATAAAACAATTATGTACAGTCTACATAATATCACCATAGAGTGTCCAGTATCTAAATAATATTCCATTAAAAGTAATAATGCTACAGAAATGGTGCCATGATAATACTGTCATATGCAGTCTACATAATAGCAATATAATGTGCCCAAGTATCCACAGAATATTCTGTGATAAAATAATACTGCTTTATACAGCAACATAATACCAACACATAGTACTCAAGTATCCAAGTAATATTCTTTTTAAAGACAATGCCACGTAATGGTGCCAAGATTATAATGCTACACACGGTCTACATAATACCACAATACGGTGCTCAAGTATCCAAATACTGTAAAAAGCTAAAACTGCCACATAACTGTGCCCACATAAAACTGTCACATGGTCAATATAATACCACTGTACAGTACTCAAGTATTCAAGTTATATCCCTCGAAAAATAATACTTCCAAATAATGGTTCCCACATAATGCTGCCACCTAGTCTAAATAATACCACCATATAGTGATCAAGTATCTGCATAATATCCCATTTAAACAGAACACTTAAACAACACTGTACCAAGATAATACAACAGCATGTGGTTTACATAACACAGTACTTAGGTGTCCAAATAATATTCAGTTACAAAATGATACTGCCACATAATGGTACCAAGATAATACTGCCACATATAGTCTAGGCAAAACTCTCCTATAACTATAGGAGAGTTTTGCATAGACTATATGTGGCAGTATTATCTTGGCACCATTTAAGTATCCAAATATTCTGTTAAAATATAATACAACCATATAATTGAGCAAAGATAATATTGCCACATACATTCTACATAATACCGCTATATAGTATTCAAGAATCCAAATAATATTCTGTTAAAAGATGTTACTGGTTTATAATGTTGCCAAAGTAATAATTTCACTTACATTTGACATAATACCACCATATAGTGCACATATATTCAAGTAATATTCAGTTAGATAATAATACTGCCACATACAATGTACATAATTCCACATACAGCAACAAAATACCAACACGTAGTACTTAAACTATCCAAAAAATAAGCTGCTAAAAGATAATACTGCCACATACAGTCTATAATACCACCACCATAGAGTGCTCAAGTACATAAATAATATTCAGTTAGAAGATAATACCAACATATTGGGCTGAAGTATCCAAATATTCTGTTAAAAGACAACAAAGGTTGGAACATAATACTGCCAAATAGAGCCTATTCAAAGCTACCATATAGTGTCTAAGTATCGAAATAATACACCCTTAAAAGAATAAACTGCCTCATAATGGTGCCAAGATAATACTGCCACATACAGTATAGATATTACCACCAAACAGTGCTCAAGTATTCAAGTAATATTCCTCTAAAAAATAATACTTCCACTTAATGGTGTCCAGATAATTCTGCCACATACAGTCTTTGGCAAGTATTCAAATATTATTCCATTTAAAGATAATATTGCCCCATAATGGTGCCAAGATAATTCCGCACACATACAGTCTACATAATACCACCATAAAGTGCTCACGTATAATATTTTGTTAAAAAAGCCAACATAATACTGTCATATAGTGAAATTCAGTTCTCAAATAAAAGCACCATAGATTTTGGAGGAAGTTGCCTATTGGATGCCTATAGTCTTCTATCCATTCCTGCAGGTGCTATGAGGCCACATCAGGCAAGTCCGTCCAAAGAACGAGACAATGCTCACCGTAGACAACAGTTGTCGGGTGGTGACTTGCTGAATAAGGGTTTTGTTGGAGAAAACATCTCACGTCATGTTCTCGGAGCCGTGTTACTACACGTAGAGCAGCAGATCACCAAGACCCAGGACTCCAGAAATGATTAGTCATGACAGTCACAATGTCAGTCTGGCCCAAAAAAAAACCTCTCACCTGTTCTTCGTGCTGGGTCATGGGTTACTTTCTAACACGTACAGGGGTGTATGAAGGTGCCTATACAGACTGCGTTTCCAAAAATTTACTACGTTTTTGAGACCAAACTTCTGGTATCAACTACTGTATGGAGGTGGAAGTGGACATCATAAGTGTCTGGCATAATTATATGGACACTGCCATATGGTGGGTCAAGTTATTCTGGATGGGGCTATTCAAACTTTCTAAAATGGTCAATTTTTCCATGAGCTATTTTTTGCAAATTGGGTTCATGTTACGTAAATTGCACCAAAATCCTTCAAATGGGGCCATCAAATCAGATCAGTGGGAGTCTGACCCTCAGTGCCCTCACCGATCAGTTGTTTGAATGAGCTGCTGCACTCCGGAACACATACAGGAACAGCACTGCAGTACTCATCACGTCTACTAGGAGCTGTGCCGTTTCTGTACCTGTCCTGGAGCCCAGAAGTCCATCCAAACAGGTGATCAGCAGAGCTGTCAGGAGTTGGGCCCCCACTGATCTAAGCACTGATGACCTATGCTAAGGATAGTTGAAAATAAAGGCTGGTTAACAGCGTTGCTTCCGTGTGTATCTGCTTTTGAACCCGAATAAAGAAGGAAAAAAGAGGAATGCTGCCGTTGGTGCTTGAATTTTTACCTATGCTAAGGATAGGTCATCGATATTATAGTCTCGGAAAGTGTTCTCCATCCTCTAAGTGAAGTGTAAATGAAAATAAGTACACAGTTATGATTTTAAAAATTGATCAGAGGAACCATCCTGGGCAGGGAGGGTGGTCGGCAGGAGGCCCTGCTGGCTGCATGGGGACATGTGGTAGGTAGGCTTATATGGCAGGCTGGTAATGCAATTACCAACAGTCCGGAATTTGCAGGAACTTTCTCTGATTTTCAGAGACAGTCCTGGCAAATTTCCCCAAGTGGGTTGGGGTGGGACTTACATGTCGCAAATTTATCAACCCAACATTTAGACTGTTATGTCCCAAGTATTTTCTTCTCTCCTGCTGAGCAGAACTTGATTACTTATTGCTTTGATTTACCACATAAATAAATATAATGCCTCTATTACTGGAGTCACAGGACTGCCAAACGCTTGTTTTCGCTGTCCTCGAAAAATCACTGGGTAGAAAGAACATTTGAAGGAGTTGCTGCATTCCTGATCTTTGGTATGCGAGGAATGTCTCCCACAGAAACTTTATAACAATAAAGAACAAAGAGGCCAAGCAAGCTTTCCTGAGAACCAGCCATTGTCTCTGTTGTGTCCTCACCACCACATAAAGAAGATATAAAACACAGAAAGAAACACACATAAGACACAACCAATGACAACAAAACTATCCTAAGGTCAAGAGAAGGCATCTGAAAAGTTCAGGCAAGAATATAGTGGAAATAGACTCAGGCTATAGACCTGGGAATGCTCATCTCGGGAGATCAGTGGTGGAGGAGCAGGGAAAAATGTGATATGGCTATAGAAAAGTAGGCCCAAAAATAATTTATCTAAATTCATGCAAAACCCCTTTTAGATAGTATGATCCTCAAATATGAGGGGGCTTAAAGCTCCTGCTATCTGCAGTTAGATGCGGGCAACCACATGTTGTATAACAGGGCTTTCTGTGGGTACCAATGTATCTACGGATTTCATAAGGAGTGGTCCTCCAGTCCCAAGAGCCGTGCTTCCCAATAAACAACAAATTCCCCTTACATTACCTAATAGGGCATCAAGGCCTTGTAGGTGGTGGACAACCTCTTCTACGCAATGAAGGTACTTTGTGTAGAGCACTGGCTGGAGTACTGCTGGATATTACAAACCTACAGATTTCAGTGTGAGACTCATCAATATAAAATGGACACATGAGCATCTTAGAATTGGCCATGTCTTTTTCCAGAACTCTTCAGACCTCTCGTTCCAGAGATCGGTGGAGTAGGAGCTTGCATACTATTTGATAACATCTTTAGATATATCAGAAAAGGTTTATGGTGTCTACATTTGTCTTCTTCTTCTCCTACAGTTGGAGTAACTAACCTGCCTTTCTTGGACGCCTCCTGCACATGTACAAAGTCCTTGGAGGCTGTACAAAACTGTTGCTATGGTCCCTGACAATGTTTTTTTCCCCAAATGAAGTTCCATTGTGGTCCTCCAAACCTACTCATAAGTTCCCAGAAGTGAGCAAGGAAAGCAGTGGTGAGCTTGGTTACTCTACTACACAGAGAACAAAGTAAGGAGAGTATATACATTTAGCTTCCTAAAAAATTCGGTCTAGTGTGTGGTTGGAATAGTGAAAACAAGATTGAGAGCCCCATTGGGAACAGTCAACGACTTGAAGGTTGATAACCTCCTTACAGTGCTGCAGAATATTTTGTCACTATAGTCAAAGTTGGCCAACTGACTCGTTCAGCTCAAAGTTTTTTTTGGTGGAGGAGTTGACATAAGTGAGCCAGAACATAGACCATTAAGAAATGTTATGAGCATTAGACGTTCCCTGGGAGGACAACTATTTTAGGGTGGTTCTTCCACACTGTTTATTACTACTCTATGGCAATATATATTGTACCAGTTGCATCCAAGTGGATAAATGTATGCAACCCCTCTAAGGATAGACCCTCAATGTATGACGACATGACCCCTCTACCACAGTACCCAACACTAGTGCCTCTGTAACTGCAGATCTACCCCAGTGGATACGGTCATGATCCCCTAGGATACAACTTATTGCTGTATATGCTGGTTAATAAAACTAGTGTATACTAATACCCGTCTTCAAGAACAAGTCTTGTGTATACAGTAGTACCAGGAACTACTTCTCAAAATTACATCAACTGGGGCTATGATTTCTTTATTGGCTTGCTGTATAATTAACCCACATAAGTCAACCATGGTGATAAAAGGGAAGTTAAGAGGGACTAGGAATAAATAATTGATTTCAGACTTTTCAATAAGCATTGCAACATCAAGTTAAATATTGCAAAAAGACAATAGGTCAATAACGTCACTTTCTGTTGTAGAAGAGAAGAACTAGATACTATCATGGACCAACGATGGGAATGCACAAGCTAATGGAACAGCCAAGAGGTTGAGAAGATTGATATTTTTTCCTTATGGCAGACTTATCGTTAACCTTGAACTCTATGTCTTGGCTTTTGGTGGCAACAGCCCCAAGCCAAGATCTTTAGATAATCCAAAAATATAGGACTGGAAGTTGGTTTAGAGGTCTCAGCAGGACTTCAAGACTACCAGGACTTTGTCAGTACCCTGCAGAGCAGAATTGATCATGTGGAGAAAATAGATGGACTACTTAGTATTCTGGAATGAGAAGCATTTGGACTCTACTCTCTTCTTTAGTGAATGTGGAGTGGCATGTTGTTTTACATGGTCATGGTATAAAAGAGTAAGAGTAGACAGTGGTTGTCAGTCTATAACTCTACTGGTTAAAGCCAAGAGCACTCAAAGGGTTGTTCCAACCCAAACTACCAGAATCCCCCCCCCCCTATTATTCAGAACATTCTTGAAAGATTGTCTCTCTCTGGGGGACAAGGTGTGACCATTCATCTGATTGTTTTTGGTTGTAAAATTGGTGGCTTGGCCTTGACAACATCAGTGCATATGGTCCTGCACAGCCTCAGCCCTTGCATAACACAGCTCCAGAGATAGAGGTCCTTCTACAATTTCACCAGGCAACTCCTTTTTTTAAAAAAATGGTGAACATGTAGGTACCTGGGGAAGGTTTTATAAATCTCTTAGTAAAAGTGCTAGAAAAGTTTCACAGGTTTGATATTTTGCAATTTGAGGAATACATGGAGAATTTCTTACCTTCATCTCTTCTCAGATTTGACTCCAGATTGTAGTGAAGCAAAATAACCAGCAAGTGGCACCACTGCTATGACAGCTGACCCAGGATCTGCCCTTCAGTTAGAAACAAGAATAATTTACTGTTCCCATGTATTGGTACAGATATAACATTCTACATTGGATTGCAGCGCAAGTTTACAAGGGTCATGAACTCATAAAATGATTGGGGGAAAATTGTTAACACCAATTTTCCCTTGTCATGTTCAAAGACTTGCGACAAAGCCCAAATGACTAAAAAAAAAAAAAAAAAACACTTCCAAAAGGTGGCGCTAGTGAGATGGTACTCTTTACCCAAAAGATCCCTATTTTCATGCCGTGTTCCCATGAAGGCATTGCTTCGAAATGAGTGTAATGTGAGCTGTAAAATTATGTTAATTACCACCAAAATAATCTAGTCAAGTACCACCAGCTTAAAAAAAAAATCACAGACATGTCTATTTTCATAGACACAGGAAAAAAAGTCACCTATTTTTACGGACTGTCCAGAAATTTCTGGACAGTTGACAAACCTGTGATAGGTGACTACAAGCAGCCGACAGTGATGGTTGGCTATGGGCAGCGGGCTCAGTGATAAGTGGCGACAAGCAATAAGGTCAGTGATGGATGGCTATGGGCATCAGGCTCATTGATGGGTGGCTATGGCCAGCAGGCTCAATGATGAGTGGCTACGAGCAGCATGCTCAGTGATGGGTGGGTATAAGTAGCGGCCTCAGTGATGGGAATTTGGGTCAGTGATGGGTGGCTACAGCCAGCAGGCTCAAGGCTGACTGGCTACAAGCAGCAGGCTCAGTGATGAGTGGCTACGGACAGCGGGCTCAGGGGCAACGGGCAATAGGGTCATTGATGGGTGGCTATGGGTAATAGGCTCAGTGATGGGTGGTTACGGGCAGCATGCTCAGTGATGGGTGGCTATAAGTAGCGGCCTCAGTGATGAGTGGCTACGGAAAGCGGGCATAGTGATGGGTGGCTACGAGGGCTCAGTGAGGGGTGGTAATGAACAGGGGGCTCAGGGATGGGTGGCTACAAGCATTGGACTCATTGATGGGTGGCTATGAGAAGTGGCCTCTGTGATGGGTGGCTACGAGCATCAGGCTCAGTGATGGTTTGTTACAGGCAGCGGGCTCAGTAAAAGGGGGAAACAGACTGGATAATGGCTTTGGGCAGATGACTCAGTGATGAATGGCTACGTGTGGCGGGCTTAGTAATCGATGGGTGCAAGCAGGGGCTCAGTGATGGGTGGTTATGAACAGCGGGTTTAGTGATGGGTGGCTACGAGCAGCAGGCTTAGTGATGAGTGGCTACGAGCAGCAGGCTCAGTGATGAGTGGCTACGAGAAGCAAGTTCAGTGATGGGTGGCTATGGGCAGTGAGCAGAGTGATGGGTCGTTACAGGCAGCGGGCACAGTGATGGCTGCCTATGGGTAATAGGGTCAGTGATGGGTGGCTACGAGCAGGTTGTTCAGTAATGGGTGATTACAGGCAGTGGATTCATTGATGGGTGGCTATGAGAAGCAGGCTCAGTGATGAATGTCTGCAAGCAGTGGGCTCAGTTATTGATGGCTATGGACAATAGGCTCAGTGATGGATGGTTATTGCCAGAGGGTTCAGTGATGAATGGCTACCAGCAGTGGGCTCAGTGTTGGGTGGCTACAAGCAACAAGCTCAGTGATGGGTGGGTATGAACAGCGGGCTCAGTAATTGGTGGCTATGGACAATAGGCTCAGTGATGAATGGTTATTGCCAGGGGGTTCCGTGATGAATGGCTACCAGCAGTGGGCTCAGTGATGGGTGGCTACAAGCAACATGCTCAGTGATGGGTGGGTTAGAACAGCGGGCTCAGTAATTGGTGGCTATGGACAATAGGGTCAGTGATGAACGGCTACGAGCAGCGGGCTCAGTGATAGCTGGCTACAGACAGCAGGCTCAGTGATGGGTGGCTACGGGGAATAGGGTCAGTGATGGGTGGCTATGAGCAATGAGCTCTGTGATGGGTGGCTATGGGCAATAGGGTCAGTGATGGGTGGCTATGAGCAGAGGGTTTAGTGAAGGGTGGCTACGAGAAGCGGGCTTAGTAATGGGTGGGTATGAGCAGCGGGCTCAATGATGAGTGGCTGCAAGCAGCAGGCTCACTGATGGGTGGCTATGAGCAGTGAGCTCAGTGATGGGTGGCTATGAGCAGTGAGCTCAGTGATGGGTGGCTATGAGCAGTGAGTTCAGTGAAGGGTGGCTATGAGCAGTGAGCTCAGTGATGGGTGGCTACGGGCAATATGGTCAGTGACGGGTGGCTGCGAGCAGTGGGCTCAGTGACGGGTGGCTAGGGGAAACATGCTCAGTGATGGGTGGGTATGAGCAGCGGGCTCAGTAATTGGTGGCTACGAACAATAGGGTCAGTGATGGATCGTTATGGCCAGAGGGTTTATTAATTGGTAGCTACGAGCAGCAGGCTCAGTAATATGTGGCTACGGGCAATAGGCTCAGTGATGGGTGGCTACGAGAAGCAGATTCAGTGATGAGTGCCTGCAGGCAGCAGGCTCAGTGATGGGTGGCTAGGGGAAATATGCTCAGTGACGGGTGGGTATGAACAGCGGGCTCAGTAATTGGTGGCTAAGAACAATAGGGTCAGTGATGTATGGTTATGGCCGGAGGGTTATGTGATGGCTACAAGCAGCAGGCTCAGTGATTAGTGGCTACAAGCAGCAGGCTCAGTGATTAGTGGCTACAAAAAGCGGGCTTAGTGATGGGTGGCTACGAACAGCGGGTTTAGTGATGGGTGGCTACAAGCAGCAGGCTCAGTGATTAGTGGCTACAAACAGCGGGCTTAGTGATGAGTGGCTACGAGCAGCGGGTTTAGTGATGGGTGGCTACGAGCAGCATGCTCAGTGATGAGTGGCTACGAGCAGCAGGCTCAGTGATGAGTGGCTACGAGCAGCATGCTCAGTGATGAGTGGCTACGAGCAGCAGGCTCAGTGATGAGTGGCTACGAGCAGCAGGCTCAGTGATGAGTGGCTACGAGAAGCAAGTTCAGTGATGGGTGGCTATGGGCAGTGAGCAGAATGATGGGTCGTTACAGGCAGCGAGCACAGTGATGGCTGCCTATGGGTAATAGGGTCAGTGATCGGTGGCTACGAGCAGGTTGTTCAGTAATGGGTGAGTACAGGCAGTGGATTCACTGATGGGTGGCTACGAGAAGCAGGCTCAGTGATGAATGTCTGCAAGCAGTGGGCTTAGTAATTGGTGGCTATGGACAATAGGCTCAGTGATGGATGGTTATTGCCAGAGGGTTCAGTAATGAATGGCTACGAGCAGCAGGCTCAGTGATGAGTAGCTGTGAGCAGCAGGCTCAGTGATGGGTGGCTACAAGCAGCAGGCTCAGTGATGGGTGGCTACAAGCAACATGCTCAGTGATGGGTGGGTATGAACAGCGGGTTCAGTAATTGGTGGCTATGGACAATAGGGTCAGTGATAGCTGGCAGAATGTTCAGTGATGGGTGGGTATGGGCAGCATGTTCAGTGATGGGTGGGTACGGGCAGCATGCTCAGTGAAGGGTGTCTATGAGCAGCAAACTCAGTGATGAGTGGCTATGGGCAGCGGGCTCAGTGATAAGTGGCTATGGGCAGTGGGCTCAGTGATAAGTCACAACGGGCAATAGGGTCAGTGACGGGTGGCTACGAGCAGCGTGTTTAGTGATGGTTGGCTATGGCCAGAGAGTTCAGTGATGAGTGGCTATGGCTCAGTGATGGTTAAAAAAAATAAAAATAATTAGTTTTGCACAGCTCAACCTTAATTTACGTAATCCAGACACTCCCATATGCAACGGACAGCCTCCCCCCAGGGCCCTCTCTATATCGCGCGTCCCAGGTATAGGAAATGCTGAGTGGTATGTTGTGGCCTACAATGTCTCTTTATGTGTGTCACGGTGCTCATACCTGGATACCGCTGGACACTAGGCTTTGGCTCCGAAGCAATAAATAGGGGGAATAATTGAGGTATAAAAGAATAACTGGAGTCCAGACCTTAAGATGAAGTTCAATGACAGCTTTACTTTGCATAAACGTTTCTCCAAAACGGTTTACAGGCTTTGTCTTTGTTCCAGCAGGCTTTAGCATGAAACTGGCAGGCAAACTCCACTCCGCTATATCTGTTTCTCTCTGACTTTGCTGTACTGACAGGCTGGCTGTATAACCCAGCTTCTTCTGTAAGCTGCACTTCACTTTGTAGTCTGATTCTAGGTTATGCCAAGGAACTTTCCTCCTGGCTCCTAAAGTTTCAAGCTTTGGCCTCCATGTCCAGCAGAGCTTAAGGTGCTCTGGCTGGCGTGGGCACGCCCAGCAGAGACATGCCACTACACACTCTTTCCCTAGCTGGGGGAGGGGTTAGAATGGAATGGTTAGCTCCATTCTACATAATTACACCACTGCCATATCTGCTGCCACCTGCTGGTGAACCGGGCATATTACATGAACAGCTACACATTGTGGAGGACCTGGAATAAATACACAAGATGACATGAGGTCAGACCAATAAAGAGAGTAGCAAGGTGCAGGAGTGGAAACATCACTCTGGGGTGTTACACATAATATGAAGAAAAAGGCAGCACGGATGAGTCCTCCAGATCTGGGGTCATGAGAAACTTCAGTAATAAATTTTCGGTAGGTCTAGCACCTTGGAATTTAAAATAATAACGTAACTTTTATTTACATGAATAAAAAGACTCCATGGTGTCCTCGGGGGATGGTTGGCTCTGAGCAGCGGGCTCAATGATGGGTGGCTACGGGCAGTGGGGTTAGTAATGGCTGGTTATGAGCAGCTGGTTTAGTGAATGGTGGCTACGAGCAGCAGTCTCAGTAATGGGTGGGTATGGGCAGCAGGCTCAGTAAGGCCTCATTAACACACACGTGGATTTTCAAGGACCACGGTCTGTCAAAACCCGTCCTGCCATCCTGCTGAGTGCATGAGTGCACGGCGTCATTGGCATGCACTCAGCAGGAAGGCAGGCTGGGTTTTCACAGACCGTGATCCGTGAAAATCCACGTATGTGTGAATGAGGCCTATTGGGTGGCTATGAGCAGCGGGTTTAGTGAGGAGTGCTATAATCAGCGGTCTTAGTGATGAATGTCTACAAGCAGCAGGCTTAGAGATGGGTGGCTACAGGCAGCAGGCTCAGTGATGAGTGGCTACAGGCAGCATGCTCAGTGATGTGTGGCTACGGGCAATAAGGTCAGTGATGGGTGCTTACGAGCAGCAGGCTCAGTGATGATTGGCTACGAGCAGCGGGCTCAGTGATGTCTGGCTATGGGCAACATGCTCAGTGATGGGTGGGTATGGGCAGAAGGCTCAGTAATAGGTGGCTACGGACAATAGGGTCATTGATGGGTGGCTACGAGCAGCGGGCTCAGTGATGATTGGCTACGATCAGCGGGCTCAGTGATGGGTGGCTATGAGAAGCGGACTTAGTGAAGGCTGGCTATGGCCAGCAGGTTCAGTAATGGGTGGCTACGAACAGGGGGCTTAGTTATAGCTGGCTACGGGCTGCGGGTTCAGCGATGGGTGGCTACGGGCAGTGGGGTCAGTGATGGGTGGGTATGAGCAGCGGGTTTAGTGATGGGTGGCTACGGGCAATAGGGTCAGTGATGGGTAGCTACAAGAAGCAGGCTAAGTAATTGGTGGCTACCAGCAGCAGGCTCAGTGATGACTGGCTATGGGCAATAGGGTCAGTCATGGGTGGGTATGAGCAGCGGGTTTAGTGATGGGTTGCTACGGGCTGCATGCTCAGAGATGGGTGGCTGTGAGCAGCTACCTCAGTCATGGGTGGCTACGGGTAATAGTGTCAGTCATGGGTGACTATGAGTGGCGGGTTTAGGAATGGAAATGTGCTCACTTTGATAAATGGGTTGCTACAGACAAAGGGGTAAGTGATGGGCTGCTACTGGCAACAGGGTTAGTGGTGGGTTGTAATGGGCAATGGGGTCAGGGATGGGTTGTAATGGGGTCAGGGTTGGGTTGCTACAGGCAATGGGGTCAGATTGATGGGTTGCTATGGGCAACAGGGTCAGTGACTGATGGTTACTAATGGTAAAGGGTTAAATGATTGATGGGTTGCTACGGGCAGCAATGTCGTTGAAGCGTTGGGATAGCCAAAAGTGTCATGATGGGCTACTTCTAACAGGCAGCAGGGTTGGTAATAAGCTTCTACGGGCGCAGGGTCAGGGATGGGTTGCTATAGGCAGAAGGGTCAGTGATGGGTTGCTGCAGAGTCAGTGATGGGTTCCCAATGGGTCAGTGATGGGTTGCTATAGGCACTGGGGTAAGTAATGGGTTGCTACGGGGGAGCAGGCTCACAGAAGGGTTGCTACAGGCTCACTACTAGGTTGCTATGGGAAAAGTGATTCATGAGTTCTTACTGACAATGAGCTTGATGGCTAATGAGTTGCTACTGGCAACAGGATCAGTAATTGGTTGCTATTGGCAATGGAGTCAGTGATGGGTTGCTACTGGCAACTGAGTTAGTGATAGGTTGCTACTGGAAAATGGGTCAGAGATGAGTTGCTACTGGCAATTGAGTCTGTGACTGATAGGTTGCTACGGGCAACAGGATCAGTGATGGGTTGCTAATGGCAACGGGAACAGTGATGGGTTGCTACTAAGTCAGTGATGGGTTGTTATGGGCAAGGGGATCAGGGATATGTGGCTAAGGTGTCTAGCTTAGTGATGGGTTGCTACAGGCAATGGCATCAGTATTGGGTTGCTACAGAGTCAGTAATGGGTAACTTCGGGCAACAGGATCAGGGATGGGATGCCAAGGGGTAAGAGATGTGTTGCATTAGAGTCAGTGATGGGCTGATAGTGGCACTGTGGCCCAAGATGGTTTGCTTTGGGCAACAGGATCAGGAATGGGTTGCTATAGGCAATGGGGGTCAGGGATAGGTTGCTACGGGCAAAGGGTCAGGAATGCCTCAAGACCAGGGATGAGTTGCTACAGACAACGGTGTCAGTCATTGGTGGGTTGCTATGGGCAATGGCTCTGTGATGAGATGCTCCAAGGTAAATTATGGTTTTCTATTGGCAATGAAGTCAGTTACTGATGGGATGCTACAGGCAATAGGGTCAATGAATGATGGGTTGCCGGTAGCAATGAGGTCACTGGCTAGTGAGTTACTACTGGAAAAGGGTCAGTCAGGGTCGGAGATGGGTGGACACGGGGTCAATGATGGGTTGCTACTGGCAACAGGATTAGTGATGGGTTGCTGCTGGTAACGGGGTCAGTGATGGATTAATATAGGCAGCAGGGTTAGTCATGAGTTGCTACAGGCAATAGGGACAGTGATGGGTTGCCATGTGCAACAGGGAAGGGATGTGTTGTTACAGGTGGCAGGGTCAGGGATGGGTAATGGCTCAATGATAGGTTGATGTGGGGTTAGTGATCGGTTGCTGCTGGCAAAGGGGTCAATTACTAATGGGTTGCTACTGGCAGTAGGATCGGTAATAGGTTACTACAGACAACCGGTTTGGTTAAGGGTTGCTACAGCCAGCAGGCTTAGTGATGGGTTGCCACAGGCAGCAGTCGTTAGGGCATATTAGTTAAGGATGAGTTGCTATGGACAAAAGAATCAGTGATGGACTGCTACAACACCAGTAATGGGTTAATATAAGCAACGGGGCAGGGATGGGTTATATGGGCAATAGGGTCAGGGATGGGTTGTGACGGACATCAGTGTCAGTTGTTCCTATGGGCAACAGGGTTACGGTTGGGTTGTTATAAGCAACGGGGTCAGTGATTTGTTGCTATGAGCAACAACGTCAAGCATGTGTTGCTGCAGGCTACAGGGTTAGTGATAGGATGCTACAGAATCAGTAACTGGTTACTATGGGGTCAGCGATAGGTTGCAAAGGGGTCAGTAATGCATTGCTCAATGGTTAGTGATAGGTGTTTACTGGCAGTGGGGATGGGTTGCTACGAGGAAATGGGTTGCTATGGGCAGAGGGCTCACAGCTGAGTTGCTATCAACAATGGGGTCAGTGATGGGTTGCTATCGGGTCAGGAATGGGTTTCTACAGGCAATGGAGCAAGGGATATGTGGCTACGAGGTCAGTGATGGGTTGCTACGGGGTTGGTGATGGGTTGCTATGGGCAACAGGTTCAGTGATGGATTGTTAGGGGCAGGAGGTTTACTGATGGCATGCTATAGGTCAATGATGGGTTGCTGGAACAGTAATGGAATGCTACAGGTAATGGGGTCAGTTTTGGGTTTGCTACTAGCTGAGTGATGGACTGCTATGGGGCATCGGGGTTAGTGATTGATGGGTTGCTACTGGCAACCGGTATTTTCATCTCGGCCTTTGTTTCCCCTTGTGCAGCTAGGAGAATAGTTAATAAATGTACCAGAGCTCTAGCGCAGCCCCCGACACACACATGCTCCGCCCCCGACATGCACCTGCTCCGCCCCCTGCCCAACTGTCGAAAACTTTTTGACACTGGCCATGCAACTTAATGCTGTCGCACAGCCAGTCAAAAAGGGGACTTGTGACAATTGTTACACTAAAAGCTGGCGTACAAGTATTCATAAATGACCCCCATTGCATCCAGAAGTCACAGTATCTGATTGTCCCGATGAGCTGTTTGAGAAGGCACTGGTGCCGCGGCCTTCTCTTGACCAGAGAAGACACGTTTAACGGTCACATGACCTAGGTGCAGCTCAGCCCCAGAGAAGTGAATAGGGCTGAACGTGATGCCAAGCAGAACCACTATACAATGTATGGCGCTGTGTTGGGTGAGCTGACAGGAGGCCTCGGTGCTCACAGGAGGGTCAAACCCCCACCGATCAGATACTGATGACCTATCCATGGCGGCTTTCAGTACTGTATGCACAACTCTTTGTACGTTTGAAAGCTGGCATTATGGCGGAAAATGGCCTGGTCCCAGTCAGATCCCACGGCTACGCTGAACTCTGGAAGGTTGTTCCTCTGCCGGAACAGCCAGTCAGATTTCACAACGCAGATGTGAACATAGGGTAAGGACCTATTAAAAACCTTTTCATGAAATGATTAAAGCCTTTTGGTCACTTGATGAACACCTCTGCTAAGTGCAATCTGATTTCTAACTTTCGGGGCAATCCCTTATGGCACCCAGCAGGCGAGGCAGCCTCACAGCGCCCCTGACACCAGGCTGGGCCCCTATAGATTTCAGCTATGTTCCTCCTCAGGCCCAGAACGGCCATGTGAAAAACCAAAACAAGCTCACCTCTCCATGTGGTCCCAGTCTAGACATAGTCCACTGTGCAGCCTCCTGCTAATGAAAAACACCTGGGCCGAAGGAGTGGCGTGCTGGAGGAAACACAGAGGGGGAAGACTGTTGAGCCGCTGTTAGGCCACATTCACACTGTGTGTATGAGTGATTTTGTGATTATGAGAGTTTTTGTACAGAAAATCCGCAGCATAATACAGTCCCCGCTAAGTGGATGAGACTGTAACAATCTTATAAACAGGATTCGAAAATTTCCACTCACCGATGTGGATTTTGACATCTGTGGTATGTCTGTTGTTAGTGTGGGTTTTTAGTACAGATTTTATCTTTTGAAACGCAAATTCACATCAAAATCCGCAAGTAATGTGTGTGGATTTGGTGCGGAAACACAGCAAAAACTGTGCGAAAATCCGAGTAGAAAATCAGCATAAACTACACCGCTATATGCATATATCCTAAGGGTGGGGGTACAGATTTATATGCAGAAAATCCGCACCAAAAAACACACACAAAAATCCACTATTTATCACGTTTTGTGGGGGGGGGGGGGGGTTTATGCGTTTTTTGGTGCAGCCACGCTGAGGGTACCTGCACGTGGTGCAGATCTGCATGCAGAAAAGCCGTATGAAATCAGCACGAAAACCACACAGAAATAGTACATAAATCTGCCCTATTTATGTCAGTTTTGGTGCATTTTTGTGTGTTTTTTATGCATTTTTTGTTGCGGATAAATCGCACACAGAATTGACATGCTGCAGATTTCAAAATCTGAACGGCAGGTAAATTTCCACACGGAAGAAAGAAGCAAAGTGTACATGATACTTGTCTATGATCCGTGAAACATGGCCGTGTTGTATCCGTGGTTTTCACAGACCCATAGACTATAGGCTCATGCCCACGAACGTAAGGGCTTCGTGCCTGTGCTGCGGACTGCAAATTGCGGTCCACAATGCACGGGCACAGACCGTGGGGCAGCTGCATGAGGATCGTGGGCCCATTCACTTGAATGGGGACTGCAATAGGCATCTGACTGTCCGCACCGCAAAAAAGTAGTGCATGCACTACTTTTTTGCGGTGCGGAGGCACGGGCAGAAACAACACGGAAGCACTCTGTAGGGGTTCCGCTCCCTCCTTCCGCACCGCATCTCCCGGATCGCGGACCTTTTCAATGGATCCGTGATGTGGCATGCACACGGCCGGTGCCCGTGTATTGCGGATCCACCGTATGCGGGCCACAATACGGCCACGGGGGGCACACGGGGGTCGTGTGCAAGAGCCCTTTAATGGACGTGATGGATCCGTGAACACGGACAAAATAGAGCATGCATCCGTGCTGAAAACACGGACCCACAGACCGTGCTAAAACACTGATGTCTGAATACACACATTAAAATGAATGCGGACGAGTGCTGTCCGTGAAACACTGACGTGTGAATGAGGCTTTACACTGCGGTTTTTCTGTATAAGATTCTGTGCAGAAAAAACACGAGTAATCCACTATGTGTGCAGGCACTCTTAGGGCTCATGCACACGGCCGTTGCCCAGCCGCGCCCGTATTGCGGCTCGCAAAAGGCAGGTCTGCAATATATGGGCATCGGCTGCGTGCACCCGATTCACTTGAATAGGTCCGCAATCTGGAAGGTCGGTGCGGAACAGAGGCATGCGCTACTTTTTTGCGGTGCGGACGGACCATGGACCCATTCAAGCTGAATGGGTCTGGATCCGTCTGCGGAATCCGCACGGATGTTGCCCGTGCATTGGGGACTGGAAATTGTGATCCCCAATGCATGGAACGGCTGTACAACGGCCGTGTGCATGAGGCCTTAATCTGTTATTGTACGTAATCCACTCCGTGTGCAGGTACTCCTAGGGGTCATACCTACTACCGCGCCGTGTTTTGCGGTTCGCAAATTGCGGATCCGCAAAACACAGAAGCCGCCCATGTGCGTCCCACAATTTGTGGAATGGAACGGGCCGCCCATAATAGAAATTACTATTTCTGTGCAAACCCGCGGAACACAGCAACACATGCGGACAGCACACGGAGTCCGGTCCGCATCTTCTGCAGCCCCATTGAAGTGAATGGGTCCGCATCCGAGCCACAAAAAATGCGGACCCAAATTTCATTCGTGTACGCAATACACGGGCACTGGCCATGTGCACCATGCATCACGGATGCAGACCCATTCACTTGGCAATCCGGAAGGTTGGTGCAGAACGGAACCCCACTATGGAGTACTTCCGTGGGGTTTCTGTCCGTGCCTCCGCTACACTACTTTTTTGCGGTGCGGACCATCGGATGTGGATCGCGGACCTCATTCAAGTGAATGGCTCAGCGATCCGTATGCGGCAGCCCTACGGTCGGTGCCTGTGCATTGCGGACCGTGCTCATGAGCACTTACTCTGTGGTTGTACGTAATCCTCATCGTGTGCAGGTACCCTTAGGGGTTTTTAAGATCTTTCCAAGAATATTAGTTTTTGCAAAAATTGCAGAAACACAACATGATGGCACAGTGAGAATACAGCAGGGCCCCACAGCAAAACACTGCGTGCTAGTAAGGTTATATTCACATGCCACCGCCACACCCCTGTCACTTCCAAGTTTTGAAAATGGCGCAAAAACGCCCATGTGATAAAGTCACAACCTTTTTTACACCTCAAACAGGCATAGCACGCTATATGAATGAGCCGCAGTTTTCAGCCACTTGGTTTGCAAAGGTGAACCATACGATTTCAATGTGCTTCGTCCATTGAATCCGTGCGGCTTTAAACCGCATTGCCATGTGGTCAAAAATGTCCCAGACACTTGTGGGTGTGACCTATGACCTCTCACACAGCAATTTACTTACAATTTACAGTTACAGTCAGGCCTCTTGCACATGAACGTTGTGCATCCGTTCCGTACATTGTGGACCGCAATCTGCGGTTCCCAATGCACGGGCAACGCCCGTGCGGCGGCCGTGACGGATCGAGACCCATTTAACTTGAATGGGTCCGTGATCCGTCGGCACCGCAAAAAAATAGAACAAGTTCTATTTTTTTGCAGAGCGGAGGCACGGACAATACACCACGGAAGCACTCCGTAGTGTTCCGTGGGGTTCCGATCCGCGCTTCCGTTCCGCATCTCCGTGATTGCAGATCCATTCAAGTAAATGGTTCTGCATCCATGATGCAGAGTGCACATGGGCCGGTGCCCACGTATTGCGTAAGAGGCCTCACACAGTGCAGCACGGAACTTGGTGGTTAGGCTGGAGTCACATCACATATGTATAAAAACATATACGTTAGACTGATGCCGTACAGTGGCATCCGTTCACCATAGAGTTCAAATGTAAAAAAAAAACTTATATATTTTTTTTTTTTACCGAACTCTGCAGGATAAAAGAACGTGGTGTGCAGCGTTTTTGTATCCTTTTTTTTCTAACACATATGTCAAACGGAGGCAAAAATCGTGATGTGAACCCACCATAACACCCTAAATGTGAGGCACAGGGCTTGGTGGTTACTAATAGCGACAGAACAGTCTCTAAGTGTCGTCTGCTAAATAACTCCACTGAAGGGTGTCAACAAAAACCTACTCAGGCACTTGTCTCTGGTGTTAGGACAGTCTCTAGACTTCACAGCTGGTTCCTACTGGTAAGTGGACAGTCTCTAGACTCCACCGCTGGTTCCTACTGGTAAGTGGACAGTCTCTAGACTCCAACGCTGGTTCCTACTGGTAAGTGGACAGTCTCTAGACTCCACCGCTGGTTCCTACTGGTAAGTGGACAGTCTCTAGACTCCACCGCTGGTTCCTATTGGTAAGTGGACAGTCTCTAGACTCCACAGCTGGTCCCTACTGGTAAGTGGACAGTCCTTAGACTCCACCGCTGGTCCCTACTGGTAAGTGGACAGTCTCTAGACTCCACCGCTGGTCCCTACTGGTAAGTGGACAGTCTCTAGACTCCACAGCTGGTTCCTATTGGTAAGTGGACAGTCTCTAGACTCCACAGCTGGTCCCTACTGGTAAGTGGACAGTCCTTAGACTCCACCGCTGGTCCCTACTGGTAAGTGGACAGTCTCTAGACTCCATAGCTGGTTCCTACTGGTAAGTGGACAGTCTCTAGACTCCACCGCTGGTTCCTACTGGTAAGTGGACAGTCTCTAGACTCCACCGCTGGTCCCTACTGGTAAGTGGACAGTCTCTAGACTCCACAGCTGGTTCCTATTGGTAAGTGGACAGTCTCTAGACTCCACAGCTGGTCCCTACTGGTAAGTGGACAGTCCTTAGACTCCACCGCTGGTCCCTACTGGTAAGTGGACAGTCTCTAGACTCCATAGCTGGTTCCTACTGGTAAGTGGACAGTCTCTAGACTCCACCGCTGGTTCCTACTGGTAAGTGGACAGTCTCTAGACTCCACCGCTGGTCCCTACTGGTAAGTGGACAGTCTCTAGACTCCACAGCTAGTCCCTACTGGTAAGTGGACAGTCTCTAGACTCCACAGCTGAATTTGACTCGTAACTTGGCAGTCTCTAGACTCCACAGCTGGTTCCTACTGGTAAGTGGACAGTCTCTAGAATCCACAGCTGGTTCCTACTGGTAAGTGGACAGTCTCTAGACTCCACAGCTGAATTTCACTTCTAACTGGACAGTCTTTAGACTCCACAGCTGGTTCCTACTGGTAAGTGGACAGTCTCTACACTACACAGCTGAGTTTCACTCGTAACTTGGCAGTCTCTAGACTCCACAGCTGGTTGCCACTGGGAAATGAAAAGTCTCTAGACTTCACGGCTGGTTGCTTCTGACAACTGAAGAGTCTCTGGACTCTACAGTTGGATGTCACTGGTAACAGGACAGTCTCTAGACTCCACAACTGGATGTCACTGGTAAATAGACAGCCTCTAGACTCGACAGCTGGTTGCCACTGGTAACTGAACAGTCTGTAGACTCTAGCCTTGCAGGTAGATCTCTTCACTCATGGATCCTCCTCACTGTGCATTGACTTCAGGATCTCTCTGCTCAACATCTTCAGAACCTGCCAACCCCCATACAATAATATACAGTACACCCTTCTGACTTGAAGACCTGCAGAACTGTAACCAACAGGTCCCGCACATAACACCATCAGCACAGGCCAGGGCCACAGAGTAATTGATACTGAGACAAGTGGTGATGAAATGTTTTTAGACATTTTCAAAGGGGTTCTGTTCTTCTGTGGGTCATGGTTAGATTTAGGATGAGGGTTGTTGGGGTGTTTGTCAGGATAGACCATCAATATCAGATTAGTGCTCTACACCCACACCCCGCCGATCAGCTATTCCTGAGAAGGTCCGGTGCTGGAACTACACAGCTCCATCCAATATGTAGTGCAGGGATCAGCAACCTCCGGCACTCCAGCTGTTCTGAAACTACAACTCCCAGAATCTTCCTTTCACTTCTATGGGAGTTAAAACAACAGTAAGGACAGTATGCATGCTGGGAGTTGTAGTTTCACAGAAGCTGGAGTGCCGAAGGTTGCTGATCCCTGATGTAGTGGATGGAGATGGTCACTGCTGTAGTGCTCCCGTTGAAGTTTGGGGAGCTATGTTCCGGCACTGACTTCTGGTATCAGCAGGGGGTGAGTGATGTTGGTAATCGTAGCCTATTCTGAGGATGGACCATCAACATTAATATCCTGGAACACCCCTTACGTAGATGCTTTGTGATGCGTGCACCATATCATAATGGCAAAAAAAACAACAATGATCAATTTTGTGAAGCAGTTGCCTTTAAAATGAAGCAGTAATAGCGCGTCCTACTGTACCTTGGTGGTTTTGTATAACTACCATGTGCGACAGAATATTTCCATTATAGATTTGAACACAGTAGCAGTGCCCACTAGTGTTCCACCAGAATAGCGGTCGATATTCTTGACATCTAGTGACGGATATACAGTGAGACAAAGGTTACTATGGCTGGTGATGAGTCCTGGTGAGTGCGCTCAAACCTTTCCTTTTTAGTTACATAATCTGATCTTACAAGTCTTGACATAGATCTCGAAAGGACGGCCAGAGCTGGATCCTGTCAGTATAATGTAAGACAATGCAATATGTTCCTGTGTGCAGCGGATGAGTCAGCTGGGAGTCGGCGTAACCAGTGCAAAGGGCATAGACCCACATTTCTTGTCACACCATGTTCTGCTGTGTCACGTCACTTTATCCAGGTCACATCCTATAATGCACAGAACCTCACCCTGATGAGTCTCCATGACTCATGACTTGTAGCTATCGACCTCTGCCCCATTGACACCTCAACACGCCTGAGAATAAGCCACAGAAATGGAACTGTGATCCAATACGAGACATAACCCATGGACAGGGATGCCTGGCCCCATGGACATTTACAGAAGGTTTCCCCTCACATACATAGGTGGTGTACAGGCCAATGGTTGACCAAGTGGTCATCCTGAAAAAGAATCTGAATGCACTTTTAGAACCACTGCCACTTATATCAGTGGGGTCTGACTATCGGACAGTGAGGGTATGCCATCTATTGTCTATGATTAGACAATCCCTTTAGGTGCTCCACTATAAGATTCCCCTATAAGTTGTCGTAATAGTTGTCTTTGGCGCAGATGTTCCCTCTAATGTCTCAGCCTCAGATACCCCATGAACGCCTGTCTCCGATGCAATAAAAACCTGGGTTATGTTTGCATTTTTGCTCTTTTCTGGGTCAAGTATTATCTCAGCATCTAATGGAGACTAGGAGTGGGCAGGTTGAAAATTACCCCTGGTATTAACAGCATGGTCGAGACTGTCCATGCACTATAGAGCCCCCACATTTTTGCCAATGTAGGACAAGTGATTGAATGCAAAATTATTCATTACAGGGTCCCCGGCCTGGAGGTCCCATGGCAGTGGCATGTTTTTTCTCAGTGTTTCTGCAACTACTTGTTAGGACAGGGTTGTCAGGCTGGCACTGACACTCTTAATATGCCAACATATCAAATCAGTAGATCTTATTTATTGACGGACCTGAAAGGGATTAATGTACAGTACATTCCCTTCTTTGTCTGGGGAGGAAGCCATCTACAGCTGATTAAGGGTGACGTCGTTGTTACATAATTCTGGCCCAGTGCCCAGCGTCTGCACCGCCCAGAGTTTTACAAAATTCCATCAAGCAGAAAAGGAAATATCTAGAAAAGAACATTATGTACTGCCAATTCTCCACATTCCTAACCTCTAAGTTTCAGCTATTTGCTCTCAAATTTAAGTTTGTCAGCTCGTAGACATACGAGAACATGTCGGAACATGAAAATAAGGAATGTGGTCAAGTTATGAGAAATTGACTATTGTTTGTCAATAAATGCTCCACATTACCCCTGTCTTCTTCTGGTCAAAGATGGTGGTCTACCACTGCAAAGCAAATCAAAATGGCTTCACAAAAGATGTCATAGTAGATATGGCGAGGGGTTATCTGCTAGGTTGGCATGATAATAAAGGCAGGGCCAAATAGAGCTGAAAAAAACATGGGTCTGGTGATACAAAGGAATGCCAAAAAAGGAGTCGTCTGGCATACAGGAAATCTTAGGAATGATTGGCCTGACCCAAAAGCGTGATGAAGAAGGAGAAGTCTGACCAACAAAAGGGCTGAGGAAGGAGTGATCTAGCCCATAGTTGTGCTAATGAATGAAAGTGTGACCTACAGGAATGCTGAAGAAAGAGTGGTCTGACCCATAAGAGTGCTGAGAAAGGAGTGGTCTGACCCATAAGAGTGCTGAGGAAGGAGAGGTCTGACCCATAAAAGTGCTGAGGAAGAAGTGGTTTGACCCATAAGAGTGATGAGGAAGGAGTGGTTTGACCCATAAGAGTGCTGAGGAAGGAGTGGTTTGACCCATAAGAGTGATGAGGAAGGAGTGGTCTGACCTATAAGAGTGATGAGGAAGGAGTGGGCTGACCCATAAGAGTGATGAGGAAGGAGTAGTCTGACCCATAAGAGTGATGAGGAAGGAGTGGTCTGACCCATAAGAGTGATGAGGAAGGAGTGGTCTGACCCATAAGAGTGATGAGGAAGGAGTGGTCTGACCCATAAGAGTGATGAGGAAGGAGTGGGCTGACCCATAAGAGTGATGAGGAAGGAGTAGTCTGACCCATAAGAGTGATGAGGAAGGAGTGGTCTGACCCATAAGAGTGATGAGGAAGGAGTGGTCTGACCCATAAAAGTGATGAGGAAGAAGTGGTCTGACCTATAAGAGTGATGAGGAAGGAGTGGTCTGACCCATAAGAGTGATGAAGAAGGAGTAGTCTGACCCATAAGAGTGATGAGGAAGGAGTGGTCTGACCCATCAGAGTGATGAGGAAGGAGTGGTCTGACCCATAAGAGTGATGAGGAAGGAGTGGTCTGATCCATAAGAGTGATGAGGAAGGAGTGGTCTGACCCATAAGAGTGCTGAAGAAGGAGTGGTCTGACCCATAAGAGTGCTGAGGAAGGAGTGGTCTAACTCTAACCCATAAGAGTGCTGAGGAAGGAGTGGTCTAACTCTAACCCATAAGAGTGCTGAGGAAGGAGTGGTCTGACCCATAAGAGTGATGAGGAAGGAGTGGTCTGACCCATAAGAGTGATGAGGAAGGAGCTCATTTGGCTATCTTTACCCTACTCAGATCAATGCCCTGTTCAGATACAAAAAGATCAAGTGAAGGGAAGAGATGACAAAGAACCATGATGCTCACTGAATGACTGCCATAGACTGACCTGAATCAATACTAATAGGAAACTAGTGGTGGTGTTTGAGAGATTAAGAAGTACAACTGGCCATTGAATACTTTCTTGTAGTTTCCACCAATTGTGTTGGGATCTGCCTGGATTCCAATATCAAGGTTTATAGCCATACATTTGACTTTATGATAATGTCCAGTCTATGATGGTATGGCATCCATATTACTATACCAAGTCCTTTCACCTGTAACCCTACCATAGCGAGGAATAGTTTGATATACTCTATTAAAAAAAAAAAAGCTGGATTAATTCCCATAAAAAATATTTTATTAAAAACATCTATCTAAAAAATACTACAATCAGTATAAATGACTGCAAAGTCCAATATAGGGAGAGCTACCAGCAAAAGAAAAAAATGTATAATATAGCCCCACTTAATTGATATTAAATAACGTGGAACTGTCACTTTAAATAGTAATGCATACTCAGATTGGGTCACTGTCACTAGTGGGGTACCTCAGGGGTCAGTACTGGGCCCTATTCTTTTCAATATATTTATTAATGATCTTGTAGAAGGCTTGCATAGTAAAATATCAATTTTTGCAGATGACACTAAACTGTGAAAAGTAAGTAACACTGAAGAGGACAGTTTTCTGCTACAGAGGGATCTGGATAGATTGGAGGCTTGGGCAGAGAAATGGTAGATGAGGTTTAACACTGACAAATGTAAAGTTATGCACATGGAAAGGAATAATGCAAGTCACCTGTACATACTAAATGGTAAAACACTTGGTAACACTGACATGGAAAAGGATCTAGGAATTTTAATAAACTGCAAACTAAGCTGCAAAAACCAGTGTCAGGCAGCTGCTGCCAAGGCCAATAAGATAATGGGTTGCATCAAAAGGGGCATAGATGCCCTTGATGAGAACATAGTCCTACCACTTTACAAATCGCTAGTCAGACCACACATGGAGTACTGTGTACAGTTCTGGGCTCCTGTGAACAAGGCGGACATAGCAGAGCTGGAGAGGGTTCAGAGGAGGGCAACTAAAGTAATAACTGGAATGGGGAAACTACAGTACCCTGAAAGGTTATCAAAATAAGGTTTATTCACTTTAGAGAAAAAAAAAGGCTGAGGAGAGATCAAATAACTATGTATAAATATATCAGGGGTCAGTACAGAGATCTCTCCCATCATCTATTTATCCCCAGGACTGTCACTGTGACGAGGGGACATCCTCTGCGTCTGGAGGAAAGAAGGTTTGTACACAAACATAGAAGAGGATTCTTTACGGTTAGAGCACTGAGACTATGGAACTCTCTGCCTGAGGAGGTGGTGATGGTGAGTACAATAAAGGAATTCAAGAGGGGCCTGGATTTATTTCTGGAGTGTAATAATATTACAGGTTATAGCTACTAGAGATGGGTCGTTGATCCAGGGAGTACTTGTTTCCTCTGGATCAACTAGCAGGATAACAGGCCGAACTGGATGGACAGATGTCTTTTTTCGGCCTTATGTACTATGTACTATGTTACTATACACACCAATAGTACAGAAGTATACGTGACAACCTAAATCCTAAAAGTAACAACAATGACGTACAACCATAGCTAATAGCATATAAAACTACTAGTGGTCAGTGCCTAATAACCAACACATGCCTCATAACTGTGATAATCTTACCCCTATCACTGCAGCCTCAAACCTCTATGCACGTTTTGGGTGTGATCGCTCCCTCAGGAGGATGGCTTTTTTGCTTTCTAATATGATGGTATGCAGTCTATGATAATTTCCAATCTATAGGGGTGCCAACTCTATAACAATTTCCAGTCTATGATAGCATCCAGGGTATTATGGTGTCCAGTCTGTAATAATTTCCAGTCTATGATGGTATCCAGTCTGTAATAATTTCCAGTCTATGATGGTATCCAGTCTATAATAATTTCCAGTCTATGATGATTTCCAGTCTATGATAATGTCCACTAGTCTATGACGGGGTCATTCTATAAAAGTTTTCAGTTTATGATGATGTCCACCAGTCTATACTGTTGTCTAGTCTATGATCATTTCCAATTTATAATATTATCCAGTCTATGCTGGTATCCAGTTTATAATAGTGTCCAGCAAGACTGGCTCAAGGTTTATGTGGGACCCCTTACACAGTGATAACTCTCTGAGTACAGATAATATAGTACATGTCCCCTGCAGTCCTATGTAAAACCACAGATGACACTAGTGTTGATAATGTTAGTGTTACCTGCAGTCCTATGTAAAACCACAGAAAACACTAGTGCTGGTAATGTAGTAGTGTTACCTGCAGTCCTATGTAAAAACACAGATAACACTAGTGCTGATAATGTGGTAGTGTTACCTGCAGTCCTATGTTAAACCACAGATAACACTAGTGTAGATCATGTGGTAGTGTTACCTGCAGTCTGTTGTAAAACCACAGATAACACTAGTGTAGATCATGTGGTAGTGGCATCAAGACATAGGAACACTGTGGGCATGGTGATGGTGACACACAGGGAGAGACACACACACACAGCTAGGCCTCACCACACCCCAGCCAGGCTCCTCTCCGTACAGGAACACACAGGGTCACCAGTGGGATGACAGAAGGCGGGGGAGCATAGTCACCAGTGGGGTGACAGGAGGCGGGGGAAGCAGGGTCACTAGTGAGATACAGGAGGAGGGGGGAGGAGGGTCACTAGTGGGGTGACAGGCGGAAGGGTCAGCAGGGTCACTAGTGGAGTGACAGAGGAGGGGGGAACAGGGTCACTAGTGGGGTACAGCAGGAGCGGGGAGCAGGGTCACTAGTGGGGTGACAGGAGGCAGGGGGAGCAGGGTCACTAGTGAGGTGACAGGAGGAGGGGGGAGCAAGGTCACTAGTGGGGTGACAGGAGGAGGGGGGAGCAGGGTCACTAGTGGGGTGACAGGAGGAGGGGTAAGCAGAGTCACTAGTGGGGTGACAAGAGGAGGGGTGAGCAGGGTTACTAGTGGGGTGACAAGAGGAGGTGGGAGCAGGGTCACTAGTGGGTTGACAAGAGGAGGGGGAGCAGGGTCACTAGTGGGTTGACAAGAGGAGGGGGAGCAGGGTCACTATTGGGGTGACAGGAGGAGGAGTGAGCAGAGTCACTAGTGGGGTGACAGGAGGAGGGGTGAGCAGGGTTACTAGTGGGGTGACAGGAGGAAGTGGGAGCAGGGTCACTAGTGGGGTGACAGGAGGAGGGGTGAGCAGGATCACTAGTGGGGTGACAGGAGGAGGGGTGAGCAGGATCACTAGTGGGGTGACAGGAGGAGGGGTGAGCAGGGTCACTAGTGGGGTGACAGGAGGAGGGGTGAGCAGGGTCACTAGTGGGGTGACAGGAGGAGGGGGAGCAGAGAACTGTGAGACTGGAAAGAACCATGACTGGGGGAGGGGGTAATCACTTACTTGAAGACTGACACTGACAGGCCGGGCTCCTTAGCTCTCCCAAGGCCCTGTCATGTTTCATTGGGTCCTTGCGCAGCGCACCCTGCTCTCCTTACTACAGCAGCCACCCTGGGAGCCGGCCCTTCTCCTTCCAGCTCCCGCCGGCTTCCTCTGCTGCGGGTTCTGCCACTCCGGCCACTGTACTCACGCACATGGTGCACTGGCGCTCCACACCCTGCAGGCCTGGAGGGCTTGTGAGACGGCAGCAGCGATGTGAAGCAGCTCTGCGCAGAAACAGTATGTAAAAAAAATTTAAGGGACCACGCAAAAATAAGTAGCAGTGGGCCCGGGCATTTGCCCAGGTTTGCCGGGTGCTGACGCCAGCCCTGGTGTACAGTCTAAGATGGTATCCATTCCATGATAATGTCCAGTTTATGATGGTGTCAAGTCTATAATGGTATCTAATCTATGATGTCCACTATTTCTATGTTGGTGTCCAGTCTAGGATGAAGTTCAGCCTACGCTGGTGTCCAGTCTATGATAATTTTGCGTTTTTTAATATTATTCAGTTTATGATGGTGTCAGTCCATGATAATGTCCACTAGTCTATGACGGTGCCCAGTCTATACTGTTGTCTAGTTTATGATCATTTCCAATTTATAATGTTATCCAGTCTATGCTGGTGTCCAGTCTATATGCTGGTATCCAGTTTATAATATTGCCCAGTCTAAGACATTACGGTATCTAGTCTATGATAATATCCAGTTTATAGTGGTGTCCAGTCTATAATGGTTTCTAGTCTATGATGATGTCCACTATGTCTATGTTGGTGTCCAGTCTATGATAATATTCAGTTTGTAATGTTATCCAGTCTTTGATGGTGTCCAGTCTATGATGGTGTACAGTCTGTTATGGTCTGATGAGGTGTCCATTCACATACTATATGATAGACAAAAGCCATAATACCTCATTTCCACTCTTATAGCTGGCAGTTGGTTGTAAAAATCACACACAATGCTTGGCACCTTATAGATATCCGCAACCATATAAAACACCTGATTTTGCCAGGGACGTTGCTGCTGACAATATTTTCTGTACACATGTAGTATTACAACTGCCCACTGATATGAAAGATCACAGAGGTGTAGGTAGACTTCTTATACCCTGGGCAAAGATTTAGTTTGCTGCCATTGCCCTGCATTTATATACCAGGGAGTGCCTTGTCAGTGACGCCCGGACTACACTGATGAATGACATCAATGTATCTATGACATATCTGAAGATCATTTTGACTGAATTCCTCCTTTAAACTTGGTTTTAGAGCCACCCTCCATTAACTGCTATACATAGCACTGCCTTAGCTATATCCGATGATCCCACAGAGGTAACTGGAGAGGTGGCCGTGCATGAGTGGTGCGCTCTCCAGTCACTGCTATGGGACTTCTGAGAACTACTGAGCTCCTTTTCTTTAGGAGTCCCGTTTTGGAGATAGGAACGTGTCCTAGGGTCCTAGAGGTGGGACTCACACCTATCTGACTTTGATGGCATATCGTAGTGATATTCCATCAAAGTCTAAGAGTAGATAACCTCATTTCATTTAAATCATTTGAAAATAGCGGTGAGATTTTACCCATTACCAATTCAAATTGATAGATGACTAAGATGCACATGATTGGACCAAGTCCACGACCTTGGTAGATGCAACCTATATTTCTGCTAAAGGCCCCCATACACATTATGACAAGAATGGCAGGTTTGGCCAACAGTCTAATCTGTGTCGGGAGCTCCCAACTCTCCCCTGATACATGATGTTGGGGGAGAGAAGGATTGGGTAAAGTTAATATCTTCACTTGATCTTTTTGTTCTCCCGGGAGATAAGCCACCACCAGAGGTGTTTGGCAGCTGCTTCCCCCCCCATTGAATACATATACATGTTCAGCAAAACCATATGTGTATCTTTACAGCCAAACTATGGTGTTGGATAATTGGCCAATGCCTAAAGAGAACTGACAGAGTGCACTGGCTTCCTGTCCTCCTATGAAGATACTATGGACCTAGTGGTGGAAACCAAACTGACTGATATACAATGTATAACAATTTCATATAAAGAGTATTTACAGAAAGTATCAGACCCCATTAGTTGCTGTGGCCAAACGAATTGGAGCAATGGGCAGTGAGTTTGGAGCCACTGTGCCAATTAATCGGTTTTGCCTTAGGCTACATCCTAAGGCCATTGTCCTGGTATTTCGGTGGTATTCACCCTTTAAGCCATGTACAGGGATCTTGACTTCACTGCAGGGAAGCAACCAGGTTGCTACCTCCTGGAATAGTCAGTGTAATTGATATCTGGCCAATGGAGGTAGGAGACAGTGGTGCAAAAGCACCGAAGGTACAGGCAATACTGATAATTAGGAAACAGGCGGAGGTCATGTGTTCATGTGAAACAGATCCAAGGTCTGGGCAAGCAGCTGAGGATCAACATGGTAATCAGGCTAAGATCAGGGCAGGCAGCTCAGGATCAGAAACAGTTAACAAGCTGTTCACGGGTAGACAGTCTGAATAGCACACCTTAACTGTATACCCTAGCTAGCCAGTAGCCTAAAGTTCAGGCATCCTCCCACTAGGGAAGGTGCCCTATATACCCTGGGACGACCAGCCATAGGCTAGAGAAAAATTTGGATGTGCACACGGTGGCCCTTTAAGAGTCAAGTGTTGTGCCCTAAGGGAAAGGCTCGGAAACAGAACGCAGACTGTTGCCTGTAACAGAGAAGCAGGGCAGCAGCGGGTACATGGAACACCGGAGGCCAGACCCGCTACAGGACACAGATAAGAGCATGCGGGTCCGGACTACTAGTAAGGCCCAATGCAGGGCAGCGTAATTGACGCAGCATATGTACCCACAATAGGGAGCGAGCAGCGGTGGGCACAGGCCGCCATCATTACAGTTGTCATTTAAAGATAACCAAATAGTACAGTGCAACAAGAAGTTCTGCTGGGGTAATATAATGTGTTGCACTGAAAGTCATACGTAATTTAGGACCGTTCTTGGTCTGTGTTTATCCATAGATTATTACTGATATTTCCATGAAGAAAACACAGACTTGCTGTTAGAATTTGCAGGCTTTACGGGAAACCAGCAGATAAAGGCACGCAAGGTCAGTCAAAATATGGGTGACTCCATTGTGAGTTTATCTCTAGCCTTCAGATAAATTGTTAACTCATTAGTCCAAACACAGACCCCTCTGTCTTCAAAAGCTGGCGCATCTGAAGAAGGCGGTATGTGCCAATGTAATCTCTGTATTTATTCTGTGGGATCCCTTTGGCTTTAGCATAACCTGCTGACATACAGTCTAGATCGCTGCAGAAGGGTCTTCCTCTTAAAGGGTCTTCCTCTTAAAGAGGTTGTCCAGGTTCAGAGCTGAACCCGGACATATTCCCATCTTCACCCCTCCGGCCCCCCTGATATAAGCGTTGGAGCATTTCATGCTCCGATGTTTTCCCTTTCCCTGCGTTAGATCGCACAGGGCAAAGGCATTTTAAGAAGATCTGGTGACATACTGGGCTCTCCATGGGGACGGAGGTTTCCGCCCAACAGTGAGCCCGGTGATGTCACCGACACTAATGGGCCAGCTTTAGCGCTGCCCTAGCCTGTAAAATGGCTAGGGCAGCGCTCAAGCCCGCCCATCAGAGACAGTAACGTCACCGACAACACTGCTAGGCAGAAGCCTCCACCTAGCAGCGTAATAATATAGCAATTTAGCGCAGGGCAAGGGAGAGCATTGGAGCCTGAGATGCTCCGATGCTCATATCAGGGGGGCCGGAGGGGTGAAGATGGGGATATGTCCGGGTTCAGACCCCTTTAGCCTCTTCCCCATACATTCTTGGATCAATAGGTAAGCCACTACCAGGCACCTCTGGTGGCACCTTATTTAAAATCACCGGGCATGAAATTTAACATGCCAGACCCTTCTTTCCATCTACACTGGCTGTCAAGGGAATGTTGAGAAACCACCATACATATTGGATGACCAGCTGGTCCTACCAAAGTCATCAGGTTCAGCCAACATTCTTAAGACTGTCAAAAACTGAAAAAGCTGGACATCAACTGGGCAAATATCAAATATGACAGCCATTACTGCTTTCCGAGGCCCTAAATGTAAGGGCCAAATTTACCATAAGGCATCCTAAGGCACATACCTAGGGTGCCAAGAACTTGTGGAGCAGCACTATATTCTACTAAGAGGACCTCAAGATGGTGATGCAGTTGAATATGGAGGCAGGGAATAGGAACTGATGAGTGTCTACCCCGCCGTTTACCATTATAGGCCTCAGACCTACCTATCTTGTTGCCAGCACGGGACACAAGGCAGTGACTTCAGTGCGACTGCCCGCCTGATTTTTGTACTGGGGCATTATTATTATGGGGGGCATTATGTGGACATTTTTACAGAGGGCACAATAGGGGGTATTATTCCTAGAAACACGTCAGGGGCAGTTCAATCACTAGGGACATTTTATAAGATATTATTACTATTACTGGGAGCACAATGGGGGTATTATTATTACTGTGGGCATTTTAGAGGACATTATTATTATTGGGGGGCACTATAGGGAGTATTATTGTTGCTGGAGGCACTAAAGTGGCATTATTACTACTGGGGGCACTATATATGCATTATTGATAATGGAGGTATTTTAGGGGCACTTCTTTTCCAGCAGTATATCCAGCAGTATAGTATTTGGGGGCATTAGTGGGCACAGCAGGCACACAGTGTTGAGGGTGGCAGCAGGATGACACTGTTCAGGGCAAAGGATGGGGAATTTGTGCTGAGAAGGTAGGGAAGATAATGGAAAGATGAGGAATCTAAGGTGTCTATGTGGCAAACTCTGCAGTGAGTAGATGTGGCTAAAAGAATTTGTCATGGTGGCCTGGACAAAATGGAGAAAATGAGGAAATAGAATGTCTACATCAGAGGAGACGCCCCTGGATGTAATAGGAATGTAGTGCTGTATTCTCCTGTATGTTTGGTAGAGCTGGCTCTTTGCTGTGCACTCCATCTTACCTCCTCAGCCCCCTACTACATATCTTAATTAGAGACAAACGGTAGAAGAGGACAGAATGCGGCAGCTTGCGCTGGCTACCACAGAGGAGTAGATTCTGGGGAGGTATACTGGGACAGTATATTGTGCTGCCCTATGGTATCTGGTTCTGCTGGGGCAGTATATTGTGCTGCGCTGTGGTATTTGTTTTTTGAGGGGCAGTATATTGTGCTGCATAATGGTATTTGGTTGTGCAGCAGAACAAAACAAAATACAATAGTGCAGCACAATATACTGCCCCCGCAAAAAAAAAAAAAAAAAAAAAAAAAGCACAGCGCATTACAATATACTGCCCCCAAAAAAACAAATATGACAGTGCAGCGATATACGGCTCCAGAAGAATAAATACCACAATTCAGCACAATATACTGCCCCAGCAGAACCAAATACAAAAGTGTAGCACAATACACTGCCCCAGCATAACCAAATACCACAGTGCAACACAATATACTGCCCTAGCAGAACCAAATACAAAGGTGCAGCACAATATACTGCCCTAGCAGAACCAAATACAAATGTGCAGCACAATATACTGCCCTAGCAGAACCAAATACAAATGTGCAGCACAATATACTGCCCCAGCAGAACCAAATACAAACGTGTAGCACAATATACTGCCCCAGCAGAACCAAATACCACAGTGCAGCACAATATACTGCCCCAGCAGAACCAAATACCACAGTGCAGCACAATACACTGCCCCAGCAGAACCAAATACCACAGTGCAGCACAATATAGTGCCCCAGCAGAACCAAATACCACAGTGCAGCACAATATACTGCCCCAGCAGAACCAAATACCACAGTGCAGCACAATATACTGCCCCAGCAGAACCAAATACCACAGTGCAGTACAATATACTGCCCCAGCAGACCTCACCTTCTGTCAAATTGGGCCCGCCTACAACATTAGACCACTTTAAATTCCCAGTCCACCCCTGTGGCCACCCCTCTCTTCAGTGATGCCCCAGACAACCACCACTCTGTCTACTACTCCCCTCATCCTGGCCCTGATAGGAAGTATTCAAACTTGGTGCCTAGGGTGGCACCAGCTATAAATGCAGCCCTGGTTATATGACAACCCACGCCCCATTTCTGAGGAAGCTCAATGCCAGGTGTAGGCAAAAAAAAAAGCAAGCTAAATCTTAGGTTATACTAAACCAACCCTGATGTTTTAGGGCATTGCTATACTTACAATTGCTAGCCCTGATGGCCTGACTGCTTTCTGAACCATTTCTGGTTTTTGCCAAGCAAGTTCTTGGCACGGTGACCAAGCAATAGATTGTGGAGAAACCATCTTATGTCTTGGGACCTATGGTGGTATATGATATTGGTGAGCTAGAGTATTTATAGTAGGTGAAATATAAAATCTAACATAATGCTTGCTTCGAATAGTTCAAAAGGGGTTTCCATTCATTTCAATGGTGGGAGACAATATGGATTAAAGCAGGTCTGAGGGACATATCTGCTAAAAACCTCTTTGGGCTGTAGTTTGAAACCCCTAATCCAAGAACATGTAGGGGGATCTCTTCACTTGAGTAACTTGCTTTCGATTCATATCTGTGAGTTATGGAGTCTGTACTACCAGGGGAAGAATAATTAGAGGAAGCTTCTGCTCAGCCATGTGATCTAATAGGATGAATGGTTTCTGAGAATGGTCAGATTACCCAATGTTAAAATGAGGAAGAGGAGCATTAAATCAGACATGCATGAGGGTAAGTAAAACACACAGCCAAAGTCTGTCATAATGCAATTAGTCCATACAGCCCTCTGGTAACCTATAGAAGGCCGGTGGGGACGCTGTGGGTACAGAAGACGACACTTATGGCACCATTCTCTTTCTGAATGTAGAGATTTCTTTCTTCCTCATCTGATCTGTGTAATAGGTCTGGGGAATTTTCCCACCTCCCACACAGAAGATAAAACCGTATAATATTCCCTTCTGAATCCTGATGAACCACATTAAACTGAACGCACACGTATTTCCCCTTATGAGATCAACTGGCATGAGTATGATGTTTTATGGTGGCCAGTGTATGAGGATTGGGGAGTATACTGGGTATGAGGTGATGTGTGAGGAAATATGGGCGTATACTGGTATGAGGTGATGACCTATGAGTATATATGGGGGTATACTGGGTATGTGGTGATGACCTATTGAGTATATATGGGGGTATACTGGGTATGTGGTGATGACCTATGAGTATATTTGGGGGTATACTCGGTATGTGGTGATGTGTGAGGAAATATGGGTGTATACTGGGTATGAGGTGATGACCTATGAGTATAGATGGGGGTATACTGGGTATGTGGTGATGTGTGAGGATATATGGGGGTATACTGGGTATGTGGTGATGACCTATGAGTATATATGGGGGTATACTGGGTATGTGGTGATGACCTATGAGTATATATGGGGGTATACTGGGTATGTGGTGATGACCTATGAGTATATATGGGGGTATACTGGGTATGTGGTGATGACCTATGAGTATATATGGGGGTATACTGGGTATGTGGGGATGACCTATGAGTATATATAGGGGTATACTGGGTATGTGGTGATGTGTGAGGAAATATGGGTGTATACTGGGTATGAGGTGATGACCTATGAATATAGATGGGGGTATACTGGGTATGTGGTGATGTCTGAGTATATATGTGGGTATACTGGGTATGTGGTGATGTGTGAGGATATATGGGGGTATACTGGGTATGTGGTGATGACCTATGAGGATATATGGGGGTATACTGGGTATGTGGTGATGTGTGAGGAAATATGGGCATATACTGGGTATAAGGTGATGCAGAAACATATATATTCAAGTATACTGGATACATGATGATGTATGAGGACACATGGAGATACACTCCTGCAGTTATGTGGTGACTTAGGAGCATGTATTGAAGTATATTTGTATGTGGTAATGTATGAGGAGGATACATGTAGGTATACAGGCTATGTGGTCACACAGTAGCATGTATTGAAGTATACTGGGTACGTGATGATGTATGAAGAAACATGTAGGTATACAGGCTATGTGGTCACACAGGAGCGTATATTGTAGTATACTGGGTAAGTAATGATGTATGAAGATACATGGAGGTATACTACTGAAAGTATGTGGTGATGTAGGAGCATATATTGTAGTATACTGGGTAAGTAATGATGTATGAAGATACGGGGAGGTATGGTGACCATGTGGTGGTATATGAGGTCATGTGAAAGTATAACTGCTATGTGGTGGTGTATGAGTACACAGTGAATAGAACGCTGTTGATGTGTTAGTATCAGCTGTTTCCCATGAAGTTGCTGTGATAACAATGGTGGTTGTACAATACACACCAGTTATGGGGTAATTGTAGAATTCTGGTCATTGTTGATACTGTGCACAATATCTCAGAAGTACCGTTCCCACGAAACTAGAGACCACGCCTAATATGAATAAGAGGTAAATCAACACTACACTCTATCCTCACAGCGGAACAGTGTGAGGTAACCTTAGTATATTTTGGTTACCTAAATTAACATTTGTAAGTCAGATATAGTCATCAAGGTTATCCATTTGTAAGAACCTCAATGTTCCAGATTTACCTCCTCTTCCTTCCCTCTTCCTTTAGTATTGTTCCCATAAATATTATGTAATGTACAGGTTATGTCATATGGGCTTTTATTTTAAGTTTTGATGACATAATCAGGAAATATTTAGTGGGACTAATATCCATCTGATGTCAAACTGTAGTGATATCGTGAGCTACCAGAACTATGACTAGGCAAGGAAGACTATGTGACCATTACATAAATAGTAACGCCTAAAGGCTATTTTAATTTAGGATTTTGGGTGTCCACAATGTAAACATGAAGAAGCAATAGGACAATGGTGGCCAATTTTGGCTAGCTCTTTGGTTCTGTGCTTGGCCTACTTCTTAAAGGGGTTGTCTGGCCACTTCTTGAGTCCCCCACTGGTCTCTATACTTTCTGGTTCCTCTCAACAAAAACATGTGACCAGTAAAGCCAGTCCGTAGTAGATCACTTCTCTAGCCAGTGATTGGATGGAGTTTCACATGTTTGTCGAGAGAAACCAGGTAGGTGAGAGACCGGTGGGCACCCTGGGAGTATTGGAACAGGAGACGGGGAGAATCTTTAACGTAAGTATTACTTTTTTATTATTTTACACCATTCTAAGCCATTCTCTTGGAAGATATCGTTTCTCCTTTTGGAGACCCTGTTAGTGCGGGAGTCTTACAGCCAATGGTTCCTGGGAGAAGTATACAAGTTACTGTAGCTCCCCTCTAGAAAGCAGTATATTATCTTTCTAGTGCCACCTATAGGTAGCTACTCTGTAAGCCAAGGTATTAAGACTGTTCTTCTTTCTGGAATCAAAGAAAAAAAAATCCTGGGACCAGCGTGTTCCATGCTGAATGTTGAATGTTTTTATTGAAGACCATACAATAAAAATAGTCCAATAATGCAATTAAGGCAAAAAAACGTCTTCAAGGGGTTTGTTCTACGATACGCCTTATTGGACTGTTTTTATTGCATGGTCTTCAATAAAAGCCTTCAGTTGTGGAACATGCTGGCACCTGGATTTTTTTCTCTCTCTTCATTGCATTCTACACTTCTGGCTACCCCATTGGCCTCCAGCATTAACATTGGTCCTTGAATTCTAGCAGCAAGTCTATGGAAGGCTATCATCTTCTTACATCCACGTTCAATTGTTTTAGGTAGGGTTTTCCCCAAAGGTATCATCCCATGTCGAGCTCTACTTATTTTGCTTAGTAGAATCTTTTTTCTGGAGGAGGACCCATGGACGTGAGGAGCACAGCTGTAGTAGGTACACAGGTAGCATGAAGAAGGCCAAAGACCCTCTGCCACATATGAGGCCAAAAGTATTATAAATGTCACATGGCGGTGGTGGTGGCCCTGGTTCAGGTCTTGCATTGGCCCAGGAACATGTAGATGTGTGCAACACTAAATTACATAGCAAATTCATAGTCATAAAACTAATTATGGTCAGACTGGAGGGTACAGAAGTAGCAGATTAAGGACAAGATACAGGAAATGAATCACTATATCTGGCAACTACTGGATCTAGGGTATCCTAGAATGGTGACAGACTGTGCTGAGGTAAGTAGAAAAACTGTAGAGGTTCTGTGGAAGAATGGGCTGTGGTCTGACATGAGTTTGGTGGAGGCCTTTTCTCCAGTAACTGTGGGGTTTAAAATTCAAGTATATCCAATATACCTATATAATATATACCTATATACCTAACCAACACTGATAGTGTCCTCTCTCCACTACTGCTCATAAACAAATGCCTCTTTAGCCCTCCCTCTAATCTAGCCCTTCACGAAGCTTGTTGCAGATGTGTTGGTGGAGATAAGAGAGCCTTAATGAAGTCCACACCATCACTCAAGCTTCATGCAAAGGGTACCCTGCTTGGGTTCCAACCTGTAATCCTCATTCTGCAGTTCAACAATGCCAATTTACCAAACCAGTCCAGCACCACCCTGAGAAAGAAGGTTACTACGGGAAAAAATGCAATCTACTAATTTGATCTCTTAGTGGTATCCAACTGAACTTTGACCTTTGCCGATATATTTGACCAATAAAATGGCTGATGAATCTGTTCACATGATAGGGCGTGAGTGAGTCAATATCTATGAAAAGTGAGGGCAGGTAAGGTGGGGGAAAGTCCAACTAGTATTTATATCTGTAACCTTAACCTTGCCACACTAAGTCTAAAAGAATCATCTTATCATAAACTTAGCCACCCACGTATGTTTGCTTCTTGTTTTCTAGCCATGATATGATAATAAAGTTTCAATAGAAATAATAAAGAGTTATATCACCAGTCCGTAATAAGTCCAAACCGCAGCGAGTCTCTATAGTGTTGTGGGCACTGTTCACACTTGTCAATTCAAGAAGGCAGGATCGAGACCGCGCGTAGTCGTAGAGAATCAACGAGCAGTTACTCCATGTTGTCCTTTTCCTAAGGAACATGAGGTCTGCCGATATCCACTATTCAAGGGTATCCTGCAACTTGTTAAGGAAATTAAAAATAGTGAAGATCCGTATAATATATGACCCCTTTCGTACCAGTTCTACTCACAGGGAAAAATATTGCACGGGCTTATCATAGGTTTCCTTTCATCTCCCTTGGGACAGTGATCTGTACCATTCACGGTAGTCTGCAGGTAATAAATGCTCCTACCATAGTGAGGGTCCGCAAATTCAATAAAAATATTTATTTGGACATATACTCACAAGCAATTTATTTTATAAAATCACGATATAAAAACAGACTCCCAGCGTCTATAGTTTGCCCGACCCGGGTTTCGCTCCTGGAGCTTCGTCATCTTATTATAAACTTAGCCACCCACGTATGTTTGCTTCTTGTTTGCTAGCCATGATTTGATAATAAAGTTTCAATAGAAGATTACAATTTTTTTAATTATTTTATTTCTTCGGATTGCTGGGGGCCCAGAAGCTTGGCTAACACCATTCACATATTGGCACATCTTCAGGATGGAATAGCCTTCAATGCACAATCCCAGAAAACCTGCTTAGCCAAGTTCCTTTCATATCTTTTCCAACCCTTTGGATTTTAAGCAAGTGTGGCCTATCGGACAGATAGCTTATAACTTGGAGGGGATCGGCTAGGAAGCAGAAAGCCCAGGGCCACATGACGGGACCAACTCCTGGACCCTTAAACTCAGTCGCTAGGCTTAAAAAACCTACAAGGTCATGACACTAAGTATTTACCCAATCACCTTTAGAGACCTGTCTCATGTCAGTCAAGTCAAATATTCCTCCGAACGGAAGGATGCCCACATGAACTATTTTGCATACGTTTTCCCATGACGTATAGCTTGAAAATAAGTCTTTGTATACTGACTGTGTCTCTTTAATAAGAACTAGACTACCTTCCTGTGATGTTTATATTCTTTTACTCACTAGCACCCCTGCAGGTAATATAAAGTATGGCAGGTGAACTGATCTTTGGCTTTTGGTTTTCTGCAATAAGTGGGTCCATTCTAGCATATGATTAACATTTTTATAATGGCAAAACAGCAAGTATACAATTAACAGAACAGAAAACTAGTCTACTGTGTCCTAAACCTATTTCTCAATAGTCACATAACAAAAAGTATGATTCTCACAGGAATATAGGATTTCATGTATTTGTAGTGTCGATGCCACAAGAGGCTCAAATTCTTGTGTTCTCTATACAAAGAAAAACACCTTTGTTAACTGATCTGTGGTTACATGGGAAATCAATATAGTTACTGCAACAGTTGTGATCAACGGAGAGTCATTCATGAAACTGGGGCCTGGTGAGAACTGGAACCGTAATGCTACTTCTCCTTTGCCTATGAATATCTCAAGTGATATCGGTTCCTGTATCCTCTGTGTGAAAGTTCTAGCTTCCCATGATGATCAAATGTGCAAGTGTTCTATTTTCTTCTAAGATGGTGCCAATCTTTGGCTACAGTCCAATCCCTATTGGGTTTTCTAAACACAAGAACCCTGAACTGCTGAGCTTGGCAGAGCCTACTAGGGTAATAGGTTGCCAAGGGACAATATGTAAGGCGTTAAAAATATTTTTGAACATTTAGGGTTTTTTCTTGTTAATCCCCTATCCATAGTAGTGAGCATGCTTTGCTGTTTGCATATGTCACATAGAGCTGTATGGCTCAGCAGTTACCATACTTGACAAACCACTGCATACAACTCAACACAGCGCCCTCTGGTCCAAATTTTTGGACCTGCATGGATCCACCATTTTTGGGCACTATGAAGGATTCTCATGCAGCGAGCCCCTGAGCAGTCAGTACAAAGGATGGGAGTGGTAGTGGCCCTAATTAGATGTTGGTTCGCGGTGTACTGCCTCAGACAGGCCTCAGATCAGGCAGATGTATAAGTCCAACAAACATTTTTGTTTACTGAGTGCAAAGGATGAGTTACAGTATATCCAGCTATTGCCCATAGAAGGTGTAATGTCTCTATCCCCAGATGATGAGGAATGGTGGCAGGCAAAATGACAGACAATAGCACTCTAGGGTAGTTCTTCTCTCTTTTCTGATTTCCCTTCACTAACAGCAATTAGCTGAGAGTTGTGGCTATAAGTGTCCACTTGTGAAATGCACGCTTTTGAATATGCCCTGTCCTAAACTGTGGTAATGAGTGTCTTAACTTGTTATCCCCTCACCTGCAGTGAAGTCTGTATAGCTGTAGTGCTGATCACTCTGCTGTTTGTGAATGCTGTAGCTTGCAGACCTTCTGGTGGCCTAGAGCCCTACAGTCTTCCTGACAGATAAGCTGTATCTCTAGGTCCAAATGCCCTAGAGCGAGAGCAAGAGGGACCTGTTCCCTCCACAAGGCTTGCCAAGCTCACTCTCTCTAGAACTCCTCCTCTTGGCATGAAGTAGGACCAGCCCACTCCCACTAAGAGGGGAGTAATGGAATGGTAAGTATTCATACCCCTTGAACTTTTCCATATTTTTTCATGGTACACCCCCAAACTTAAATGTATTTTATTCAGATTTTTGTGATAGACCAACACAAAGTAGAAAGCATGTGTCAATTTTTGCTATTTTGCATTTTTTTGGTATAACCACAGCTGTTCTGTGAAGGCCTCAGAGGTTTGTTAGAGAACATTAGTGGCCATTCTGGAGGAGCTGCAGAGTCGTGACCTCCACATATCTGGCCTTTATGGAAGAGTGGCAAGAAGAAAGACATTTTTTAAAGCAAGCCATAAGAAGTCTCTTTTGCACTTTGCCACAAGCCATGTAGGGGACACAGCAAGCATGTGGAAAAAAGGTGCTTCTGTCAGATGAGACCAAAGTTGAACTTTTTGGTCCAAATTGAAAACGCTATGTGTGGCAGAAAACTAACATTGCGCATCACCCTGAACACACCTTCCCCACCGCAAAACATGGTGGTGGCAGCATCATTCTGTGGGGATGCTTTTCTTCAGCAGGGACAGGGAAGCTACTTGAGCCATACATTTCCCAACTCTACCATGAATATGCACATTCAACTTAGATAAGCGTGCTTGTTATTTCAAATTGGGGGAGATAAGTGACTGCCATATACATCTGGCATCGGTTATCTTTGGCACATCCCTACTGTAGCATTCAAAGATCTTCTAGTTGTTTCTGCATATGATAGCTTCTTGTTAGCTTTGGTATCAGGCCAACCTAAGAGACTGAATCACATCGAGAGAGACCAAGTGGCTGCTCAGGAGCCACTGAAGAGAGAGGTTCCCATCCTGGTTGGTACCATCCTATTTACCCCTAGGTGAAGAAAATCTTGGCTGGACTATCCTCTCCAGAGAAACAGTTATGTTACCAAAAACAGGGAGGGTCAAAGACGGGTATGATGGGAAGAACAAACACCATGCTCATCTATCCTGGGTGGCAAAATGCAGCAGCATAATAGGAACCTACTTTGATCTGTATGAGTTGTCCCACCATTTGGTGGCCTCACTTCCTGTTATAGGAGACTGGATGCCATTACGTTTCATGGGTGTAATTGACTGAAACCGACATGGTAGCTTTCTTCATCCTCCTATAAATAAATACTGTGGTTTTTGTAATATTATTTAGCTGGTTAGTAGCAAAGTTCCCATGAACAATCCCCTTGATCTCTAACCTCATCTAGGACAATGTGTCCATGCTAGAAGATTACGTTATAGGAACAAAATGTATACTCTGCATGGGATTCTTGTTTATTTCCCGCAGATATATTATATCTGTCACGTAGGGACCGTCTATTACTGTGTGTGTGGGTGGCTGTCTCTTATCATGAATGGCTTATACCAGGCCTTTATCGACCCTGCATAAAGTCCTTCGTTTGATTGTGTTTATCTGCTCATTCTTTTCATGACCTTTAAAGCTCATTGCTGGGAGACGAAGAATTTGAAACATGCCTAAACATGTGGCTGTTTGTTTTCAGGACAATATCACCTATACTGTTCATCTAGCTTGTCAGGTCACACTTCCTACTCGAGGACTTTAGCCTTTGACATGTCCAGTCATTTCCTCTCATTTTGGTTCTTTACTTGGAAAACAGCAGAACATTTTGGAAATTCAAGACTAAACAGAAGTGCCAGAAAGTAACATTATCTGTCTTGGCATTGCCCATGTGACTGGAAGATTGCGCTCTTCATCATTCACCCAACTCAAACCTTCCATCTTCCACAACTGACTAGAAATTATCCTTTAGGTGTGGATGAAAAATCATCCACTCATCACTGATGGCGAGGTGGCCCTGATGAAGCAGAGGTGAAACCCGGGTCGGGCGTTTGACGAGAGAACGTGCACATTTTAAATTAATGTTTTTTTAGGGATCTTCTGAGTACAATAAATTACTATATTTATACTCAGTTAGTGGGACTTGTCGGGCCATCTCTTCTTTTATTCTTAGGAGACTAGAGCATCGATTTATGTGAGAACCGAAAGAATATATCTGAGGAACTTTATCTGAAAGACACTCTTTGTTTACTCTGAATGTGAACTCTACCTATTCCGCAGTGCTTTACAGACATTAGCAACAAGCTGTCCCCAATGGGGCTCACAATCTAAGGTCCTGATCAGTATGTCTTTGGAGTATGGGAGGAAACCCACACAAACTCCGTGGAGATGTTGTCCTTGGTCGGATTCAAACCCAGGACCCAGCTGCAAGGCACCAGTACGGAGCCACTGTGCTGCCCATGAGAAACTTAGCAGTGGTCCAGACTCCAGACATTTTTCTAGTGACTAATGAATTGAGCATTATAATTTATAATGGAACTGATGAAAAATTGGTTCTGGGAAATTCTCCGACTAATGTAAAACATTTTTCCCAGGGAGTTGTTTTGTTTTGCCTCTGGATCAAACAGTGAGGTCTGAGTTTGGTTGAACTTGATGGATGAGGGTCTTTTCTCAGTCTAAGGAACCCTGTATCAGTAGAAATAGTAGGAATAAGAGTCACATTTCTGTTTGCCATTTGCACACATATGGTTGATTCCACGATTATTGAACTCACTCCGGTTTGGAGAGTGTAAAATGAGTCAACGTAGATTTCGAGCTTCTTTTCCAACCAGCCGTGAAGATTTTCCAACTAATTTCTTGTGTTGTTATGTATAGGGTGCCCTATATCATAGTAATGGTGGAGTAAATATAGTCAAAGTAGAACAGACTTTAAAACTTTAGCCCTTTAATAAGCC
Source organism: Bufotes viridis (assembly GCA_033119425.1). NCBI lineage: Eukaryota > Metazoa > Chordata > Amphibia > Anura > Bufonidae > Bufotes > Bufotes viridis. Next base: position 54,639,419 of record CM065599.1, on the reverse strand, counting down.
ATCATTTTGCTTGGTCTAATTGTCAATCCCCTTTCCCCACTTCATCTAAGAGCTCACATTTAGAATTCATCACTTAACAAATGAAGACCAGAATCAGTAGAGAAATCTGTGCGCCATCATGGTGGACATAACAGGTAGATTAAAATTAGGAATTTGGTAGATCTTAAAACCTCCACATTTTCTAAATATTTACTGAACCACCACTCATCATACCAATTGTCACTGTAGTACCTACCTGCTGTCTGTAGGTGATGCAGTTTCCCTCGGAAAGAGATTTCAGCAGGGAGTTCATCTTGAAAAACATCTGGAGTTTCATGCATAACTTTTGAGTGATCAAGCCTGTAGTAGACAAGGTACATCATTATATGATTGCATTGACTAAGGACCAGGTTCATTATCACACGCGTCTCCTGTCAACGACTCAGACTGAAGCACACCTGACGTAGATAGGTGTCTATGTGCTGAATGCTTTCTTCAAGACGTGGATGCTGAATCAGCCCCTTCATACAGAATTAATGGTCAGCTCCCCATACTTAGTCAACTATACAGACAAGTTGAACCTGTTATGTACCACTTTAATTGCGTTTACAGCCTTGGATATATTCTATATATACATTACAGAAGTGAATGTCATTCTGGGATTGCCTATGTCTGATAGGTATGTGTGGGCCAGCTTATGGGCAGTGAGAAGGAACTAGGTGAATTACTATAGGGGGTGCATTCGCAACCAGATCTTGGTGTCCCTGGAGGCCCAAAAGCTCTAAAAGAAGACATCAGTATTCTAAATGACACATTTGGTGGGGGTCCTGGAATAGATTTTGCACTGTGACCCAGGAGATTTAAGTTACGCTGACCCTAGTCAGGTCTCTCCAAATCTCAGACCAAAGAGTAAAGGCAATAGAGAATTGTCATCTGAACCTGTCAATTTTGGACCAGCCAACAATTTAATGTGTAAGGGGAGCTCCCGACTCTCCCACAACAGATGATATTGAAGGATAGAAAGATCAGGTGGATTGAACCTTTTCGCCCAAACCTTTTGTTCTCCAAGGAGATAAGCCACCACCAGAAGTTTCTAGCAGTGGCTTTCTTCTCACCCCCCAACAAGATGGAAGCCCTCAGCAAATGGGCCTACACCGCTCCCAACTCCTTAAAGTATTTAAATTACTTGCATTGATGAGGGATTCACTGGACACGCTGACATTTTTCCATCTTTTGCCGTTCTTGTTTGTTTTTGAAGAAAAACACGAAAACAGAAAAGGATAAATGAGGTTTCGACTTTTATTATTGTTTGTCTCTTACATTGTGGAGTAAGAGAGCACGTAAAGATATGTGAAAGTGCTCAACCCTCCCCACGGCACAGGATGGAGAAAGACTGGCACGCACATTTCTCATTGTTGTGACTAGATGTCACCATTTCCAGACTAGCTAAACATATTTTACATATTTGAAATAATGTATTAGTGCTAAAAAATGTGATTGGCCCACAAAACTTCTAGGTCCTCAAAAGGTTCTCAAAAACTTTCCTAAAGTTCATATATCAGATTTTATACATTTTTATGTAGAACCAGGATGAAATCTAACAGTATGTTGTTTATACCTCAGAGCTGCATTCACCATTCTGTTAGTTGTTATTGGCAACAGTTAAAGGGTTTATCCAGGATTTTGATAGTGATGGCTTATCCTCAGGATAGGTCTTCAATATTAGATTGGTGTAAGTCTGAATCCCAGTATCCCTGCTGATCAGCTGTTCAAAGAGGCCATGGCACTCTGTGAGTGCTGAGGCCTCTTCCTAGGCCATTGATGTCACAGTACATCAGTCATATGGCCAAGGCGCAGCTCAGTCCCATTTGAGCTAATGGGCCTGAGCTGCGATACCAAATACAGCCACTATCCAATGGACAGTGCGGTGCTTGGAAAGCCGTGAGGAGGCCTCAGTGGTCACCAGAGCTCTAGTGAGAACAGAAGCCTCTTCAAACAGCCGATTGTTGGTGGTGCCCGGAATCAGACCATTGCCGATCTGACTATTGACCTATCCTGAGAACGCCATCAATATGAAAATCTTAGATAACCCCCAAGCATGTTGTCATTTTTGTATCTTTAAATTTAACATGTCCCCAAACAGCAATGAGAAATCCAGTTGCAAGACCGTAGCTATGAAGGGATTGAGATAACAGATACAACTATGCCATGGTACGTGAGGAGGGTTAAAGGTCCACTTGCCACATAAGAAGACACTAGTATTATAAATAACCCATAGTAAGTGGGAGGCATGTTACAGATTTTACATTATGACCTACAATCTATAATTTACATCACTGGTCAATCCTGAAGGAGTTCTTCACAACTGTTGCCTCCTGCTATTGGGCACTGGAGGTGTCCTAAGCTAGAACACCCATGAGGGACTGCTGCCCCATTCTTTGAAGAACGTATTATTTACTTGAAGTCAAATAGTAAAGTGATTAAAGCTGAAATATATATATATATATATATATATATATATATATATACAAAATTTACTCATAAATCCCTGTATAAATGGTGTAAGCAAGCCATGGGCATAACTATAAGAATTTCAGGACCAGTATTCGCACCTGGGTCCTTATAAGAAGGCACTACTGTTATAAACTGTAGGTGGGGTTTCTGTTACAGAGCTATTACTTAAGCAGGCCATCCACTTTATATAGCAATCACTTCCTGCCTACATGTTAATGTGGAAAAGGAGGCAGGTGCCATTGATATAGCATCTCCACCTTAATGGCTTTCATTGAAGAAAAAGATACTATGCAAAAACAAACATCAGAAGTAGAGATGAGTGAATTTTTCAAAAATTCAATTCGCCGTTTCGAATTTATTTGGGGCGAATCGGCAATTACCTGGCTCCAGAACCTTTATAGTGGCGTAGAACACTGTGCCTTGCAGTAACGCGCATAGGGAGTGTGCTCTGGTAGGGAAATAATACTGTGAGTCCGTATGACATGCAGGCTCTGCATACTTCACTTATTTAGGCAGTCACGGGGCCAAAACTGACCAAATAACTCAAGTGTGAACGCCCCCCCGACAGAATGGAGAGGGTCATTCAAAGAAAATTTCCAGCTCACCCATATGTCGATTTCAGCGTGCACGGTCGTTCAGAAAAGCATCTGAAAAGTAGTTTCAAGAAAAACGGATGTCCGGCACTGCTGGATTGTCTGGTGCAATTTCTTCCTTTTATTAATGTGGCAACAAGGATTGTACACACACACTGTACAGCGGTAAAATTGACGCGTTTCGGACTGTAAAGCCCGTCGACTAAGGACTTTACAGTCCGAAACGCGTCAATTTTACCGCTGTACAGTGTGTGTGTACAATCCTTGTTGCCACGTTAAAAAAAAGGAAGCAATTGCACCAGACAATCCAGCAGTGCCGGACATCCGTTTTTCTTGAAACTACTTTTCAGAGTGGAGAGGGTGTCAGCAGTAAGTTTGTGTTGACGTCACTAATTATTTTGCCCTTCCTCTGATCCGCCAAAACAATAACCCCCAAAAATGGATCCTGTCTGTTGAGCACTCGCCTTCACTTGGTCAGCATTTGGTCAGTAATCCATCAGTATTGCTAATGCCAAAAAAACAGGAGTGGATCCAAAACAGAGATGACACGTGAATGGAATATTTGCATGTCTCTTGTGTTTTGTACCCACTCCTGCTTTTGGCTACCAAATCACAAGCCAATTCTGGTGGGACCATACAGGCCTTACAGCTGCTACACAGACAGGATCGGTTGTGCATCTCATTTTCCCTTTCTTTCTGACAGCTCAGAAGAAGGGTCAAATAAATGATGATGTCAGCCAGGCCGAAAGGCAAAATAGTGGCTCATGAAGTGGGGAGGGTGCGAACAGCATCAGAAGTCCACAGAGTGGACCTAAGACATAGTGGTGAGGTGAAAGCAGCATGAGGAGGCCACAGAGTGGCACAATTACAGTGTGGAGGTGGCATCAGCAGCATCAGGAGACCACAGAGTGGCAAGGTGACATTGTGGTCTCCTGATGCTGCTGATGTCACCTCCACACTGAGTGGCAAGGTGACATAGTGCTGAGGTGGAAGCAGCATGAGGAGGCCACAGAGTGGCACAATGACAGTGTGGCCCTAATTTTTTTTTCTATTTTTAAACAACACAAAAGGCTTTTCAACAGATAAGTGCAATGCTGAGCGGCAAATATATTTGTATTTTGCCACAAATAAACGGCAAACTGGGCTTTTGAATATATCACTGCACCACAGAACGGCAAATAGGCCCTAGTTTTTTTCCACTTTTCCACAACAAAGAAGGCTTTTCAGCAGATGTGCAACAATGAATAGCGAATATATTTTTATTTCCCCACTAATACACGGCAAACTGGGCTTTAGAATATATCACTGCACCGCAGAATGGCAAAAAGGCCCTCATTTTTTTCTATTTTTACACAACACAAAAGGCTTTTCAACAGATAAGGGCAACGAAGAACGACAAATATATTTTTATTTTGCCACTAATTCACAGCAAACTGGGCTTTAGAATATATCACTGCACCGCACAAGGGCAAATATATTTTTCTTTTACCACTAATACATGGCAAAAAGGGCTTTACAACATATAACTGCACTGCACAAGGGCAAATAAGACATACTGTAGAAATATTTCCTTGTAATAAAACCTGTTAATGGCTGTATCAAACAGCACTTGCACCCCAATAACAAGATTGTTTGCTAGAATGACAGAGCTGTATAATGGCAATGTGGGTTCCCAGTCAGTGCAGCAAGGTGTAATAGGATTGTTCCTATTACCCAGTCTGTAGCCTCCCCTACTGAACCGTGTTCTACATAAATGCTCTGGAACGATTCCTCCCTATCCTTTCCCTGCACTTATACATCGTTTATTCACTGCAATCCAGTCTTTCCTATCACTGTCTCTAGCTCCTGCAGACACATCTCTCCCTGCACTAAGTACGCTGGTAAATGGCAGAATCTAAGATGGCTGCCGATATTTTTAGGACTGTGACATCACTGGGCTGGCTGCTGCTTGGCTGCATGCATCCCGCCTTCCCAGAGTTCCTTTCTCCATGTCCTCACACGTGCTGCAGCTACTTTAAGAATAAAATGTGATTTGTTGCCACGAAGCGTGAGGAAATTTGACCTCGGTGCGAATAGAATTTTTCCAGAAATTCGGATCGAATTCCACTTCGTCAACTTAAATTTGCTCATCTCTAATCAGAACTGAACATTGTGTTCTCAAGAGAGACTGACAACTAATCCATCTTTACTCAGGCATTCTTCATTTACTTGAGTCTGTTAAAAGAGGAAATTAGGGCATCTTGACATTCTTCGTAAGATGTCCTGGATACGTAGACAGTACTTTTATCAGAAGCTAAATGCGATCATTTATTTACAGTTATGGTTGTATGAAGTTTGAAACGTCTTAGACGGCATGGACCTTGGTCTAATTGGTAAATCTCAGTGTGAGTAATAAACCTTGCCATCTCTAGAAAAAATGGACCATGAATGGTTGGTAGAAAAAAGTCAAGAACTTCAGATGATCAAGAAGTGCTTAAGAGACTTGAAACTTCACCAAAGCACCCCCTTTTGAGAAGCCTAGCCCTGATTTAGACCACATTTTCAATTTTGTCTCTTTTCTTTAAGAGACCCACCCCTGATCTAGACCAGATTTTAAATTCTTTTATACCCTATGTTATGAGTTCTCATGCCATTTACTTGGAACAGATGAGAACATATTAGACACAAGATTTTGTAGACTGGGGGGGGGGGGGGGATTAAAGCTATTTGCAGGCAAAAGTAAAACTGTGCTTCTTGCAAGGTAACGTTGAGGTGCTAATGGAATTAATGCATGCCACAGACAGTATGTCTACAGCCCACCTAATGCTAGTGAATAGTGCTGTATATACCCATAGACCAGAAGATACACTTCAAAAGCCCTCATTCATGCTTTGTAATAAATAACATGTCGTTATACGGGAACTTGGGCACTTCTTTGGTCTCAAGCTCCAGGATTTTCGGCCTTAGGAAACCCACCAAATTACACATTCGTTGAAAGGATTAATATTTCCTATTTGTGTTTGGTATGCCTTGGTCATTAAATATCCTGTAAAACCTTATGGTCGTAGTAGCCTTCTCCGAGACACCTACAAGATGTTTTGTCTCAAATTCGAATTATGCCATACAACTTTCCACTTATTGCAAGCAATTAGCCGGCCTCCTGTAACATGACTAAAGAAGGGGAAAAAGGGGCCAGCTGAGACCCTTTAAAAATTGCATACTGAAAACCACACATGGTCAGATACTAGACAAACATCTAGTTGTAGGTCTGGTCAACTTTTAGCTGTTTTCCCAGCATGGATTTATTAGCAATCTAATTGGTACAAGACTATTTTATCCCTATTTTATTCCTGCACTGCATCTGTATGTCCTTTTTTCAACGTTTTTGCACTGTATCTTTTTGTATATTAAATTTTAAATTTAATAAGTCATTCCTTGTAGGCCAGTCTGCTAGAAGTTTGCCTATTGTATGCCAGAATGCAGGGAGTTCTTGTGAGTGCTTAGTGTCTGTACTGGGTCATTCTGTTGTCCATACTGACTGATGGTGGTAGTTGTTTGTGGATGTGTCATTTCACTCCTTGGCAGACTAATATGTTAGGTGATTGTGAAAGCAAGTGAAGAAGTAGAGTTTCCCTTTACAGTCACATCCAAGGTCATTGGTGCTGTGAATGCCAGAGTGCCTGTCATATAGCATGTGTGCCGATCATGACACCCTACTTAATTGGGCCCATCTTTCCTGCAGAAGATCAATTTTCACTGTTGCTTTGCTTGTGAGCTTAAAGAGGTGTCACTGCGCACTATAAGTTTCATTTATTAATGGTCTGACACGCCTTTTTTCACCAGGATTTCAGCATGCTCTGTAGAACAACATTCATATTGCGCTGTGGGACTCGGTGTATAATTTGGTTAAATTCTAATTGCATCCTAATTGTGTTCAGCTCAGTGACAGAACTTTGAAGATGTATATATAATATATATATATATATATATATATATATACATACTAGCAGAAGGACCCGGCTTCGTACGGGTATATTTCATCTATCTCATTTAATGCTTGTGTGTGTTGTTAAAAGATATCGACAGTATCCACTGTAACAGTGCCATCTACAGTACCCTGTCCTTTTAACAGTGCCCTCCACAGCGGCCTGCCCCCTTAACAGTAACATCCACAGCGCCCTCCCCTGTAACAGTGACCTCCACAGCAGCTGCCCCTTTCTTAGTGACCTCCACAGTACCCCGTCTCGTTAACAGTGAATTGCACAATAACCTGCCCCCTTAACAGTGACCTCTACAGAGCTCTGTTCCCTTAAAATGTGACCTCCACAATACCCCGCCCCCTTAACAGTGACCTCTACAGCCCCCTGCCCCTTAACACTGACCTCCATATCGGACTGTTGAAACAGAAGAGTCGCAGCAGGATCTCCGTTTTTTATCTTTATTGCGGAAACTTCACAGCATGTATACAGATAAAGTGCAACGTTTCGGCTGTTACCAGCCTTTGTCAAGCATAATCAAAAGTGACAAATAGTGTAACCACCACCCTCCTCATAACGATCCTCCAATCACATTGGCCCACCTGCATTACCTATCCAATCATAACTGCTGCCGGTTTCAATCCCTCTTTCGCATATATTAATATTATTACCTGTGTGAAGTTCGCCGTGTTATTCCATGTTCCCGCCCGGCGTTCGCGTCTCTGCGTCACCACTGAGCAAACTCGCGCCGCTGGTTGTTTACACATCACCTGGGCAATGGCGATCCAAATCTCGCGGTAATCCCGCGTTATCACGTCACTATACCACTAAATCTCTGCTCTTGTCAAATAGCCTGCGCCGCGGCTATCCACCGCGCACAGATATGACATCACTGAATGACAGGTTGCCAAGGTAATGCAGAAGCCAAATCGTAGATATCCTGACACCAGAACTAAGGGTGCATGGATCTGTATACACTGCTGATCATATCATATATGCATACACATCCTATACATTATAGCCAGACATGTATATAACCTGGTGATATACATTTACATGGGGGCTGGGCCTGTAAATATAGGGAGATATTAAATATATTAATATGAGCATATAACAGACATGATTAAAAACAATAAAAAAATCACCTGGATTATACAAAATATATCGGACTGTCCCCTTAACTGTGACCTCCTCAGTTCACTGTCGCCTTAACAAAGACCTACACAGCGCCCCCCCCCCCCGCTTATCAGTGACCTCCTCAGCAGCCCGTCCCTTTAACAGTGACCTCAACAGCATCCTGCCCCTTAACAGTGACCTCCACAGCGGCCACCCCTTTATTTGTGACCTCCACATTACCCCATCTTAACAGTGATTTCCCCAACACCCCGTCCCCTTAACAATGGCCTCTACAGCAATCTGCCCCTTAACACTGACCTCCATAGCGGACTGTCTCCTTAACTGTGAACTCCACAGCAGCCTGCCCCTATGGTGGCCAGAGGTCTGGTTTTAGGCTGGACAGTCCGGCTTTCAGACTCCCTGTCCTCTGTCCGCCGCAGGGCCTGGACAGACACAGGGATGTTCTTTTGAGCAACTTACTCTCAGACAGCAGCACTGTGCTGTCTACACGTGAGCTGCAGGGAGAAAGTCAACCTCCCTCCCTCCCACCTCTGCAGCTGATTTTTACTTTCATTTTTTCAATCCCCGTCGGCTGCAAAGTGGGAGGGGCGTGGCTTAGGGGGACCTGGGGACAGGGTTTTTAAGTCTGTCTTTTGAAGGTGGCCTGAATGGCCACCATAAATGCCCCCTGAACTGTGACCTCCACAGCACTCCGTTCCCTTAACAGTGTCATCCACAGCGCTCTGCCCCTTTAAAGCTGACCTGTAGTAGTGAGGATGTAGAGTCTAAGGACCTGCGAGCTTCTATTGGCTGGAGCTGAGACCCGGTCTAAAACCTTCCCGGACACCTGATGTACCTGTGTGCCAAATTTCGTGATTGTAAATGTGACGGTGCGAATTCTTTTAGCGGACATACATACACACACATACATACACTCAGCTTTATATATTAGATATATATTCAAGTTGTTCCTCTAGATACAATATTAATTGGTTCCAGGACGACCATTATATGTTGAAACTATTGTAACTTGAGTAATCGGTACCAAAGCTCCAAAATGTCATCCAAGATAAGAGAAAATAAAGATTTAAGAAAAATAAGCAGATAACTAAGACAGATAACAAGTCCTTACATATAACAGTCAGGAATGGCTGCTAACTAGCAACTAATTCAGCTAGTTTACCAGAAAAGTGACCCTTATTGGTTGGATCTAAGTCTCAGGCATTGTATGTTGAGTCGAGTTTCAACTTACGATGGGTCAGAAAAGACCACTGTATGTTGAAAATATTGTATCCCGAGGCCATTGTATCTCGAGAGATCACTGTATATATATACTAGACATTAAGCTTGTTACAATAATGGGCGCTGGAACAGTAGTGCATAAACATTAGTAGGAACAGTCTATATTAAATAGTACTGACTGGTGGCTGAGACTGCTGGCACTGTGACTGGTGGCTGAGGCGGCTGGCACTGTGAATGGTGGCACTGACTGGTGGCTGAGACTGCTGGCACTGTGACTGGTGGCACTCACTCATGGCTAAGACTGCTAGCACTGTAATTGGTGGCTGAGGCGGCTGGCACTGTGACTGGTGGCTGTGGCTGGTGGCACTGACTGGTGGCTGAGACTGCTGGCATTGTGACTGGTGGCACTCACTCATGGCTGAGACTGCTGGCACTGTGACTGGTGGCTGGTCGCACTGACTGGTGGTGCTGAGACCACTGGCAGCAACTGGTGGCCAATACTGCTGGCAGCAGCTGCTGTGTGTTTCTGACAGTACTGGAAATTGTGCTACTATGCGATGGACATAATGGCGGCGCTCCGACTGAGAGAACACACCATAGAAGGTGGTGATTGGCCGGTGAAAGGATTTTTGCCGCCCTAGGCAAGATAAAAATTGCCCCCCCCCCCTTATCAGATGATCTGCCCATATCATGACATCACATATGTTCCACATATGATTCGGAGAAAGGGATAGCAGAGCAGGGAGAGGCTGGTGCTGATACTAGGGGGTCATACCATGTAATAAAGTAAGTAATAAAGCCCACCATAATGCCCCCCGCCGTAGTAATAATTCTCCGTATAATGTGATACTTGTAATGACCCCAGTTGAGCTGATGTTCCCAATGTGCCAGTATAAATACCCCTATATAGTGCCCCTAGTAAATGCCCCATGGTGCTCCTGTCCCCCCCTTCCTCCTAGTGCCCTCATAATGTAACAGTATAAAATGACCCTATATAGCTATATAGTGCCCCAGTAGCCCTCAATATCCACCATAATTTGCAAGCATAGAATACCCCTTCTTAGCGCCCCCCTGTAGATGAATCCATAGTACCTCCCCCTCCTTCCCCATAGTACCCACCCCCTTCCCCATAGTACCCACCATAATGTGTCCCATGGCACATTATTCTCTCATGACATGGCACATTTCACCCCCTTCATGCTGGCATGGAACATCTCACCCCCTATGGCACATATTTCCCTCATGGCATATCTCCCACCCCTCCCCATAGCAAATTTTTCACTCATGGTATGGCACATCTCAACCCCCATGTCACATTTCTCTCCCTCCATGCTGCCAGCAGAGAAACGTACCAATGGGGGGATGTGCCCTGCCATTAGTGGAGGAGATGTGCCATACCATGAGGGAAATGTGCCATGGGGTGGGAGTTTGGGCAATGTGCCACTTGGCATATTTTTCCCTCATGGTCAGACTGACTGACTGGAGTGGCACATCTCCCCCCCCCCCCCCCCATGGCATGGCACGGCACAGACATCGCATCCCCCCCATTGGCATATTTCTCCCCGTCCATTTCTTTCACCCCCAAGGCACATTTTTTCCTCGTGGGATGGGCTCCACAACCCTCACCCTGGCTATCATCATGGCACACAAGAGAAGAGTAGTAGACCAGCAGCAGGCAGTAAACTCACACTGTCACTGACACTGGACTGGTCTGGTCTGGACTCGTCGATCGTCATCAGTCACTGGAGTAAGCCACTAAGCCAGCCAGCGGTAAGGACTAGGAGGAGCCGCCCGCCCGCCCGGTGCTCAGTACTTCTTTCTTCTTCATCAGAGTCCAGCTGAATCCCTCCGCGGCCACCTCTCTCACACTGACTCACTCCTCCTCCCGCGATGATTCATGCCAGTCACTCACCGCTGCCTAGCGTGCCTGTCTCACACGTGACTTAGGCTTAGCCGGCCCGGCGATGCAGTGCAGAGACACGGGCCTAGGCTAGGCCTACACAGACACAGACACACAAGGAGGACGGAGGTTACACAGCCTGTGCCGCCTGGGCGTGCGGCGCTGAATTAGGAAGGAACGTTCTGTTTAAATTTTATAAATAAAACTTTAATAAAAACCAAATATATATAAATAAAATCTCTCACAGGGTGGCGTGTGTTGATTGGCCGGCGCAGGAGTGGGTGGTAAGGGCAGCGTGTGGGGCGGCTGTAATAGGACGGCGTGCTGGTGTAGGCGGTGCGGGGGGTGTGTGGTGCGCCGTGTGTTGATTTGCCACTGCGCCGTGCATGTGCACTTCAATAATCGGCACACACGCACAGACACCAGCCCTGAGCATGCACACAGGGCTTTTATTAGTACATGTTAAACCAGTTGAGGTGTAGTTTCATGTAGGCAGCAGAAAGTAGGTCTCGATGTTCATCACCACTTGTGTGATAATTATGTCTGGCACCTCATATTATCTTTTAATTAGCATTCAATATGCGCTGCAGGGACTTTTCTATTCCAGTAACATCACTTACGACATTAGGGATTGTCCCACTTTCTGTGTATAGTAAACACCATGATTAGCAGGAGTACTTGGCTGGTGACATGAACGAATTGCATAAATTGGCTGGAGTATATTCTGGAAAATTATGAGCTTTATTGTTTTCGCTTTCTTTGTATATCACAGGATCTCTGTTGAGACTGTATATAAGAAGAGGTGAGTCAACCCATATTCCCAAATTGGTAAGTCATCCAAATTTTCTAGCCCATAGAATATTAGGGGAGAATCTAGTTGTTGAGTATTCAATTTGATTGAGGGACGTCAAGAATATGTTCACTAAATAGCCACAAATAGTATAAATATGGGTTTCACTAACCCTTTTTCTAAAATTTGCGTCCCTACCTATCTCTTCATTGAACTTAATAGACTTATGTCTTTTTTCCACCGTATTAACGATGTAACAATAAATAATTCCCAAACCCTTTACAGCCCATGAAGATGACGGGACCAGAAGTAGACCACTTGATGAAGCTGTCACTCTACTAATTTTCGACAATGGGTCAATTAGTTGGTTGAGATTCTTCCATTGAGCCATGTCTATGCACCAGGGGTAGTTCCACTCGAAAGACAGAGGACTGTCTCTCTCCACTCTGGTCACAGCATGGTGAAGAACCTTAAGAAGCAGTGGAAACGTTTCTACCAAGACTCAAGTTGTGCAGAAGACATGGAGAAGCCATCAGTGCAATGATACATACCAAGACTTTAGAAAGTGAGGCTCCACATGGATGTAAAAAGTCTTTTACATGTTTAGGGCAATATCCATCTCAATGAACTTGAAAGAGGCAACAACTTTTCTAAACTACAAACATCTCTTTCCCTGAATTCCTGTAAAAGTTAAGTGCTTAGGGTCCTTTCACACTGGCGTTTTTGTTTTCCGGCATAGAGATCCGTCGTCAGGTCTCTATGCAGGAAAAATCCTGATCAGGATCATCCCCATGCATTCTGAATGGAGAGAAATCCGTTCAGGATGCATCAGGATGTCTAAAGTTCAGGACCGGAACGTTTTTTGGCTGGAGAAAATAATGCAGCATGCTGCGCTTTTTGTTCCGGCCAAAAATCCTGAACACTTGCCGCAAGGCCGGATCCGGAATTAATGCCTATTGAAAGGCATTAATCTGGATCCGGCCTTAAGCTAAACGTTGTTTCGGCGCATCGCCGGATCCGACGTTTAGCTTTTTCTCAATGGTTACCATGGCAGCCAGCTAAAGTCCTGGTTGCCATGGTAAAGTGTAGTGGGGAGCGGGGGAGCAGTATACTGTGGGGAGTCGCTCTGGTAGACAGCGGTGCGGGTGCAGTTTAGAGGCAAAACAAGGAGTCCAGATTGTGCATCAAACAGTGTTTTATTCACACTTGCACACCAGAAATGAAAACAGTCTCTTGGTGACAGTTCACACACAACAGAAATCATGTGGCAAAACCAAAAACAGGCCAACACAGGGTCCAGTCACCTTGGGTGGTTTAAGTGCGGTTCACACCTAGCAGTCGGTTCAGCCGCAGGCGATTCCTCCTTCAGTTTGCAGGGAAACACCACCTTGCTGAGCTCCGTCCTCCAGCACAGAGAACTCCTCAGTCCTGTTAGCAGGCTCCAGGATAATCACACCCAGACACAGCTGATGGCTGTGTTTTATACCCAGCCCAAAACTCGGACTGGACCGTGGGGAGCAGCCACCCACCCTACTCTTTAGCTGCTCCCAGTAAGAGCCGGCCCGGATCGGCTTTGCAGCCATGCTATTTAAAAGAGTCAAACAGCACTAGCTGCTGCAGACAAAAACCCGGCTCTCACCTCACCGAGGCCAGCAACCTCGGTGACACGTACCTGCCATCGCAAATGACACCTTGCACCTTACCACATACCCCCTTTGTTCAACCCTGAGGGGGTGAACACACGTGAGGCAGTGGACGCGGGACAGGGCATCTGCGTTGCCCTGCAAGCGGCCTGCCCTGTGTTCCACGGAAAACTTGAAATTTTGAAGAGATAGGAACCACCTGGTGACCCGAGCATTCCTCTCCTTGGCCTGACTCATCCATTTGAGGGGGAATGGTCGGTCACCAGACGGAACCTCCTCCCTAACAGGTAGTAGCGGAGAGATTCGAGTGCCCACTTGATAGCCAGGCACTCCTCTCCACTATACTATATCTGACTCGGCGGGACTGAGCTTACGGCTCAGGAAGACAACGGGATGTTCTTCCCCGTTGACCTCCTGCGACAGTACCGCACCGAGGCCTACCTCCGAGGCGCCGGTTTGTACGACAAACTCCTTGTTGAAGTCGGGTGTCACCAAAACCGGGGACCCACACAGGGCCGACTTCAACGCGGAGAAAGCCTCCTCCGCCTTCTCACTCCAGCTAACCCTCCCAGACTTTCGCCCTTCAACAGGTCTGTCAATGGCGCTGCTATTGTGGCAAAGTGGGGCACAAACCTCATGTAGTAACCTACAATCCCCAGGAACGACTTTACCTGCCTGGTGGTGACCGGTCGGGGCCAGTTACTGAATGGCCTCTACCTTAGTTACCTGAGGTTTGATGACTCCTCGCCCAATTACATATCCCAGATATTTTGTCTCCTCTAACCCTATGGAGCACTTCTTTGGGTTAGCGGTCAGTCCGGCTTTCCTCAGGGCATCCACTACCGCCTGCACCTTGGGTAAATGGCTTTCCCAGTCGGTGCTGTGGATGACTACATCATCTAAGTAGGCCGAGGCGCACCGACGATGTGGTCGCAGCACTATGTCCATTAACCTTGGAAAGTGGCGGGGCGCCATGCAGGCCAAAGGGTAACACCTTGTAGTGATACAGGCCCTGCGGGGTAACAAATGCGGTTTTTTCCTTAGCCGACTCGTTAAGGGTACCTGCCAGTACCCTTTAGTGAGGTCCAGCACAGAAAAATAACGGGCTTGTCCTAAACTTTCAACCAGCTCGCCTACTCGGGGCATGGGATACGCGACAAACTTGGATACTTCATTTAACTTGCGAAAGTCGCTGCAGAACCGCAACGTCCCATCCGGCTTGGGTATTAGGACTATGGGACTGGCCCACTCACTTTTCGACTCCTCAATGACCTCGAGCTTCAACATTAACTGTACTTCCTCCGCGATGGCCCGTCGCCGAGCCTCGGGTACCCGGTATGGTTTTAACCGGATCTTGGCCTGAGGCTCAGTGACGATGTCATGTTGGATGAGAGACGTGCGGCCAGGGAGGTCCGAGAACACATCCGTGTTCCGACTGATGAACTCCCTGACTTCCTGAACTTGTTTGGAAGACAGGCTGTCTGCAATTTTTACCGTGGTTACTGCTTCACAGGCCTCGAACTGTGGGGCTGGACCCTTTTCACCTAGAAGCCCTGGCCGGGGGCTGTGGTCGTCGGCCGTGTCCCTATCTTTCCACGGCTTTAGTAAATTCACGTGGTACACCTGCTCCGGCTTGCGCCGCCCCTGGCTGGTGTACTTTGTAATTTACTTCCCTACTTTCTCGATCACCTCATAGGGGCCCTGCCACCTAGCTAGGAACTTGCTGTCAAGGGTGGGTACCAGAACCAACACCCGATCTCCCGGCTTGAAGCCCCGCACCCGAGCCTGACGATTGTACACCCTACTCTGGGCTTGTTGCGCTGCCTCCATATGCTCCCGGACCAGCGGCAACACCTTTTCCATCCGTTCCTGCATCTGGGTGACATACTCAATGACACTTTTGTGGGGGACAGGCTGTTGTTCCCACGCTCCTTGGCGATATCCAACAGGCCCCGAGGGTGTCTGCCATAAAGCAGTTCGAAGGGCGAGAACCCAGTAGAGGCCTGGGGCACCTCTCGCACTGCGAACATGAGATAGGGCAGAAGCAGGTCCCAGTCCTTCCCATCTCTAGACACCACCCTCTTTAACATATTTTTTAAAGTTTGGTTAAACCTCTCGACAAGACCGTCCGTTTGTGGATGGTAAACGGACGTCCGTAACTGCTTTATACGCAATAATTTACACAGTTCCCTCATTACTTTGGACATAAAAGGGGTCCCTTGGTCTGTCAGAACCTCTTTTGGCAGGCCCACACGGGAAAACATTTCCATTAACTCTTTGGCAATGAGTTTAGCTGAGGTATGTCGCAGAGGCACCGCCTCCGGATACCGAGTGGCATAGTCGAGAACTACCAGAATGTGTTGGTGGCCCCTGGCAGATTTTGGTACAGGCCCAACTAGATCCATAGCGATTCGCTCAAACGGGACCTCAATAATTGGAAGCGGTACCAGAGGACTACGGAAATGTGGCTGGGGGCTAGTTATCTGACAGGTGGGACAGGACTTACAATAATTCTCTACCTCCTTGAACACACTGGGCCAATAAAACCGCTGCAGTATGCGGTCCTGGGTTTTCTGCCACCCCAGGTGTCCCCCAAGAACATGTTGGTGGGCAAGCTCCATGACAAGCTCTGCGATACGCTGTGGGCACCACCAACTGTTCAACAGGCTCACCTCGGATTTGGTTCACCCGATACAACATATCCTGAAGGACAATGAATCGCGGAAACATTAATTCAGCCCCAGGTTTCTGGGGTTTACCATCAATTATTATGACACTTTCCCAGGCTCTGGTTAGGGTTTGGTCCCGGTGTTGTGCGGTCCCAAAATTTTCCCCGGAGACATTGAGGTCTGCCAACTCAGGTCCCGGTGGCAAGTCCTCCGTGTCTCCCACCATTACACTCAGTGGGGTTGTCTCCCCTCTATCACAGAAGTGGTGGTCACCCCTACCGCAGGCCCTTCGGACTCGGGCTCCCAGGGCTCTGGCCTCCCACAGGAACCAGGCCACTCTGCTAGGGTTACCCCTGTCTCAGGGCTATTAGTCACTTTCACCTCAGGCCATAGTGACGGAAAACCAGGGAAGTCTCTTCCAATTATTAGTTCATACGGTAGCTTGGCGGAGATCGCCACTTCACAAGTCCATGTGCCGCCGCCGTGGACAGAGACATTACAGCCGTGGGATAGTCCTTTAAGTCTCCGTGTATGCACACCACCCCAACTTTCCGGCCCGTATACTGGGAGGGCTGTACCAGGGCAGCACTTACCAGGGTTACTAGGCTCCTGAGTCCAGCAGCGCCACTGCAAGATTATCACCGACTTGCACCTGGCACAGATGACGATTGTCTAGGGTCTCGGGGTGCCGGTCGCACACAGTCTCCGGGCATACATGGAAGCCCGGTACCCATAATTGGTCTCCATGGGTTCTCCCCACTGTGGACAGTCGGCCCTCACATGGCCAGGCTCGTGACACCGCCAGCAGACTATCGGGCCGGGTCTACAGGGGGTACACCCGAGCAGGTTTCTCGGGTACCAGTCGTCGGGACTGGATGGGAGACCTCCGGGTTTGACCGGCCCTCCCAACAACACCTCCTTTCAAGGTTTTTGTGGCCTCATAGCGCTCGACCAGGTCGACCATGTCCAAGGCATTAGTGGGTGACACCTGGCCGATCCAGTGCTGCAGGGGGTACGGCAAGGCCCTCCAGAAGATGTCAGCCAGCAGACGGTCCAGCATAGCAGCCGGACTTAGAACCTCAGGCTGCAGCCACTTTTGCAACCTGTGCAGCAACTCATAATACTGCGGCCTGGCGGGTTCAGCCGTATTAAAGTTCCACTGGTGGACCCGCTGAGCCCGGACTAACACGTTCACCCCCAGTCTTGCCAGGATCTCACCTTTCACGGTCGGGTAGTCAGCGGCTTGGTCATCTGGGAGGTCAAAAATACTTGCTGGGGTCCAGACGCCAGGAACGGAGCGACGACCTCTGCCCACTGTTCTCGGGTAATTTCTCCTCACGGCCACCTTCTCGAACACCGCCAGATAGGTCTCCACATCATCCGAGGGGGTCATCTTAGGGATCGCGGCACGGACAGCTTTCCGGGCATCGTGGACGCGGTGGGACGCTCCTGCCGCTTGCAACGCCATCACGTGCTGTAGCAGTAGCTGGTTGGTCTCCCGCTGCTGCACGTTAGCCTCTATGAGGGCTTTCACAGCCGCCTCCATTTTGTCGGGGATCACAGGCTGCAACTTTGCCGGCTTAATATAGGACATTCACTTCTGCTCAGCAAAAACAAAGTTCGGCGTTCACGCCAGCCTCACTGCGCATGCCCGCATCCGACACCAAATGTGGGGAGTCGCTCTGGTAGACAGCGGTGCGGGTGCAGTTTAGAGGCAAAACAAGGAGTCCAGATTGTGCATCAAACAGTGTTTTATTCACACTTGCACACCAGAAATGAAAACAGTCTCTTGGTGACAGTTCACACACAACAGAAATCATGTGGCAAAACCAAAAACAGGCCAACACAGGGTCCAGTCACCTTGGGTGGTTTAAGTGCGGTTCACACCTAGCAGTCGGTTCAGCCGCAGGCGATTCCTCCTTCAGTTTGCAGGGAAACACCACCTTGCTGAGCTCCGTCCTCCAGCACAGAGAACTCCTCAGTCCTGTTAGCAGGCTCCAGGATAATCACACCCAGACACAGCTGATGGCTGTGTTTTATACCCAGCCCAAAACTCGGACTGGACCGTGGGGAGCAGCCACCCACCCTACTCTTTAGCTGCTCCCAGTAAGAGCCGGCCCGGATCGGCTTTGCAGCCATGCTATTTAAAAGAGTCAAACAGCACTAGCTGCTGCAGACAAAAACCCGGCTCTCACCTCACCGAGGCCAGCAACCTCGGTGACACGTACCTGCCATCGCAAATGACACCTTGCACCTTACCACAATACTTACCATCCGTGCGGCTCCCGGGGCGCTCCAGAGTGACGTCAGGGCGCCCTACACGCATGGATCACGTGATCGCATGGATCACGTGATCCATGCGCATGGGGCGCTCTGGCGTCATTCTGAGTGCCCGGAGCGCACGACTATAATGCTCACCGCTCCCCGCTCCCCACTACTACTATGGCAGCCAGGACTTTAATAGCGTCCTGGCTGCCATGGTAACCTCAGAGCATTTCGAAGACTGATCAGGATCCTGATCAGTCTTCTAATGCTTCAGGCGACTTGCGTTCTGACGGATCCGGCGGGACGGAAGTGCCTGCCGGATCCTCAGAAAGCAAGTGTGAAAGGACCCTTACAAAGGCTAACAACTGAACGACCCTCAACTTTAAGGGTCTTTTTACGATTATATATTGATTAGAACACCATGACAGGTCATGGGCATTTGGTTCCCGGGACTGTTAACCAACATTTGCTAAACAGCACCAATCCTGACTAGTGCTATGGGAATTGCAACACATACCCTCCAAAAGAATGGCACCATGTTGCAATTCAGACCTAGTACAGGCTTGCAAGGGGCATTTTTCTGAAAAAACAAAAACAAAGGGGACTTTAAACATTTGCAACATCCATGATCTTTACATTCTAGACTCTTTTAAGGGTTGGAACATTAATTAGCATACACTGATGTTGTAGTCCTCTGTTTTGGGGTCAGATCAGTGTTAGACTGGGGTGCATAGGGCCCACCAGTAAAATTTATTTTGGGGGCCCACCGTACGGATTCATTCAAATATAATAAATAATGTAACACTTTTTTTTATATGAACATAGGCTGGAGGAGGTGCTGTACATTGAATATATGTATGTAGTGCAGTAAGTCTACTGTGTTATGTGCCATTCGTGCAGGGGGTGGAAGACTGGGGGCCCACTTTGCACAGGGGCCCACCATTACCCCTGTGGGCCAGTCAAAGCCTGGGTCAGATCCTGAAGATCCCAAGCCATTTGGCAATACTAAACTTGAGTTTGGGACCATTTTTGATGGACCAGTCAGGATTCTAGACCAGAGATGCTAAACCTACGGCCCTCCAGCTGTTTTAAAACTACAACTTCCATCATGCCCCACTGTAGGCTGATAGCTGTAGACTGTCTGGGCATTCTGGGAGTTGTAGTTTTGCAACAGCTGGAGGGCCGCTGGTTGGGCATCCCTGTTCTAGACCATTGGTCTAGATCAGGTTAAAGAAATTCTAATGCATAATGTGGTAGGAACTAGACTTAGGGTACTTTCACACTAGCATTGTTAGAATCCGGAAGCCAGTTCCGTTGCCGGAACTGCCTGCCAGATCCGGAAATCTGTATGCAAACGAATATATTTTTTTTCTGGATCCGTTAGACTTATTCATTGAAATACCGGATCCGTCTTTCCGGGATCATCCGGAATAACAGATCCAGTATTTCCTTTTTTTTTAAACTAGAAAGAACTGCGCATGGGCAGACCGGAAAACCGGATCGGGCGATGCGCCAATTTCCGGAACACTTGGTAACGGATCCGGCATTAATACATTTCAATGGAAATTAATGCCGGATCCGGCAAGTGCGGTAGTGTTCCGGAATTTTGGCCAAAAGAAAAACCGCAGCAAGCTGCGGTATTTTGTACGGTCAAATACCATACAAGAGACAGAACGGAAGAAATCCTGATGCATACTGAACAGATTGCTTTCCATTTAGAATGCATTGGGAGAAAACGGAAGCGTTTCTTTTCGGATATTGAGACCCTTTACCGGATTTCAACACCGGAAAAGAATAACGCTAGTGTGAAAGTACCCTTAATATAGTTAACCGTATGGAATCAGAATCTTTTGCCTAACTGGGTTTCCTCCTCAAGGCCGGACTATTTGTGTTGTTGGTAACACCATAAACACAGAGGATTATGCCCTTGTGATAGGAAAAAAGAAAAAAAACAAATTAGATTGTGCTTTGGGAGAAGATCAGACACAGGCTCCATAACTCCTACGGGACTTCAAAGGCTCAGAAAGATAAGGCTGGTATTTACCATGCTATTTCTCAATGGTATGAACTTGAAAACACTGTAACCCCACAGCTGCTATAACTGTAATTGGAAGGATACAAAGTTTTGTGCTACGTTAATAGCCAACATAAAAGTAAGCTAGTGTTCAGGTGGTAGACAAGACTCCATATGTTTAATACTATTGGTAGATTCAGTTAAAGCCATTCTCCAAGGCCTTCACCTCATAGAGCTGCACAGGAAAGGAGGATAGGACTGGCATAAGCTGTCCCAAAAGTATTTATCGGTTACGTATTTGTTCGATTTCTAATACAAAACATAATGCAAATATGCAAATATTTTTGGAAAACGTAGGTATGCTTTAAATTGTCTGTGCTTCTTTGTACAATCATAACTGTGAAGGAGCAGGTGTGTTTTAGGCTTCCTTAATGTTTTTTTTCAGTGATATCATTCCCCTGTTTCAGCTGCACAGCTAGATGCATTTCTCTTGCAAGTAGGGGTGTATCCCTTATGTGAAATCTGACAGCATCGTACTGCTGTGACGTCTTTTCCTTTATTTTCCACTATGCTTGCTTTAAGTTCTGGAGCTCACCGAAGCAATTTGGAGGTATAAATCGCAGTTACAGACACACTGCAGGCTCCTTTAATCTTCAGAAGCAGTGTACAAGCTCTCTGTTATCATGGAAGGATCTTGCCTGACAACAACCAGTGGACTACAAGTTAGATAGACATGAGACCACTAGTGGCCATGACTTTACAGCTTTTTTTTTTAAGGTGGATGAAGGCATATTTTTAAATGAAGTAATTTAGAAATGTGCTAGATAAAACATTCTCTCTAAAATGAAATTAAATTGTGTGAAAGTACAGAGGTGAATGGTACGGGAAGTAGCCAGTGGAAATGTGGTGTCTTGTGTCTCTCTGCATATCGTTGACTTTTAAAATAAAAAAACATTTTATTGACCCTACAAATTAAACACATTTTGGTGGAGGTATGGTCAAATTATCGGCAAGGCGAAAACAAACTGTTGGCCAGGGTCCATCGAAAATCCTTCGCTTCCCGATTCCGTCAGAGAATGACCATAAATGACCAGTCATTCACCATTCTAGCGTCTAATATATGGTCAGTATTAGTTTGTTGGTAGATCCTGTTGATGTCAGTGGTACCTGATGATAATTGTGTATGGTCCAGGATTATATAATACTGCTGCTGAAGAGGTAGTGTCTGACACAGCTGTTATGCAGTACTGAATGGATCCAGAATATTTTGGATGGATAGGCTGACAATCTAATGGACTTCCTAAATGTTTCTTGATGGCAGAGGTTAAAGGTCCACCTTTTATGTCTACAGGAGGAGGTCTCATCATTAGAGAGAAACCTGTTGGGTAATGAGTTCTGCCTTCTTCTAGTATATGGCTAAAGCCACTCAAAATATCTTAAGGTGATGTATGCTTCTCTCCTAACAATCGCATGCTTCATCTGCAGGTGTAATAGGACCCTTAGTTAAGAGCAATGGTTTCCAAGTCCATATTGGCCAGAGAGCAGGAGGAGCATGTGCGGTCTCCATAGTTGCACGGCAATGTCGATAATTGCCAAATGGTCTTACTCATCTGTTCCTAAAAGACCAATTCACACCATGAACCAAATGTTCTCAGCAATAGTGGGGGCGATGGAGTGGGCTCTGTTTTTCTTGCTCCCCTGAATGCATAGCACTTACATAAAGAACAGACATCAGCTGAACCCTACAATTCAGTGGGACCAGCAGGCTATATAATGTGTTTAGTGGTTCTCCAACCACTTGGTTCTTCTCTGACAGTAGATGTGGAAGGAAATGACGGATCCGGCACTGTGGATTCCAACATACCCAATCCTTTGATCTCACAGGAGATACAGTAAGTTGCCACTGGAGATGTCTGGCAGAAGCTTATTCCACTTTTCCAATAAACTGGAACATAGGTTAACCAAGTCATAAAGTACCTTAAAATAAGCAATACCAAACAAATTGGGCTAAAAATGCTAATAATAGGCAAATGTTCACTTGTAAAATTCAAATATTTAATTATTTCCTGTCACCCTATTACAACAATCCATTTAAACCTATGATAAATAGTCTTCCAGTATACGTTCATTCATGGTCCTTTCAGAGAACTCAAGGGGCAGACAAATAGGAGGACATGCACGGTACAAACAAAATTTAATGGAAAAAAACAACAAAAACACTCAATCTAAAGCATAACCGCAAAAATTGTCCTAGTGATCTATAAACCAATGTATAAAAAAGATTTCTATATCTAATTTCTAGTATCTGCATCTTCTTCTCCATGGATGTCTTCCACCTCAGAGCACCATTTACCCTCAAATCACAGGTGGCAGCAGAAGACCCTCCACAGACTGACAATGCTGTAGGCTATGTCGTAATCCATTGTTTGCAGAGAAGAGAGTCTTAAGGGTACCTGTTAACAGGATTGGCTCCATTAAACCAGGCATATTGCCTAGTAGGGTTGATCCTGCTGATTAAACTTCTAACTGTCTTGCAAAAATCAGTTTCAGCCTTCCCGAGAAAAATAAAAAATTCAATACCGCTGGTCAACAATGGGTCCACACTGTGAGGGTCAGTCAGCAGAATACAGGCTCTAAGCACACCCTGCATCTGCTAATGGATTGCAGGGAATATTCTAATTCTATCAGAACTATTCATATTATTAGGACCCATGGACAATGCTCGCTCTGGGTCAGATGTTTGGCCTGACAACTCTACTGCCAAAAACACAGTTGTAGAAGAGAATGCCTGAAAAACTCCTTTAATCATCCTACTGTTTCCCTGCTTCTCCTGCTTATTATTGGAGATATACATACTGTACATTAAATTAGTAATCCTGTACTGATCCTGTAATATACTCCAGAGCTGCACTCACTATTCTGCCAGTGGAGTCACTGTGTACATTACATTACTTATCCTGTACTGATCCTGAGTTACATCCTGTATTATACTCCAGAGCTGCACTCATTATTCTGCTGGTGCAGTCACTGTGTACATACATTACTTATCCTGTACCGATCCTGAGTTACATCCAGTATTATACTCCAGAGCTGCACTCACTATTCTGCTGGTGGAGTCACTGTGTACATACATTACATTACTTATCCTGTACTGATCCCGAGTTATATCCTGTATTATAATCCAGAGCTGAGATGAGGATACCGCCTCTAACTGATCTGTATGAAGACTGTAATATAGATACTGTAAGATTATGCTCAAATATGGACCTATCCTTTAAATAGTGACAGCTCAGCACTGGGAGCCCTGATGGCAGTAGTACGACACCTGCTGACGGATTGTAAATGGTGACTGAGGGGACCACTGGAGTGTCAGCACTGGATTGGCTCGGGATAGAAGAAGTAGGTAGTGCATTTTTTGTTTTATAGCTTTTCTAGTACTTTTTGGCTTCTTTTGATTAAACCAGATAACCCCTTTTATAAAATAATCTTGAAGACTTCTAGGGCTTCAAATTTCTAGATGTCAGTAATTTTACAAATGCTTATTTTGTTCACATCTGGTATAAACTTTCCGTTAAAGATGGAGGACGCTGATAAGGAACTCAGAAACGTTGATCTCTAGAATCTTAGAAAACAGTTCTAATGACCTATAGGATGTGCTGAGCTGTCAACTATTATCATGATATCTGGAAAGTCCTTACAACAGAGACAAAAATATGGTAAACAAGCTCAGATGTAGCCCCTGTTCCTGCTGGGCCTCAGTGATGGTGGACGGCCCTGGTCAGCTTGGCTTCATCTCCATCATCCAAGGGTATGTGAACTTGCACAGTATTCCCTTTCTTCATAGGGTCTTAACCGCTTTACTTGCCTAGACCACCAAAACACAAAGCATTCCTCCAAACCTCCAAGGATATAGTTACCCCCTTAAAGGGTCTTGTGTACTCATATCTCATAGAAGATCATATCTGAAGAAGAAAGTTTCCAATATATTTACTGCCTCAAAGTTGCATGGATCAGCGCTAAGGAGCCGCTTCACATGACATGCCATTTCTGTGTCTTCCAATGTCACGTACTTTACTGGTCTATGGAAAGCGATGTTCATTTTGAAACCCAGAACGGGGTGGTGTTGTGGGCAGAGACTGTACTATTTGTATCTCTGCTGCATGTGCACATGAGGTGGATTCAGGAGTTTGTGGGTGCATCAGGGAGACAGGTAGTTCAGGCCCCGTCCATAGTACCTCCCCTGCCTAGTCCCAGGTGTAGCACATGCAGAATTAGGAAAATAAAGTATCATCAGGGCTAAGGGAAGGGATTTTTTTTCAGTCTCTATGGTGGGCACCATTTGGAAGCCCAACTTCAAAAATTGTTTGAGCTTGGCATGAGCTTTTTCAGTCTCTATGGTGGGCACCATTTGGAAGCCCAACTTCAAAAGTTGTTTAAGCTTGGCATGAGCTCTTGTCCCAGAAGGGGGCTATGGTGGCATCAACTAGCACTAGAATGGAAGCGATTATTTTAATTTTTGATGTGGGATCCCCATCCTTTGATGAAATTGGCATAGAGAAGTTCCGGCTAGAACCTCCAATGTCCTATAGACTTTTTGAAGGTACTTTAAAAATGTTAGGTAACGTATTATTAAAGGATAATTATTATTAAAGTATCCACTGGTAGTTTCTATGTATCATTATAAGTCACGTGTCTTGGCAGCATGACCTCTAGACATGTGAGTAGTGTCATGCCTTGCCAATGTCTCCATTAGCATGTTGATTTTGGAACGGGCGATCCAGTTCAATATACAATGCTCAAGTGGTAGAGGACTTTATAATGACATGGATTTAACACTGGAGAAAATGAATAGAATGTCTCCATTACTGTATAAACTTTCTAGGAAGAGTAACTATATCTGGTCATATCCCAAAGAGATACTCCTCATCATTTCTGATGGATCATGCCAACAATTTAATGTCTAGTAGGGCTTTCTGACACCTAACAGTTGTTAAGCAGCTGGTGTGGACTCACTGTGGCACTTCAACAGATTTGGCTTGGGCCTACTCCTAAGGGCATTATCTAAGTGGCTTCCTGGTATTCACCCTTTTTCCCCTGTACAGAGATATGGACTTTGCTGCAGGGGAACCATCAGGCTGCTACTTCTCATAGCAGTCTCTGTTCAGTAGACTACTGAACCACGGGGCCGGGGCCAGGAAAGGGAGAGAACATGAAATCCAGGTCAAGGCAGGCAGCTCAAGGTCAGGACAGAGGTCAGACAGGAAACAGGCAGGAGTTACAGATATGAAGATCAGGGTGCAAATGCTGGCCATTTAAGAGCTGGAGGCAGAGGACGCATACCCTACAGGCAGTGAGAGGTAGTGCCAGCAGGAAGCAAACCATAGCCTGTAAGAAGAGGCCGTGGCTACTAAGGCATTAGAGTCCCAGCCACTGACAAACAGATGTGATGGGAATAGTGACCAGCCAGGAAGATCAGAGCAGTTATATAGACAGGCCACCACGATAAAACTGGTCAGTCAGCCCCCATGTCCTGTAGGACAAGCCATGTATCAAATATGTATGAGGGTATACAGTCTTAGGTTTTAGGGTGTCTGTTAAAATTCGATTTTGTTTTTTCCCATAAAATAGATATGACTGGGGATGTTTGGCAGAACTTCTTCTCTCTCTTCTTAAAGATTGACTACACGCACTAGACGTTGAAGAAATAAGTAGATACTAAGATCCTGTAGAAGGTACTGAGCCAACCCAAGGGTCTAAACCTTGAAAACTTTTTAGACTTTTTAAAATAGACCATGGTCCTAAATGAGGACTATCACCTCTTTGGACTTACTGAGAAGGCCATTATTATGAAATACTCTTCACCTTCAGTTCTATCTTCTGTCAGCAGTTGGACATCAACAAACGTGGCAAGTTTCAAAAAGTTCTGAAGGCAACAAATGATATGGAAATTACGACAGCCGCTCACCTCCTTGTTACTTTGGATAAGGTGCACTGTCTGAATTGACTCAACCTGTCAAATTTGATTAATTGTATATAGCTGGGACAGGCACTCTACGTGTGAAACCACCCAAAGAATATCTTTAGTATGGATATATCCATTTTTCCGATCATCATAAAAACTCACCTGGATTCTTTATTCAAGTCAATATTTCTTATTTTCTCCAAATATTAAAGGTGGATCTTATATACATTCATCTCTACTTATCCGTATGCTTTAATATACTCCTTTTTTTATTAATGTGTGTTGGTTCAACCCCTAAAAACGCATTGCGATTTAGATGCGTTCTGATGCGTTTCTTTGCAGACAGTTGCATTTTACCATCAATAATGGTAGTTCATATTTATTTTTTAAATATTCACGTGCAAAACCTTATTAAAAGTTCATAAAATAAAATAAATAATAAAAATGATCAATAAAAAAAGGCAAAAACTGTGCATAACTATATATTAAAGAATCAACTGGAATTGATATCCCCCCTTATGTAAGTATAGATACCTTTTTTGGGAACATATATATTTGCCATATATGAAGACAAATAGAAGATGGGGGGCCTGTTACAAATTTTGCCCTGGGTTCAAAGACCTTCAAGTTATGCCACTATGCATAACCAAAGACCACAAAACTAGGACTTCCCAAGGTTCTTAGAAACCATTGGTCTCCAAAGTGGCCAAATACTATGCAAAGCTAATTTAATAGATCACGTTCCTTAGCCAATCTATGAGAACTCTTTTATGGTCCACTTTAGTAAAAAAAATCAGTTAAAAAGTTCTGGTTACTGTTTATAAAATGCATGAAGACCATGATGACTCATAAATGAAGATCATGAGTTCTACAGTGTGTTTACTATAGATTAGATAACTGAGTAGACATGGACAGGAATAACATATGTGCAGTTGCAAAGGGGCCCAGTAGGTAAGAAGTTATCTTTAAAAAAAAATCCTATTGTCGAAGTCAGGGACTAAGGTAATGAAATTCCTAATTTGCAATTACTGGAGCATTGTTGGAGATATAAAAAAGGGTTTAAAGCAAATGGTCCATATAGGGTTCTTTCACATGTGTCTTCTGCTGTCTGTGCTGATGGTGGAACTCAACTGTTTTTGGATTTGGGAGTGGCCATTGTTTTTTACAGCCCAAAAAGTTTTCAGCGGATCCAGCACCTACAACCCATAACGCAATATTGCCAAAGGACCTGGTTACTTTGATGTTTTTATTTTAGTTTTCTCTTTTTGTCTTTTGTTTTTTGATTAGGCTTTTATGAAAAATGTTAATTGTGCACTATTAAATGTCAATCATCTATACTAAAGATATTCTTTGGGTGGTTTCACATGTAGAGTGCCTGTCTCAGCTATATACAATAAAACAAATCATATGGGGCTGAACAATATTTCACTTAGAAGTCAATGCCCTGTGGTTTTACAGTCATGTGTTTCCTCCCTTTATTTATGCATATGCATCAAAAGGCCCTTAGAGACCACCGGCATCCCTTCCCTAGGCACCTGCTCCTCCTTGTGAAACTGTGTCGGGGGAATACCATTTATTCAAATACAGGACCTTATCACCCTACAGAAAAACATCATGTTTCCGGATTAATACTAGTTTTTTTCTCTCTACATACGTTGAGGTTGAGTTTCGTGTCAATTCCCTAAGGGTGTTGAACAGTCATCAGTCATATAACATAAAAATATTTCACTGAAGTCTTGTCTTTTTATACAGATCAGCTAAGAAATTCCGTACCTAAAATCAGCAGTGAAATAGGTGGGGAAAGAGTCCAGGCATGGGCATAGCTATACGGGGTGCAGAGGTAGAAGTTGCAACTAGGCCACGGTTCCAGATGTGGCCCAATGGTCCAAATGCCATATATGAAGACAAATAGAAGATGGGGGGCCTGTTACAAATTTTGCCCTGGGTTCAAAGACCTTCAAGTTATGCCACTATGCATAACCAAAGACCACAAAACTAGGACTTCCCAAGGTTCTTAGAAACCATTGGTCTCCAAAGTGGCCAAATACTATGCAAAGCTAATTTAATAGATCACGTTCCTTAGCCAATCTATGAGAACTCTTTTATGGTCCACTTTAGTAAAAAAAATCAGTTAAAAAGTTCTGGTTACTGTTTATAAAATGCATGAAGACCATGATGACTCATAAATGAAGATCATGAGTTCTACAGTGTGTTTACTATAGATTAGATAACTGAGTAGACATGGACAGGAATAACATATGTGCAGTTGCAAAGGGGCCCAGTAGGTAAGAAGTTATCTTTAAAAAAAAATCCTATTGTCGAAGTCAGGGACTAAGGTAATGAAATTCCTAATTTGCAATTACTGGAGCATTGTTGGAGATATAAAAAAGGGTTTAAAGCAAATGGTCCATATAGGGTTCTTTCACATGTGTCTTCTGCTGTCTGTGCTGATGGTGGAACTCAACTGTTTTTGGATTTGGGAGTGGCCATTGTTTGTTATTATGGAGTTATGTACATTGGGAACCCCTATCTACCAATACTTATTGACCACATCCAATATATCCTTACCTAGTTAGTTCTATCTATCCTTATGTTTTTGGGGTTTTTAGCACTAAAATGTCTACTTGATTACCAGGCCTATTACACTTGAAAGTACCAGCAGTGTACACTCTCGAAGCCCTGGATAACTGGTTGGCTACCTCTTTCTTTTATGGTAAGATGGGACAACCACAAAGTCACCACACCCCATAACACTTCTGATTACGATTAGGGGCAGATAGCTTGGGAGATCACAGGGGTTTCCCTGGTACCTTCAGCTGCGTCGTCAGGACGTGGATATAGTCGAATACCATGGTGAACAAGGGAGTCGTCAGGGACCCTGCTCTACCATTCACCCTGCGACCAGTGGTGTGGTGTTGGCAGGTACGTTGAAGTGACATCATCACATGTACTGTGCCAAGCTGCTAGACAAACCGGAGCACATCTGCAAAGAGAGATCTGTTCCATTCGTTGTGGGAATGCGGTTTTGGTGGGCATTGATTTTGGAGACACTAAATGGTCACCATATTGTATTGGGGGCACATAAGGGGACCTCATATTGTGTTTGAGGCACATAAGGGGGCACTATTCTGTGCTGGAGCAGATAAGAGGCATCATAAAATATTGAAGGGACATAAGGTGGCATCATACTGTTTTGAGGAGCACTTAAGGAAGTTTTATACTTTGTGGGGGGGACAGATAAGAGGTAAACTATATTAGCTTGGTATCCCCTAGTGATCGGGTATTATTTGTAGGGAACCCATCAGTGCCAGCACATGGCAGATTAAAGTGGTTGGTCACGTTTGGTTATTACCTGCCCACTTGCATCACATGACTAACTAATTTGATGTAAGGGCATCAATGTGGATATCTACAGCGCGCGACCAAAGTTTGGCACCTGAGGCCCGGAAGCGAAGGACCCAGGACCCAGCAGTGGAGCACGTCTGGCCAGGAAGGAGATTTTCCAAACCCCCTCTAAAAGGAGGCCACCCCGTTCAAGCATTGTACGTGGTGCCTGTAATGAAAGGACATTTGTGCCAGGTCCTTCAAGGCAAGGGATGCAGTTTGTAGACGATTTCCACTTCCCTTAGTTGACAGGGGTCCTGAATGAGGACCCTAATAAAGTATTTGAAAATGGATTTGATAAACTAACCCAGAGCTTCGAGAACTACAAAAACATGGCTGCTTTCCTTCAAAAACAGCACCACAAGTCCATGGGTGTTGTCTGGTATTGCAGCTCGGCTATATTGAAAAGTGGGGTGAGCTGCAAAACCACACCTCACCTGGGGACAAGCCTGGTGCTGTTTTTGGAATTACTCTTTAAGAGGTGTCTGAAGCTATGCACACTTACAACACTAGGGGGCCTAACTGAAAAACATAGAAACGAAGCCGCAGCTTGCACGTCTCAGGTCTATTCATTTTAAAAAAGCTGCACCAATAGCATAAATAGCATTTCCTCAATGCAATAATTTACCTTAAATTAAATGAAATTGCATAGGAATACGAACCCCTCATTCTGTGTGACAACTACTAACGGCAGACACTATGGAGTCTGGAAGGGTTGTCACCCATTTTTCCAAAGATCCTGAATGGGTTTCAGGTTTCACAGGCCATAGCTGGGTCAATGTTGGTGCTGGACACCTACACAGCTCAGACCATGGTGTAGTGGGTGGTGATCAGGGGCGGATTGGCCATGGACCTTACAGGGAAATTTCCCGGTTGGCCGATACCCAGGGGTCCGGCCAGTGGAAGTTTTTGGGGATGTATTTTGTGCTTCTGGCAGTCTTTTGTGATGGACCTTGGTATTGGGCTCTGTTGGGGTGGTATAATGTGCCACAATATGGTATTGCTGGCCCTGCCTTTCATCAATTTGGACCCAACTACACCATGGAGCCACTTTCAGTATTTTTTCCAGGGCCACTTTACGTTCCCTGTCAGCCCCTGGCGGTGATGGTCAAGGGCAGCACCTCTGCAGTAACCAGCTCTGTCAACTACGCCATGGACAGAGTTGTGTAGTTCTGGCGCAGGATCTACCATGTGACAGCTGATTGGTGGAGGTCTGGAGTGTCGGAGGGTAAGCCATCAGTATCAAAATCCTGGATGACCCTTTTAAAGGGGTTGTGCCACGAAAGAATACCAGTCAGTATCTATGGTGGCCACCATTTGCCTCACGCAGTGCAACACATCTCCGTCGCATAGAGTTGATCAGGTTGTTCATTGTGGCCTGTGGAATGTTGATCCACTCTCTTCAATAGCTGCGTGAAGTTGTTGAATATTGGCAGGAACTGGAACATGCTGTCGTATACGCCGATCCAGAGCATCCCAAACATGCTCAATGGGTGACATGTCCGTGAGTATGCTGGCCATGCAAGAACTGGGATGTTTTCAGCTTCCAGGATTTGTGTACAGATCCTTGCAATACGGGACCATGCATTATCATGCTGCAACATGAGGTGATGGTCGTGGATGAATGGCACAACAATAGGCCTCAGGCCTCAAAATGCCATCAATAAAATGCACCTGTGTTCATTGTCCATAACATATGCCTGCCCATACCATAATCCCACCGCCACAATGGGCAACTCGATCCACAACATTGACGTCAGCAAACTGCTCACCAACACAACGCCACACACGCTGTCTGAAATCTGCCCTCAACAGTGAAAACCGGGACTCATCCGTGAACAGAACCTCTACAACGTGCCAGCCGCCATTGAATGTGAGCATTTGCTCACTCAAGTCGGTTACGATGATGAACTGCATTCTGGTCCAGACACCGATGAGGACGACGAGCATGCAGAAGAGCTTCCCTGAGACGGTTTCTGACAGTTTGTGCAGAAATTCTTTGGTTGTGCAAACCGATTGTTGCTGCAGCTGTCCGGGTGGCTGGTCTCAGGTGGCTGGATGTGGAGGTCCTGGGCTGGTGTGGTTACATGTGGTCTGCGGTTGTAAGGCCGGTTGGATATACTGCCAAATTCTCTGAAACACCTTATGGTCGAGAAATGAACATTCATTGCACGGGCAACAGCTCTGGTAGACATTTCTGCAGTCAGCATGCCAATTGCACGCTCCCTCAAACGTTGCGACATCTGTGGCATTGCACTGTGTGATCAAACTGCACATTTCAGAGTGGCCTTTTATTGTGGGCAGTCTAAGGCACAGCTGTGCAATATTCATGCTGTCTAATCAGCACCTTGATATGCCACACCTGTGAGGTGGGATGGATTATCTCGGCAAAGGAGAAGTGCTCACTAACACAGATTTAGACAGATTTGTGACCAATATTTAAGAGTAATGGGTCTTTTGTGTATGTAGAAAATGTTTCAGATGTTTGAGTTCAGCTCATGCAAAATGGGAGCAAAACCGAAAGTGTTGCGTTTATATTTTTGTTCAGTGTAGTATGTTTATGCCTGGGTTTTCAGTTTTTGGGAGGATGGTGACGGTGATATTTGGTTGAAGTTTGTGTCGCTCTCCTTCCCCTCTACCAAAATGTGTTAATCCAAAACCTCCCCCTCCACCCTCCTCGGCTTTCTGAGAAATCTGACACGTGACTTGGAAGAAGTTCTGCTCTGAGCTATTTAAAGCTTCCTGTTACCAGGCAGAAAGTGAGGGCCTAGAAGAGCACAGCCAATCAGATCTCTGTGTGGGAGGGGTCTGGTTTTAAAGTGAAAGTTGCATTCCTGTCTGATGAGTGTAGATCCGAAGGAGCAGGGTCACTTTATGGTTTGTTTTCGATTTTGGAAGTCAGGCAGCGCTGCAGCACAGAAAGGGTTAACGGGCAGCTTATCTGTGAGAACTATGGACAGAACTCATAAACAGCTTTAAAACTTTACAAGTCTTTCTGTAATCCTATTCACAGTGATTTAAAGGAGACGCACACCCCAAATGAAGTGCCAACCGCACGCACCATAAAAGTACAATCGATCAGAGTCTGATCGGTTCCCATCAGTCTCGAAAACTTGTAAAGAGAACCTAAGATAAGGTCCTTTTACACACACGAGCTGTATTCATAATTCTGCAGGCTTCAGAGATGAAACCCCCCAGCATTCTATGATTCCTGAGCTTAGTCTAATGATTTGGGCTCTAAAAATGGGGAGAAGACCTCACAGAACCAAGTTAATCTCCTTTTCTGCCTGAAAAAGTGGTGCACAAGCTCGAAAAGTGTAATTGGTGAGATCACTAAATAAAGTTATCCTGAAATTACTCAATTTGATTGAGTGCAGCTCTGGAGTTTAATACAGGATGTAAATCATGATCAGTACAGGATAAGTAATGTATGTACACAGTGACTGCACCAGCAGAATAGTGAGTGCAGCTCTGGAGTATACAACTGGATG
The DNA here is from genome assembly GCA_033119425.1 of Bufotes viridis. Taxonomy (NCBI): domain Eukaryota; kingdom Metazoa; phylum Chordata; class Amphibia; order Anura; family Bufonidae; genus Bufotes; species Bufotes viridis. The sequence continues at coordinate 54,605,901 of CM065599.1, read as the reverse complement.
TAACTCAGGATCATTGCAGGATACGTAATGTAATGTATGTACATAGTGACTGCACCAGCAGAATAGTGAGAGCAGCTCTGGAGTATAATACAGGATGTAACTTAGGATTAGTACAGGATAAGTAATGTATGTACACAGTGACTGTACCAGCAGAATAGTGAGTGCAGCTCTGGAGTATAATACAGGATATAACTCAGGATCAGTACAGGATAAGTAATGTATGTACACAGTGACTCCACCAGCAGAATAGTGAGTGCAGCTCTGGAGTATACTACAGGATGTAACTCTGGATCAGTACAGGATAAGTAATGTAATGTACACAGTGACTCCACCAGCAGAATAGTGAGCGCAGCTCTGGAGTATAATTGACGATGTAACTCAGGATCAGTACAGGATAAGTAATGTATGTACACAATGACTCCACCAGCAGAATAGTGAGTGCAGCTCTGGAGTATAATACAGGATGTAACTCAGGATCAGTACAGGATAAGTAATGTAATGTATGTACACAGTGACTGCACCAGTAGAATAGTGAGTGCAGCTCTGGGTGCAGCTCTGGAGTATAATACAGGATGTAACTCAGGATCAGTACAGGATAAGTAATGTATGTACACAGTGACTGCACCAGCAGAATAGTGAGTGCAGCTCTGGAGTATAATACAGGATGTAACTTAGGATCAGTACAGGATAAGTAATGTATGTACACAGTGACTCCACCAGCAGAATAGTGAGTGCAGCTCTGGAGTATAATTGACGATGTAACTCAGGATCACTACAGGATAAGTAATGTATGTACACAATGACTGCACCAGCAGAATAGTGAGTGCAGCTCTGGAGTATAATACAGGATGTAACTCAGGATCAGTACAAGATAAGTAATGTAATGTATGTACACAGTGACTGCACCAGTAGAATAGTGAGTGCAGCTCTGGAGTATAATACAGGATGTAACTCAGGATCAGTACAGGATAAGTAATGTAATGTACACAGTGACTCCACCAGCAGAATAGGGAGTGTAATACAGGATGTAACTCAGGATCAGTACAGGATAAGTAATGTATGTACACAGTGACTGCACCAGCAGAATAGTGAGTGCAGCTCTGGAGTATAATACAGGATGTAACTCAGGATCAGTACAGTATAAGTAATATAATGTATGTACACAGTGACTTCACCAGCAGAATAGTGAGTGCAGCTCTGGAGTATAATATAGAATGTAACTGTATTGTACTGTGCAAATAATAAATAAATAAACTGTAAAATGGGTGGACAGAGATTAATTGACCCTTTAAAGCAGTTTAATACATTTCCGCACTTGTTGCAGAGCTCTCCAGTAAAGTGCTTGCCTCGTGTATGTGATTTCTGCATGGATTGCAGTAATGAGGTTTCCTCCTCTAGAAAGATCCCTCATTCAGCCGTTTGAAGAGTGTTTTGCATGAATTACAGTTTGTTCCCCTTACTCTTACATTTTGGCCTCCGTCACATGCTTACTTGTGACATTCCAGATGCGGGCTGTTTACTGGACATCAGCAAAAGTCAGAAAAGGCAAATAATACATTACTTTTCCAGTGTGGTGACCACCGCTGATCAGAAGAGATTGGAGGCCCACTGCTGGGACCCCTGCTGATCACAAAAAAATAGAAATTTCTAGTGTCTCTTGCAGAACCTGTGCAGCCGCCACGTCTTTAAGACAAATAATACAATTTTCAGGATGTTTTATACATGTTTGGTCCTGACACATGATGCAACTGTCGGATTCCAATCCAAAGGTGACAGAAAGCAGAAAAACAAGGGAGGCGATTGCAGGTGAGGCTGAGAACTGTAAACAGGTTACTTTCAGTTTATTATAGCTCAGTCCACCCTGCCATGTTTGAGTTATGGGCGAGGGCCGTGTTCAGCATTGTTTACCGGCTGCTGCCTGCAGCCACCACTAGGGGGAGCTTACTGAAGACAGATTTATCATTGAGTTCCATTGCTCCCCTGTCCCAGATCCAGCACCGCTCTCCTTTATGCTTCCTTCCTCTGACTGGCTCAGTCTCCTCTCCTACATATATGTTTGCTGTGACAACCTGGCAATCATTGATGAAATCATCTCACCAGGTTATTTAATCCTGTTTGGGGTGGTTGGATACCGCCACCCCTGCATTTCTGCTGTCCAGCTCTTCCACTCCAATTTTCAGTTCAACTTAACCACATCAATCTTTAGTTCAACTTTAAATCACGAGCCTTCAGTTTGGCTCTGCTACATCAGTCTTGTATTCTGTTCCGCTACAATGACCTTCAGTGCAACTTTGCTACATCAGTCTTCAGTGCAACTTTGCTACATCAGTCTTCAGTGCAACTTTGCTACATCAGTCTTTAGTGCAACTTTGCTACATCAGTCTTCAGTGCAACTTTGCTACATCAGTCTTCAGTGCAACTTTGCTACATCAGTCTTCAGTGCAACTTTGCTACATCAGTCTTCAGTGCAACTTTGCTACATCAGTCTTCATTGCAACTTTGCTACATCAGTCTTCAGTTCAAATCTGCTAGATCAGTCTTCAGTTTCGACTCATTCAGTTTCGCTACATTGGACTTCTTGCCCTGCTCTACTGGACCTACAGCTCTACACCCAGTGACCAGCTCTGCTACATTGCTTTTTCAACTCTGCTACCATGGCTGCCCAGTGCTGCTACACCTGTCCACCTGCACCAGCACCCACTATATGTTCTGCTCTACCTGATACATAGCTTAGGGCAGGCATGTCCAAACTCTGGCCCTCCAGGTGTTGCAGAACTAAAACTCCCATCATGTTCTTCTGTAGGTTGATAGCTGTAGGATGTCCAGGAATGATGGGAGTTGTAGTTTTGCAACATCTGGAGGGCCGGAGTTTGGACATGCCTCGCTTAGGGGATCCAGATCACCAGGTGAGAAAATGACAAGTTTAATGGGAGATGTAGAGATCTGTTCTCACTGAGCTCCCCCTAGTGGCGGTGACCGGAAGCCAGAACTTTATTATGTAACCTTATGGCTTGATAAAAAAACAGAGACCCATCCCCCATAGAGATGGCATATATACTAAATTTTGGGTCTGTTAGTCACGCTCTCAATCCACCACCCCTGTGGAATAGATGTGAAGCATTTACAGCGTCTGTGTAATTCGGCGGTTTATACGGTCGTTACTCGGTTTTGATTGTTCCAACCGTGCAGTCCTGTTGTGCATTTTCCACGGCACATGAGGCCTGAAGTCACCTAGCTATTCCAATTTCACAGTGCTGCGTGGGCTGCCCCTGCCACCGGTCTGATCATTATGGTTTTACTGTGCAAACACAGTGAGAAGAATAACAGGATGCAAGCCGGAATGAACTCATAAACACGCCATATGTTGCTGTGCCCTCATCCAGGGATCACATGGCAGGCAGCAGAAACAGGAGCCTGGCTGTGGGAGGAGGACCGCCTGATACATTACACTGTGTGTGCTTTCTTACATGACCGCATGTATGCTCCTGCTCCTTCAAGCCCTTTTGTAGCCCATCAATCACGCCCTCTCCACGTTCTGGAGATATCATGAAAGGACATTGGACAAATACACAAATAATACTGCGGAAATGCATAAATAGCAATCGTTCCCAATCAACGACGGAGAGATCCTGCATTGGAGCAGGCGAGCTGTGTAGATTCAACTTTCCTGCATGCTCCCTGCCTGTCTGTGAGGCTCTACAGATTGTCTACATCAATGATGGGCCCTCATGTGACCCTCATGTAAACCCCATGGGCCTCATGCAAACCCTGCAATACTATAAATGACAAGGCCACATGGATCTCTTCTGTAGGCATGCGACTAATAGCACCTCGAGAGTTCTGAGATGCTTGTTTGCACCATAGAGGTGGTCATGTTTGTGTGGTATACTGAATGGAAAAGATGAAAGTCGCTGCGCGTGCCCACTATATTTCCAATGGGTGGTATACTGAATAGGAATGATGAAAGGGGCTGAGCGTGCCCACTATATATCCAATGGGTGGTATACTGAATAGGAACGATAAATGCGGCTTAGCAAGCCCACTACATCGCCAATGGGTGGTATGCTGAATGAGAAAGATGAAAGCGGCTGAGTAAGCTCACTATATCTCCAATTGGTGGTATACTGAATAGGAAAGATGAATGTGGTTAAGCATGCCCACTATATCTCCAATGGGTGGTATACTGGATGGGAAAGATGAAGGCGGCTGAGAATGCTCACCATATCTCCAATCGGTGGTATACAGAATAGGAAAGATGACAGTGGCTGAGCATGCCCATTACATCTTCAATGGGTTACATACTGAATGGGAAAGATGACAGTGGATGAGCATGCCCACTACATCTTCAATGGGTTACATACTGAATGGGAAAGAAGAAAGCGGCTGAGCATGCCCACTACATCTTCAATGGGTTACATACTGAATGGGAAACAAGAAAGTGTCTAAGCATGCCCACTACATCTCCAATGGGTAATATACTGAATAGAAATGATGAAAGTGGTTAAGCATGCCCACTATATCTCCATTGGGTGGTATACTGGATGGGAAAGATGAAGGCGGCTGAGAATGCTCACCATATCTCCAATGGGTGGTATACGGAATGGGAAAGATGACAGTGGCTGAGCATGCCCACAACATCTTCAATGGGTTACATACTGAATGGGAAAGAAGAAAGCAGCTGAGCATGCCCACTACATCTCCAATGGGTGGTATACTGAATGGAAAACATGACAGTGGCTGAGCATGCCCAATATATCTCCAATGGGTGATATACTGAATAGGAAAGATGAAAGCGGCTGAGCATGCCCAATATATCTCCAATGGGTGGTATACGGAATGGGAAAAATGACAGTGGCTGAGCATGCCCACTACATCTTCAATGGGTTACATACTGAATGGGAAAGAAGAAAGTGGCTGAGCATGCCCACAACATCTTCAATGGGTTACATACTGAATGGGAAAGAAGAAATCAGCTGAGCATGCCCACTACAACTCCAATGGGTGGTATACTGAATGGAAAACATGAAAGCGGCTGAGCATGCCCAATATATCTCCAATGGGTGATATATTGAATGGGAAAGATGAAAGCGGCTTTGCATGCCCAATATATCTCCAATAGGCTATAAAAGGGGACTGCCTACATATGGTTGATTCTTACTTGACTCGGAAAGGTAGGACCACGTGGCCCTTAGATGGAGTCAATCTGGTAGGCTCAGACCTAAGACCCAAAAAAACAAAAAACATGTTTGGCCACTGGGGTTTGGGAGGGGTTTGGAAGTAATTTAGGCTAACATGATCTGGGACCATCCACTGTGAATATTTTATTTAAGTCCCACATACACCTGGAGACAGCCTTGCCCTTAAATGGGATCCAGCTGCCGTTCCAGACCCAGTCACTGGACAAGAGTCTGGTGTTTCTGAAAAAGCAGATCCTTTTTTTTTTTTTTTTTTACCCATTGCGGACAAGCCCTTTAAGAGAATAAAGATGGTGTGATACCCCTTTAAATTTAAAAGCATTCAATGAATAGGCCCATAAATGTTTTTTTATTTGAAATGTCACAGACATCTTGTCCAGGACCATTCTCATTCTTTGGCTGGGTCCAGGACAAACGCCCTAAAGCCGCCCTTCTACTATCTACTGCAAACATGGACGAACTTCAAACAATGTGTCCTGAGTTCAAGAACCCTTCTATTATTGTCTATAAATATAGCAGCACGACTCCAGGAAGCATTAGTACTCACAGAACTCAGGAGCTATTTTTACTTTTCTTCAGGACCACGGAGTTGACCTTCTCGGAACAAAAAGATGGCAAAGACAGTTTTCTTGACCTTTTCTACATTGAATTAATTATTAGACGTGGCATGCAAGGGGAACCACACCTTGTGTTTGCCAGTCTGTGGGATTTTCTGCAGCTCCTTAAATAAAATATCTTGTAGAAATGTTGCTGAGTACACAGGGCTTAATTTTCTCCTAAGTTCTTTTTACCTTATATTTAATCACACTTAGTAAATATTTTTAACACTTAGCCTGCGTAAGCCTATTTATTCTCAAATGGTCAAATTCATGTTAAAACAACCTGGAAGATAACTGAAGGAGTTATTGCTTTGCCAAGTGCATTATAGTGCCTGGTCTTCTATTGCAGACAAAGCCCAGAGACAGATGTGCTAGTTTCCTATTGCAGACATAGCAGTGGGGGAGGGTTGCTGCAGACAGTTACCTTACAGGTGCCTAGTTTCCTATTGCAGAAAGAGTAGTGGGAGTGCTACTTCTACAGACATTTATCTTACAGTCATGTCTGATTTAAGGTGCTTAGTTTCCAATTCCAGACAACATTGGGCGGGCTTCTACTGCAGACAGTTACCTTACAGCCAGAGTCAGGTCTGATTTGAGTTGACTAGTGTCCTAGACAAAGCAGTGGGGGAAGTTTACTGGTGCAACCAAATACCTTACACCCAATCAGGCTGTGAAGTGCTTAGTTACCTTTTGCAGGCAGGACAGTGGGGAGGGCTATTTTTGCAGCCAGTTGCCTTACAGAGATATGTCTAATGATTAGGATGGGGTTATTTTCAAATTATTTTCTTCTTTCAGACTGCCTGTTCTAGAGGGTTGGTTAAACCTTGGAGCTTGATAACCCTCTACTATATGAAACCCTAAAGGCGCATAGAGCAGCACTGATGTTGGCGGATCTCATCACGTCCTCTGCTATAGTTTACTATTGTGGTTCCCATTCCATAAATAACAGTTGGCTACTAAGGTAGTGTGTGCAGAACTGAAGTTTTTCCATTGGGATCATACAGGGACATTATAGTCTATCTGCTGATGACCACGGCTCAAGAAGATGCTTATGATTGAAGTGCCCAAATTCTCTTACTACCCACTGAAATTGAGGAGGTTATATTACACCTGTCATGACATAATGGGGTCCCGGGGTACAATATATGTGCACGACCCCCTTCCGTACAGAGACACTTGTGGTATACAATTTTTTTTAACATACTAAGCCATTTCCTTCTTGAAGAGGAAGTGAAGGTTTTCTCTCTCTTCAGACAAATATAATACAGGGGTAAACACATGCAAACAGACGTCATGTATTTTATACATCTGCTGACTATTATTAAAATGTTTGTCAGATATAACCCGTCAGTGCGCCCTTTTAGTATATGCAGGCCCCATCGAAAATTAAGGGAACGTTACAGCGCAATTTTCTGTTGTGTTCTTACATGAACATAAATAAGACTTACTGGTCAAACATGGTGTGAACAGAGCGTTATACTGCTATATAGTGCTTACATAACAGTGCCAATAAATTTACTGAGCATATAAAAGTGCTATATGATGCCACTGCAATAAAGTGCCTACATAACCGGTCTATCATTGTGCAATGGACACACTACATATAAAAATACCTTAAAGGGGTATTCCCATTTTAATGATCACTGTTAAATCTGTTAATGATTTAACCGTGATCATTTTTCTAAATATAATTAATTAACTAATTCCCACCCCTTAGAAGATAATTAACATATACTTACCTGATTGTTGTCTTCCGTCTCCCCTGGTTACGGCCACCGCTTTTCTCCGGAACCGCGGTGGCCGCGCTTGCGCTGACGACTTCTTTTTCCCGAAAGCGCACGCCGGCGCCGCGCATGCGCTATGATGACTTCTTCCTGGCCAGTATAGTATACTTGCCAGCAAGAAGTCACCAGGGCGCATGCGCAGCGGCATGCGCGTTCAGTTCAGCGCGCGGCCCGGCAGGGAGAAGACTTCAAACAAGAAGGAACCCGGCCCTGCCAAAAACAGGAAGTGAACGGCGCGCCGGGAGCAGGTAAGTATGAAACACGCAAATGGGAATAACGCTTTAAGGTGTTCAAATAATACTACCATAGAGTGACTATATAATAGTGTCAGTAAAAATCTAATAAGTATATATATATATATATATATATATATATATAAGAAAAATGACGGCACTAGTCAAAAAATTAGAGGAAAAATGCTGGGTGCACGTTCCAAGGTATAGGTTTCTTACCCCAAAATAATGTAGAAAAAGCGAACAGCACTCCAATAAAAAGTGGAAAAAAAGGAACTCCTTTATTCACCTGAACAGTGCTACGTTTGGCTCCTACAAATAGAGCCTTTCTCAAGCTTGAGAAAGGCTCTATTTGTAGTAGCCGAAACGTAGCACTGTTCAGGTGAATAAAGGAGTTCCTTTTTTCCACTTTTTATTGGAGTGCTGTTCGCTTTTTCTACATTATATATATACATATATATATATATATATATATATATATACACACACACACCAATATAGTAGAGTTAGTAATGCACAAAAGCCGTATAGCAGTGCCATGTGACATCCAAATAATACTGCTATACAGTGACTAAATAATAGTGTCAGTAAAAATGTAATAAGTATATACAGTATATATATATATATATATATATATATATATACACACACACACCAGTATAGCAGAGCTAGTATTGCACAATAGCCGTATAACAGTGGCATGTGATATCCAAATAATATTGCTATACGGTGACTTAATAATAGTGCCAGTAAAAATGTAAGTATGATTTTTTTATAAGTAATATAAATCAGTACAAAAAACATACCATATAATGGTGCAATGTGATGTTCAACTCATACTCAATACAGTACCTACATAACAAAGCTAGTATTTTACAATGGACAAATACTAATACTAAATGATACTCAAATAATACCAGTATACCCCACCTACATAATAGTTCCAGTACCAGGCAAGGGATATATAACATGATGGCCAAAAAATACTGCTAATAGTGCACTTCAATGGACACATAACAGTGCCATATGATTCCCTAATAATACTGCTATACAGTGCCTACACAATAGTGCTAGTACCATGCAAAAAACATACTGCACCATCTCATTGATACATATACACCATCATACCGTCGCCAAAATAATACGGCAACTAGAGCCATGTTGTGAGTCTGCAATAAGCTGCCAATGAGGAAGTGTGCAACAGACCACAGGAGGCGGACATGACGGCATGGCCCTGTCACCCCGTTTGCCAATGCTATAATACCCAGTTAATAATAGTATAGTAAGTTTATTAAATTTTGGGTTAAATTTACCAAAAGCAAATTACAGACTCAGTCAGTTTATGTCGGGGTTGAGGATGGTGGTCTCAAACATGGGGGGAGGCAGTAACTGAAGGTCTCACTTGCTGTAATGAAAAGACTCATTTGCCCTTATACGGCCTTGTCCAGAAAGTCCTGTGCCTGCAGTCACATACGCAGAGCTGGGAGGGGGGTAATGAGTTTGAGGCATGTCTGTCACGATGAGTGGGAGTTTGCTTAGAGTCAGCTGTTTGTCATCTGTCTGAAGCCGGTTGAGTAATCCCCATTAAGTGGTCTGAAGCTTCGGTTTCAACATACAGATTAAAGTTTCTGTTAACCTGGCCATAAAGTACACAGTGATGGCACAGTGATCCCTGTTCCTCTCTCTTTTATTCATACAAAGTGCTGGGGACAACTGCCAATGGCAACCATTAAAGTGCCCAAAGGCAGGGGGCTCCTGGGCACCAACCCAACATCTAGAACAGGGCCACCAGTATAATATTTTTTAGAGGAACTTTTAGGACCTCAGGTTCGGATGAAACCGTTACTTCTGCATCCTCTATAGCAGGCATGCCCAACCTGCGGCCCTCCAGATGTTGCAAAACTACAAGTCCCAGCATGCCCGGACAGCCTACAGCTATCTGCCCACAGCAGGGCATGGTGGGAGTTGTAGTTTTACAACAGCTGGAGGGCCACAGGTTGAGCATCCCTGCTCTATAGGGACATCAATTTATTGGGCTTCCACTTAAAGCTTCTTAAAAGGGTTGACCCAACTGGACAACCTTTTCCTGTACCAGCCATTGCAAGAGAAGTGTGGTATAACATGGCACTCACTTAAATGAATGGCTGTCCTTGTACTACATGGTCATACCAAGTTCTCAAAAGTGGGAGCTGCCCTTTTCAGGATCTGGCCACTTTGGACAATCCCTACTGGATAGAGGGGTCTCTTCATCATAGGCAGATCTCAAAGTTTCCAACCGCTGGAGTCATCTGGGCAAACAGGAAGTGTTCAATTTCCCTGCAGCGCCACCCCAGGGCAAATTAAGCATTACACATTGCCTATTTAAATTAATGAGTTATCTGTATAATGCAGGACAGCACAGGTCCTCCAGAGAGAGAGAGAGAGATAGAAGATCTTGTAACTTACTCAACTCACAAGAATAGTGTCAGGAACAGAGAACCGCCCTCTATTAAAGGGGTTCTTCGGGAATTAAGAAAATGAAGATACTGAAATATTACTTTATTCTACATATATTCCCACATACCTTTCATTAGTTATAGTGGCTCACTATAACAAAATGGCCGAAATCCTATTAGTACACACAAAACCTGTCCTAATCACACAGGAGGACAAGTTACCTCAGACACTGAACTAAAGAGCTGCTTCATCCTCTCTGCTATGCTTGTCAGGAATTATGATCCTGAATACAGTAGGAATGGAATTGATCAGGAGACATGAAGTACAGGGAGGATGGACAGGACAGACGGTGGTAATGGAGACTTTATATAAGAGCTGCTGCTCATTAGCCACATCCCCACCTCCTCTCTGCACCTCATGTCTCCTCCTATTCCTACATAGACTGAGCTGAAGATCTTATCAGCTGTATTCTGGATCATAATCCCTGACAAGCAGAGGAGGGTGAGGCAGCTCTTTAGCTCAGTGTTCTGAAGTAACTTGTCCTCCTGTGTGATTAGGACAGGTTTTGTGTGCACTAAAAAGACGGCGGACATTTTATTTCCCTGCTTCCTAGACAATACCAGCCATTGTAACTAATGAAAGATATTTGAAAATATATTTATAATAAAGTAATATTTCGGTATTTTCAGTCATTTTATTTTCTTAATTCATGGAGAACAGTCAGAATTCTCTAATGATGTAGAAAGTTTAGACATGCCCCAATAATACATTTGGCCAGCTGTATAATAAATGCAATAAAGTATAACCTTAAAGGGACCCTATTCTAAATAAAATCAGCCCATGTGCTATATAAAACAGTACGTTGTATAATCTGGTAGTCAGGAAAAATAATAGTTTCCATGGCAAAGTTTCTCTTATAATGTTTTGCATTCTTTGTGTGGGTGAATGTGTCATCCATCTCCAACGTGACACAGTGTAACTTCTAGAGAGAAGTTGAGAGGTGTCAGCAAGGGCGTAGAGAGAAGCTTTGAGTCAGCCTAAAAAGTATAAAATGTAACTGCATAAACAAGAGTTCATCAGTATAATCTATACCCTATACCTCTAACCAGGACCTTCATTTATTAGCCAAAGTGGAGAATATCTTGCTCTGAAGGGCCTCAGACCCATTTGGCCTGCAGAAAAATTGAACAAACAAAGAAAGCAAATGGGAGAATTGGGTCATTGCTAATTATGCATTCCCGTCAGTAAAACATGAAATCATCGTCCTCCACCAGTGTTCTCTTCTTGGTAGGATCTTGCATTTTTCTGGAGGCACAGGATGATCTAATTCCCAGGTTTGTCTGGGTTTGTCTGGTTTTTATCTCCCACTATTGATGACGGATACGTTTTTGTTTTTTGGAATTGGAAAGAACTTGTCTATTGTTTGCTTCAGTTTTTTTTTGTGATGATTATATAGAGAACTACATAAGTGACACTCATCTCACCCGACATTTGGGAGAGGTAGTTACGTGTGGGCCATTGGGGATGAAAGGGGAAAGGAGGCCCACAGTCATAGCTAGGTTATGATTCTCCTAGGCCATTACCTAATGCCCTGACCAAAAAATAGTAACCTATTATGACCATGGTGATATCCTGCATGTAGGGTACAAGCAGTACCAGCCCTCCACGAGGGCATTATAGCTGGCAACTGGGGGTATTCTGGCACCAAAGGCACTGTGGCTTACAATGGGAGAATTTGGTCTGGCAAAGGGAGACTGTGTCTGGTAATGTGACTTGCACTTTATGGAGACAAACTATAGTGGATGCTATACAGGAGCTGACGTTGTATGGGGCCATATTGGCTGTCTTGAGGGTATGACCATGAGTGATTGACAAGATGTGATCTGAGTATTAAACAGGAAGCACTTCCATCTGAAAACCACATGTAGGCATTATTCTATCCTTTCTTCACTTTGGAGTATATCTGTGTCTACAAGCTGAAACCAAGCCATAAGATCAGGTATTATTGCTCCAGGTGACGGTATGTAGTGTAGAAGAAGACCTTTACTTTAACAATTGCATACATCTTCACACGTAAAAACGACAGAGGATCTAAGCAAAGAATGGCAGGTAGGTTATTGTAGGAACTATGGCAGTTATCAACGTCTCAAATTCCTTTCTGTACAATGCTATTCATCCTTCAGTTGATATGCAAGGTAACCATGTTCAGCCTAGACCTCACAGGGTGGTAAATCATATTTTGTACCATGGAAACAGCAGCCTTAGGCCATTAAAACATGCATGACCACATGGTGAGGTTCAAGCTTGGTGTTTACTCCATGACTGGATGGTCAGGAGAAGAAGGAGATTAGCATAGTGGTTCAATACAGATAGATGTGATCATGAGGCTTAAAGGATGGTTGCCCAGAGCTCCAATGTAATAGTAGAAACTGAAGAAACACATTGGCTTCTACTATCGGCACCATTAGTGATGTTCATCCATCCATAACTGTTGGATAATCAAAATCATAAACTTCTTTAACCCTAAGTTATGAATGGTGAAGGGAAATTCCCATGAACACTTGACAGAAGTCAGCTTTTTGGGGATATTGAGAACCTGTGGACACTACAAAAAAATATTTTGTATTCTTAGAATCGAAACTGACCATGAATAATTGGGCAATAGAAGCTTGGCTGTAAACTTTTGTTTTAGTTTCTGGCCAGGGTTGATGGATAACTTGCTCTCCGTTAACATCTCCATGTGTGAACACACACGGAGGCGGCCAAAAGATTGTTTTTTAGTGTCTGTATATTTTTTTTACTGTATAGATTTAACAGACACTTTCCGAAACAGTGGATGACATTTAAGTGCCATACGTCAGAGCCTTCCATTAGAGGTATACCTCAGGGTAAGGCTCTAAAAGTAAAACTTCTGGAATATGATTATTGTGGTATATGGCAATGGCTACCATCAGGGACGTAGCTATAGTTAAAGCAGGGGAAGCAGCTGCTACAGGGCCCGAAATCAGAACGGGCCTGCCTGGGAGGAGGACTGAAAGATTTTATTATTTTGGCACCGTCAACAGTATTATACAATGACATTATATATAGAGTACATACAGTAACATGATATACAGTATGTATGTGTAGGAAATGGACAGACCGTCTGTCTGGCTAGAGATCTATCTTGACTAGCCGCAGGAGTGAGGGTTGCACAGGAGGAGGGGGTCCATTCAAAAATTTGGCCATTTAGTCTTAATGAGGCTCATACCTTAGATTTTGGAGGCTTGCTGAATCCTTGCCCACCATCTCCTCCTTCATTTCTTCTTCAATCCTCTTTACTTTCTTCTGGACCACCCATGGTCTTTTTCTACAATTTTCCTCTTCAATTTTCAGTAGTTATATTGCACCTAGTATTTCTGAAGGACAAAAATTGTTTCTTTACCATCTGTTAACCCCAAATGGGTTGTTAGGGAGTACTAAAATCACTGTTTGGACTATAGCTATTGAACTCCAAGACAGCTACTAGCCTTTCAGAGTCACTCTGGGTGGTAGAAAGTAGTTGAGTGAATCGTGCTTCAGATGAGAGATCTGAAGTCACTTCTCCACACAGCATTAAAATGTATGGGCTTCGTGGAGGTGAAATTCATTCAAACGCTCAACACTCGTAGAAAGCTAAGGCTACCTCAAGGTTCTTCAACACAGCCTGCTGCAAGGCCGCATGACCTTAGCTGCTAGGAACCCAGCATACATCTGCGGAGTGGGTAACAGAAAACTGGTTCAGGCACAGTATTGGCAGACCTTCCAGAATGACCAGGGAGGTACAAAGAGGAGTCAGAAAGCAGGGTCACAACCAGACGAGAAATATGGTAAGTGCAGCACACTAGAGGTTAATCCAGAGTAAGGCCAAGGTCAGTAACCAGAAGAGTCAATATAAGCAGGAAAGCAGCAACAGGGTAAATCCAGAAAAAAGCCAGTAGTCGGTTCACCAGAAAACTCAGTAAAAAGTCACACTATATATATATATCACTGATACAAATAAAATCACAGGCAAGTTAATTAGGAATCAAATAACCCACCTAGCTGTGGCATTGGACACAGAGTCAACAGCCTGATTGGCTCGGCTTTCATTCACATTGACAAGTTGACCAGATGGACTTGGCTGTTCGGCATACCAACACTCCCAGCACAGAAATGCATAGTGGATCTCATATCCTTAAACTTTCTTCTCCTTGAACTTTTTTGGGTTATCTCTCACATTTACAAATTAGTTTCTTTTGAGGTTGGTCCAACAGTACTAATCTGATGCTCCTTTGGCTTTCAAAAGGCTGGGTCTATTGGGTGAAGTTGGGTAGAACTGGAGCTTATACTATTTTTTCAATACCAAGGATGTCCACCCAGTTTAGACTGTATTGACTATAGGATGTACAAACATTAACAAAAATACAAGAAGGACCTGTTTATGGACCAACAAATGGCAGCTATCATGAGCCTTCTTAAGATGTAATAGCCATAATAGATCATGGTGAGGAAAACAAATCCTGTAACAGATTAACTAGGATCTCCATTGATACGGTTTCTTCATAAATACGCATCTTTAACATCTGAACATGGTCACTTTGTACCATACCAGAAGAGAATGTAGAAATGGGCTCCACCAATATCACCTTACAGCTGATTTACTCCTATCTGGCACTAGACAGTGTTAACAGCTTCCTTTCAGCAGATGATGCTTCTCACCATAGTAGGAGGAAGAATGGTTCTTTGCAACAGCTGTCATTCATCCTACATTCCTATGGATATACGAAAAAGATTTTCCATCAATCCTTGGCCTCAAGCGCACTCAAGAATGAACCCACCTTAAGCTATATAAAGACAAACCTCGGATAAAGTTGGGCATAGACACAACATGGACACAAGAGTGTAGTAATGTCCATAACGTGAATGTTAGGTACATATTTTCTGTGCGCTACATGGGGAACTCTTGGCCAATTGACACTTGTGATAGACATGACGATTACTAGCATGAGTGCTACAATATCAAGTGACAACCTGGGGGCACTCTTGGTGAGGAACCAGAAAGAAGGGCCATGGGCCCCTTTTTCACCCTCCACTCCTCCCAGGAGAAAGGCAACTGGAGTATAGGTTTTAGATCAGGGATGTTGGAAGTAGGTTAAGTAAAATGGCACAGACCACATGGCTGGCGGCCCCAAAGATTACGAGCGAGATGTGAATAAGGAGAAGGAGTGAAAGTGGAGGGTTGGAAAAGGACCAATGGGCAGGTTTAGAAGGTGCTATTTAGGTAAGTAACCAAGTACACGCCAAGTTAGTCTTACCTAGCCCATATAATGTTGGTCTCTAAAATGGGATTGGGACACTTCACACGCTCAGCGGAGGTGGCTCATTTAACGGTTGGGTGGGATCACCAGTGGAGAAACACAAACTTTGCATCTCAGGTAATCACAAAGGTTGTTCAGAACGTTAAGTAGCTCCCTCGAGGTTAGTTAGGTGCAGATGGACACGGCTGGCCCTAAAAGTGGGAGGATGGACAATCAAGCTAAGCTGTGTAAAAGCGGTGACACCCGGGAAGGCATTCTCCAGCTTTGAAGTGAGTTGTCACGGTCAGTCAGGCTTACAAAATCTGTAATGTTTCTGTTAAAGGGGTTATTTACCCTTTTCTTACTGATAAACTATCCTTTGAATAAGGTCAGCATCTCATCTGGGGGGGTCCGACACACAGAACCCTCGTTGATCAGCTGTTTGTGAAGGCTACGGCCTCGCAGCTTCTCACAGGCCGCTGATGTCATTACTATGTCAGGTGATATAGTTGTAACGTCATTGGCATAGCATTCATATTTAAAAGATAATAATAATAGGAGGAAGCATCTCCCAGAAATGACAAAAACTTTTACTAAGTATCCAGAAATATAAAAAACGTATATAACGACTTAAAAACACCCCTTTTAAAAACTATTGGAGCAGAGTAAGTTGAAGTTATTAGATCTCAAGGCAGAATCTTTAACAGGGCCCTATCTACCATATTCCATTGTAATACGGGTGTCTTTTTATGTGACAGAGGGACCCTTGGGCCCCAACAGGCACCAAGTCCAAGTGGGATTGGTTCCTCAGCACCTGCTATAGGTATGTCCCTGAAAAGCAGCCAAAACACAAGAAAATAGACATACTACAGGATCTTAAAAGCAAATTGTAGATGATGAATTGGAAGAGCATGTTTCTGTTCTACGAATGTACATAAGTGCTATGTACACAGGATGGATAGCTCATCTAAGGGTACTTTCACACTAGCGTTGGTGCGGATCCGTCTGTTTATTTGCACAGACGGATCCGCACCTCTAATGCAAACGTTTGTATCCGTTCAGAACGGATCCGTTTGCATTAGCTTTAAAGAAAAATGACAAAGTCCAAAACGGATCCGTTTTTAATTACATTGAAAGTCAATGGGGAACGGATCCGTTTTCAAATGCACCATATTGTGTCACTGACAACGGATCCGTCCCCATTGACTTACATTGTAAAAAAAAACGGATCCGTTAGGCTCCGCCTCTTCAGACGGACACCAAAATGCTGCATGCTGCGTTTTGGTGTCTGCCTCCAAAACGGAATAGAGGCGGAACGGAGCCGAACTAATGCATTCTGAACGGATCCTTATCCATTCAGAATGCATTGGGGCTTAACTGATCCGTTTTGGACCGTTTGTGAGAGCCCTGAAACGGATCTCACAAACGGAATCCAAAACGCCAGTGTGAAAGTACCCTAAGGAAAGACATGTTTCCTGACATTCCAGAGGAAGGTATAAGTAAAGGGCTAGCAGAACAAATAGTTCAACGTCATCTCTTCCTCTGAATGAATTCATGACAGGGCATTATTACCATGATGCAGAAGAACCAGGAGATAAGAGAGCGCCAGAGTGTCAGTGTGGGGTCAATGTCCTGATGACACAGAACCTTCAGGACATCAAAACCTTTTGTCCAATGTTCCTTAGTAAGAAATATAGGCTGAATTTAGGGTAGGGTTAAGTCTAGTCCCAAAAAAATCAACCAGCCATCATGGACATGTCATAAAGGTTATATTGATGGTATTCAGGCAGCTGTGATCCCATTGATGTCATGAGGGAAAGGTCCACAGGATCTAGAGGCTCCTTTCCCTCCACCATGGTCAATGTGGAGGTGGCCACACATTCATGATGACTATGCCATTTCAACTAAGATGGAAAACAGACCATGTGTCAGGGTGAAGAGAGGATCACATTTTCCCACTTTGCTCAATGTCACCCCCTGTTGAGTAATGCACTTTGTATGAACTGTCAAGCCTCGTAGTAGAAAAGAAGTGACAACTCAACTAAACTCAGAAGACTTTCCCCATTTTCAAGTGTATTCAGCCATGTGCCGACAATAGAATATATTCATTTCCTCAGCACTATATGCCATAATACTGCCCCCTATGGGGAAGAACATACACCTGAACAAAGAAGAAAATTTCCATATCTGACTAAATTTGCTGGTTCCCACTTCCCACCACCTTGAAACAGATATGTTAGTGTCATATTTCTGACTACCAGGAAAACACAGAAATTGGTAAGTAATAAGATATTGTTTAATTTTAGCCCTTATTTCCAGGGCATTTTTCAGCAGTTCTTCAAATGAACTCACTTCCTACTAATACATGATGAAAGGATACTGACTGTAAGAGCAGTGAGACTATGGAACTCTCTGCCTGAGGAGGTGGTGATGGTGAGTACAATAAATGAATTCAAGAGGGGACTGGATTTATTTCTGGAGTGTAATAATATTACAGGCTACAGCTACTAGAGAGGGGTCGTTGATCCAGGGAGTTATTCTGACAGCCTGATTGGAGTCGGGAAGGAATTTTTTTCCCCTTAAGTGGGGAAAATTGGCTTCTGCCTCACAGGAGTTTTTTGCCTTTCTCTGGATCAACTTGTAGGAAACAGGCCGAACTGGATGGACAAATGTCTTTTTTCGGTCTTATATACTATGTTACTAGAGAGAGTGCAAAAGAACTAATCAGCCGTAATATCCCAACTAGGTCAGACAAAAGCCTATGATAGGCTTCAGTCAAAAATTGTCAACCTCTTGGTAGTATAGCAGCCATGCTTTGCAATAACTTGTGCCTCCCATCAATGAAATCTAAGAATTTTATTGGTTGTTCATGACCAGTTTTGGCAAAACATTTTAGATACTCTAAAGAAATGATTCCCCTTCTGGTAAACCCCAGACTTAAGAAGAGCCCACAAGTCTTCCATTGAAGGACTGGCGCTCTTTGATAGCATTGGACATTTTTTTTTTTTAAAGCCCTAAAGCCCAAGGTACGTGCTTTCTAAACCCATGCAACAAAAATTGTGCAGTGTGCCACACAAAAACCGTGCAGACCCTCTTCGAAGGAGAAGGGCTCCCCAAAAACTAGTCCCAGACCCTCTAGGCCAAAAGGCTCCTACACTTCATCCCACAGTCGAAGGTGGAGAAATGACAATCTTGCTCTGGCTTCCCCCTGGTGTTGGCCAAGAGCCAAGGTCGAGATCTGGCATCTCCCCAGAGGGAGAGGCCAAGGAGTTTGCAGGGAGGTGAGGAACCAATATGGCCACCCCCTCCCCAATGATCTACAGGAAGGGGTACCCATAAGGCCTCCACAAGCCTGAAAAGTCCTAGTGAACATACAAATGTGTAAAGTGTAGACAAGGTAAGCATAAAAAAAAAATAAGAGTAAAAGTGTTTGAGTTACAGCCTGGACATTCGGCCAGAATTAAAATCACCTAACAATATTTTATTGCATGTATATAGTAATTCTTCTTCATATGAAATGCTCAGTAATATTTTCTGTGAGATAGCCCCTTTAACTTTTCTTCTCAAGTTCTTTGAGACCCTGCTAAAGGTGTATTCCCATGTTACAATATTATGGGGTATCATTAGACATGCCATGAGATTCTGATCTGCGTGAGTCCAACCACATGGACCACCACTAATAAGGTCCATCAGGCTGTACTCCTCATTGGTCCTCCCTGTACAGGGAAATTAATGAAGGGTCCCCACTGTTTAGCAAATTACAATGTATGCTAATGATATGACCTCACTTCATATAGAGGGAAGACCCCCTCTCCCCCACATCACACTGTGCAGCTTGCCCATAGTCAACCATGAATGAGATAGTTGTCTAATTGTGCAGAAAGGGAAGCTCCCATCAGTAAGTGTTCCCCTACGATGCGGATGTGGGATTTCCTACAGTATGTCTGGTATGTAAGATTGGAATGGGAAGTCAACCGGTCTCACATATAAATACACTTGTTAGATCAGAAATCAATTTGGTGAACTATGCGGTATTGCATAATTCTGCTACATGTGAGAAATGTGTGTTATTTCCTTTATATGTTATGTGAATTTGCTCTGATCGCTAATTTCCTTACCACACTTTTCTACATAACAGCTGAGGAAATCAGAAAACCAATGTCGTTATCGGGTCATCTTACACAAATGTGAATATGTACGGGACACAATAAGACGAGCAGTCTCTTATTATAATACATTTTTTACATTTAGAAGCCAGTTGTCCAACGAAATGGCCAAAATGGAACTAATCATGACCAATGTAGCACTATCACCCGTCTATGCCATCCTAATGTGGGCTTGAAGTCTAATGATAGGAGTTAACTAAAACTGTAGCTTCTGGTCAGGCCATGGATCTCTACTGGACCCAAGGTTTTACTTACTTGGATTAGTTTGATAAGGAAAGCTCACAATGCTCTCCACTAGGCTGAAACCTGAGTTTGTCATGACAAATGTGCACAGTTATCATGGTCCACTTGGGATTTTACATAGTAAAAACTATTACCTCCAGTGACCACGAAATACAGTCAGAATTTTTTTTCCCCTTGATATTAGTAGCCCAAGCCTCGTGTGAATTGAGCCCTGGGTTCCCAATTACATATGATGGTAGTCAGAGGACATACAGCTTCAAAAGATTGAAGATGGTATACCCTAGCCTCAGGAACGTGAATCCAGTCCCATTGGTTAGGCTTTGGTCATGGTCAGCTTGATTGCTCTGGAGAGTCTCCAACCCTGTGATTCAAAGGAAGTACCTGGCATATAGAACACTAACGGCGGTGGCTTGAGGTGGATAATCCTTCTGATAGTCTCCCTTTAAGTGAGCAGTTTTGCTTAAAGAAAGACTAAACCTGAAATTAATATGAACAGTTAGAAAAAGGCAATATGCAATGGAGCCATGGTATTTCATATGCCTCTGTATAGCCTCAGTGCACACTATCCTGCTGTGCCCCTGTGTTACGGTAGTAAGTGTGGAACCACTATTTTAACCAACAAATTTGATTCTGGGCTATCCCTATCCTGGAAGTCCCACGGTATTTAACGTTTAACCCCTGTAAAGGGATCTGGACTTCGCTGCAAGGGAACCACTAGGACCCTTGGAGAAGTTTCTGATTGAGAGAAGTCGATGATTAACAGTTGACCCATGAAGATCAAAGGACACTGGTGCAGGGCACAGGAGGGTTAGGCTAAATCATAGTCAGGAAAAATGCCAAGGTCAGGACAGGCAAAGTACATGCAGTACAGTAAATGGTCCAAGATCTGGGCAGGCAGCAAAGAGTCAATATGGGGATCAGTCGAAGGTCAGGTCACAATCCAGGGAATGGGCAGAAAGTTGCTACATCGGCAGACAACAAATCTAGCACAGCTTTGCAGGGTACTAGAGACTAGGAACGTATTGCTCACAGTGTGGGTCTGCACCATCGGGATACAGAGGCTGCCACTGTAACAGTGTGAATCTGTAACAAATAGTCTTGGGTTAATTCTAACCTTATCATGTCCATAAACAGGTGGCATACAAGGATAGAATACAGGTGTCTCCTATTTAGAGCAGTGGGAAAGGACTGCTGCTACAGCCAGTTGCCTTACAGGCAGATATAGATTTGTGAGAAGACTAGAAAGATGCCTAAGGTGTCTTATGCATTCAACATAAATAATGTAAAGACAAAAATGCAATAATAAAAAAAAATGCTGAGGGCAAATGGCAGTTTGTTGGAGCCCCGTCCCTACAAGCTGAATGTGTGATCAAATAGATGGGCATCTACGTAGTCCACAGTGAGCGGGCATCTGCACTGGCTCTGCAGTCAGGCAGAGAGGACACACTCTATGATGTACAGCCTCAAACTGTGGGGTGCCACAGGGGTCATTTTTAGGCCCTCTTCTTTTCACTATGTTTACTAATAATCTTGTGGAGACGGAGCAGAATTTTGAAATTTACAGATGATATTGTAATCAACACACAGGAGGATAATATAACAACAGAGAAATTTGGGGAAACTGTTTTGGGTGGAGACTCAGGGCAAATAAAGTTCAGTGTGAATAACTGTAAGGTCATGCACTTGGGCCGAGGGAACAAAAACTTTAATTATGTACAAAATAATAAAAAACTGGTAAAAACTGTCACTGAAAAAGACGGGGATTTTGGTAGACAATAGACTCAACTTTGGAGACCAATGCCAGGCAGCTGCTGCCAAGGCATTTAAAATAATGAGATGTATCAAAAGAGGTATAGATGTTCATGAAAAATACATCGTTTTGGGTCAATACAAATCACTAGACAGACCACATATGGAGTGTTGTGTGCAATTTTGTCCACTTGTGTAAAAGAAGGATATAGTTGAGGCCGTGTGGATGCAGAGGACGACAGTCAAGGTATTTAAGAAAATGGGTGGTTTTCAGTACCAAGCAGGGCTGTGGAGTCGGAGTCGGAGTCGAGGGGTCGGAGTCGGAGGCAATTTTGGGTACCTGGAGTCGGAGTCGGAGTAGGCAAAAAATGGACCGACTCCGACTCCTACTAGATTTAAATTGGAATAAAAAAAATTGGAATAAAAAAAAAAGCAAGTTTAAATGTCCCAATTCAGATAAAGTTATAATTAATTACTTCTCTACTGTAAGAATAAAGGCCAATGCATGCAGTGCGTCACGTTACCGCTAAACAAAGACATTAAGTGACCGTGAAGAAGCACGCTTTTCATATGCTTTACTATGCAGTTAAAGGGACACTGACAGGCTGATTTACCGGCTAAAGATATATCTGCTGGTATTCATCAGAGGATTAGGAATACAACTAGACGACTGTTACCCCCAGTTGAGGTTTACTTGTGTTTAAAAACGTTTTAATCAATATGCAAATTCTCTACCTTTGTGCCCAAGGGGCAGGCGCACATGTAGAGTACTGGCAGCACTAGACAGGACTAGGTAGCGAGGAGGAAGAGAGAAAGCTGGCACAGCCTCAGCATAGCCAGACGAGGCTGCTGCCAGCACTCTACACGTGCGCCTGCGCAGGAATTCAGCGCTCGGCTAGCCTGAAAAAAAGGCCAGTGCAGTGAATAATAACGAGGGGAACAGCGCTGGGAAGCTGTACTGGGCGCGGCTGGGCACAAAGCCGCAGGAGACGCTGCCCCATTGGGCACAAAGATAGTGAATTTGCATACAGATTAAAATGTTTTTTAAACACAAGTACAGCTTAACTGGGGTAACATTAGTATAGTTTTATTCCTAATTCTCTGATGAATACCAGTATATATATATCTTTAGCTGGAAAATCAGCCTGTCAGTGTCCCTTTAAGGAGCGGCAATACTTACACTTTCCATTGTCTTGTGGTCTGCTGTTAAAATAAATGCCCCTTCCCCTGCCCCTTCCTGGATCCTCCCACTGCTCTATCTTCAGCAGAAGATCAGCACACAAAGGAGAAGGCAGCAGCTTCTGCTCAACTACCTCTCTGTGCTAGAGGAGATTAGAAGAACTTGGTGGAACAGCTTCGCATTTGCATATTAAATACAGAGGAGTCGGAGTCGAGGAGTCGGAGTCGGAAGTTTAAAAATCTGAGGAGTCGGAGTCGGAAAATTTATCTACCGACTCCACAGCCCTGGTACCAAGACAGCTTCTTAAACTTGGATTTAGAAAAAAATGGCATAGGGGAGAACTAATTATGATGTACGTATTTGCAAATATATGGACACCGGTTGTCCACTTAAGGAAAACTCTTTAATGCTCCATACACTAGTGGTCCTCACATGCACTTAGTGCTGTATTCAGAATTGGTCCTATCAGGTATGACAGCTGAAATGATGTACAGTTGAAATGTATAAATGGATTTCTAAGCTGTGAGGAAACAGTTTCAGACACCAAGATGAAATTGAGGCTTGTGGTGTTGTGCGGTAACTGTAGACTCCACTTTGGTATTGACTTCCATCTGTCAGGAAATTGTAAAAGCAAGTGTAGCTACATGATAAGTCAGCACAGCCTTGTCCAAAAAGTAGAAAGTGTCTTTCTCAAATTCAGAAATGACTCAGTCAAGTAGTTTTCTATTTATCCAAGGGCTAGCCCATCATCCTACTGACAGACATACATGACCATTTTCCTAGAGATCTGAATGACAAAGCGACAGATTCTAAAGAGGGCTAAAGGGCATTTGCGCAGGCAGGGGCGTATCTAATGGCTCATGGGCCCTGGTGCAAGAGTTCAGCTTGGGCCCCCCTTCCCTCATTGATTTGTGTGTCTTCTTATGTGGCACAAGGGTCTTTGGGCCCCCTCAGGCTTCTGGGCCCGGTAGCGACTGCTACCTCTGCATCCCCTATAGCTACGCCCATGTGCGCAGGGGCCTCCACCACTCATGGACCTTAACTCCCATTGTCCTCTGCTACCCAGGGACTTCTATTACCTATCATACTCCACCACTTATGGACTTCTACCTCTCATTCCCTGCACTTCTTCCCTGACATGGGAGTTTGGAAAACTTTTAACAAGGTCTCCAAGAGTTCTGGGTCTTCAGAATTAGAACTCTTTTCAAGTTCGTGGCTCTGATGCTCCATCTACCTGTACTGCTAAATAGAAGAGATCTGATAGTCTGATACATGAAGAAGCTCACCTAATTATTCTCGATGCAGTAGATCCCCCATTTCCACCTTATTTCTTAAGAACTTCTGCCATTTTGGTCACATAAAGGTCAAATTGATTGTCTCTTCACTTTCTCAGGTTAACTTTTATCCTAAAGGGGTCGTTCTAAAAATATAGTTATCACCTACCAACCTACAGAGTCAGCTGTCTCTATCCACAGACTTGGCAAGAATGCTCGAGCATGATTGTCAGGGTTGTGACAGTGGGGCCTCTATCGGTCATACATACATCTTTTACACTGTGGATAGGAGATAAGGGTATTTTCTGGGAAACCCCAGTAAAATATTTTATAGGTGTAGGGCAGGCCACTGCTAATCAATAGAGGTTGTGACACATTGGGGAATATGTTGGATATTTTGGTTCTCGAGGAGATCTGTTGTCACTCAGATTGACTAAAACTGTTGGTAGGACACCTATGCACCAATAGAAGTGAGTAGGAAAAGATGGTGGACAGAACCAAGTTCCTAGATCAAAAATGCCTAAGGAAATATTTTTAAAACATATTGTGGTGGAAGAGGAAACATTAAGGTGAAATATATTTTAGATCATAAAACATATTATATATACTATGTACAAACCACAGGAAGACCACCTTCAATTCCCTCAAACAGGGGTGCACCTAGCCTTTCTGCTGCCTGAGGCGAAAAGTGAAACGGCAACCTAACCCCCCTTTTGTCCCTACCTTGTGCTGCCTGAGGCGAACGCCTTACCTGGCCTCATTGGTGCTGCACCCCTGCCCTCAACGCAAGAAAAACAAACTTGTTGTCATGACCATATGAAACGAGGATGCTACTTGACCCCACTGTTGTCAGTACAGTAAATATGGTATACAAATATTTGACTGACACGTAGCTGTACGTGCCTTTACCGATACTGTTTCTCACGGAGATAACTCTTTATGGTATCTTGTGATAGATAGACATCACATGGGAAAGTTCAGACTTTGATATTGTCCTATATGCTAAAGGATCATAAAATAATCCACCGTTATTCGTTAAGATAGGTCTTGAAGGATTACACCTTCCCATACTGTAAATATTCCAGGTGCTGCATCAGCTGCCGCCTGCTTTGGCCTACGACATGACTACGCTCAGTAAAATCAATTAGGCAACCTTGAGACACTTGACTTTAACTTCTCCAAAATATCATAGCTGGGATGACCTGAATCAGTAGGCAGTTTGATGCCTTGTGGGTTACAGCAGCCCTTGCCATAGGGTTTCACTGCTGCATGTTGTAGGTGATGTGGCACCTTACATGTGGTACTTGAAATACAGTATGAGCCATACATTAGCACTCATGACCAGACCATATAGACCCTAAATTATCACATACTTTAGGCTAACAGATTAAATGTGAAGAATTCATGCACTTATGCTTAGGATTGAGCAAAAAATACATACAGGAACATGTGATCAGTTGACCGTTGTCCAGGCTCGAGCTACACAGTTGCGTCTTATCACTTTTCTTCAAACCCATCTTCCTCTTTACAACATGACCACTGGCACCAATTAAACTTTAAAACAGGATTCCTAAAGAAATAGCTGGGAAGCAACATTTTTCTTGAATGCCCGAAGTACGTACTTTCTACACCCATGCAACAAAAACGTGCACTAGGTTGCGGACTGTCCCAGGCGCTCTCTATAAGAGAAGAGCCCCCTATACACCAAGCCCAGTCCCTTCGAACCAGAAGGCTCCTTCAAGGATCTAGGACTAGTGGCCATTCCTCAGCCAAAGATGGAGAAGCACCACTCTTTGATCTGGCTTCCCCTCCAGGTGTTGGCTAAGAGCCTTAGTCGAGGTCTGGCCTCTCCCCGGAAGGAAAGGCCAAGGGGTTTGCAGGGGGATGACACATAAGGACCACATCTATGTACATAACAGCAGAGCATCTATGGGAATCAGATGTTAGCAAATGTAAGGGATGTTCCACATTTGTAATATCTAGCTGGTGGACACTGGCCAATGAACATGTACAATAGTATAGGAAAAGAATACAAATTGCACAATACTGGTAATCATTGATCCATGTCTAGACTAATAGTAGAGTCTGGGAACATCAAAAACCCAAACTGCACAATTCTGTCTTCTGTATACCATTTGCAATGAACCAAGGAGAGCAGTGCTTGTTCTACCAGGTGGGACGAAAATAACATGAGAGACCCAGGTGACATCGCCTTAAGAAATCAGTTCAGTTACTGTAGCACAAACAGGTATTATGACATGTTAATGCAAAGTCCCATCAACAAGACACATACCACAAGTTATTACAGGCATTCCTGTCTATTTGCAGCATCTTGAACTGTACAAAGCAATATACAGTCTACCTAGTCATAAAGTTTATATGGATATACATTTAAGCTGATGTTTTCTCTACACCATGCAACAAGATATGAATAAAGCTAATCTATACTAATAAAATCCCTATGTGCATGGTGTCCGTGCGTGATTTGTCAAGTGCGCATGCGCGGCGCACAGACCAATTGGCACACACTCCAAGGACACTACATGGGCGGTATCCTATTCAGGGATCTGTGGATGACACTGAGGGGGGATCTGTGGATGACAATGAGGGGGGATCTTTGGATGACAATGAGGGGGGATCTGTGGATGACAATGGGGGATCTGTGGATGACAATGACGGGGGATCTGTGGATGACACTGAGGGGATCTGTGGATGACAATGAGGGGGATCTGTGGATGACACTGAGGGGGATCTGTGGATGACACTGAGGGGGATCTGTGGATGACACTGAGGGGATCTGTGGATGACACTGAGGGGATCTGTGGATGACACTGAGGGGATCTGTGGATGACAATGAGAGGGGATCTGTGGATGACACTGAGGGGGTCTGTGGATGACACTGAGGGGGGATCTGTAGGTGACACTGAGGGGGATCTGTGGATGACACTGAGGGGGTCTGTGGATGACACTGAGGTGGGGAGCTGTGGATGACACTGAGGGGGATCTGTGGATGACACTGAGGGGGATCTGTGGATGACACTGAGGGGGATCTGTGGATGACAATGAGGGGGATCTGTGGATGACACTGAGGGGAGATCTGTGGATGACAATGAGGGGGGTATCTGTGGATGACACTGAGGGGGGGTCTGTGGATGACACTGAGGGGGGGTCTGTGGATGACACTGAGGGGGGGAATATGTGGATGACACTGAGGGGGAATCTGTGGATGACACTGAGGGGGGAATCTGTGGATGACACTGAGGAGGGATCTGTGGATGACACTGAGGGGGGGATCTGTGGATGACACCGAGGGAGGGATCTGTGGATGACACCGAGGGAGGGATCTGTGGATGACACCGAGGGAGGGATCTGTGGATGACACCGAGGGAGGGATCTGTGGATGACACCGAGGGAGGGATCTGTGGATGACACCGAGGGAGGGATCTGTGGATGACACTGAGGGAGGGATCTGTGGATGACACTGAGGGAGGGATCTGTGGATGACACTGAGGGGGGGGGGGGGATCTGTGGATGACACTAAGGGGGGATTTGTGGATGGCACTGTTATGGGGTGGGTGGTCTGTGGATGACACATATATAACAGTGGTATCCACAGATCCCCCATAACAGTGCCATTCACAAATCCCCCCCTCCCACTCCCCCTAAAGGCTCATGGGCCCTGGTGCAAGAATTCAGCTTGGGCTCCCTTTCCTTAGTGCTTTTTGGCCAGGGGCAGGGGAGCATATAGCCTTCCTGCTGCCTGAGGCAAAAATTGAAACACCCCCCCCCCCCCATGCCAAATTCTTGACCTAACCCCTTCCCTACAACCTGAGGTGTAACTTGACCAGCATGCACTTTCTATAATACTTCTTACGCGGCACAAAGGTCCTTGGGCCTGTTAGCGACTGCTACCTCAGCTCCCTCTATAGCTAAGTTCCTGCATGTGGTGCTTATACATCAGCGGCTTTTCGTCAGAGAACCCCATCTATGACCTCCTTTTGCACTGATATGGCGCTTGGAAAAGGGTTGTCCAGAAGGGACAATTCCTTTCATTGCCGTCTATGGTTGGCAATTAGTTAAGGCATTGGTCTAAACTGGAGCAGGACCTTTAGTGTAACTAAGGAGGTTACCCCAAATGAAGTATCCATTCCCTTAGGTTAAGGTACTATTACACTAGCAGATGTCCTACAGATCACGATAAATGATCAAAGATGTAGCGTCTCATTAGCGACAAAACTTTTTCTTTATTATACGCATCATCAATCGTTGGTACCTACGATCGTCTCTCATTTGTTTTTAAATCGTTCGTTGCTATTACATGTAAAGATGGTGGACGGGTTCTTGGTCAAGAGGTTCTTCAGGTGGAATAAAAGGTGTGACAATGGATGGCGTTGTGGTGACGGGTGTATACCGCCTGATAACCACCTACTGTACCACCCACTGTATGTCCCATTCCCCATCCGGTTACGTACTTCTATTTCACAGTAGCCAATGGAAAAAAAAGCATGTACATTTCAAAGACACAACTATTGCCACTCCGCCCAAGCTACGCAGCGGTCGTTAGCGACTAGACGACTACATACTAAACGGACGAATCTATTAATGATAAACGATAATTTTATAGCATTCTGAAAGATCCCGACAGACAAGACTCATCTCTCATCTTTCAAACCTTCAATTTCCCCTCCAATCACTTCAGGGAAAATGATAGAATACATAGCATCTACTAAAATCATCAGAGTCCTCCAGAGTGAGGACTACTTCTATAACAACCAATCTCCCAACTCCCATTAGGACATATGACTGTCTTAAAGTTTTTAAATTGCCATGAGGCTTTCATCTTAGATAAGTGATACAAAGAGGTACAAAGACTCCTCATTACATTTCGATACTACTACTGTTCGATACTATGGATGATACCCACATTGCTCTACTTTTATGGATCTCGCATTTTAGGCTTGATATGTTAATAGATCAGCCAATGGGTCAGTTTTAGGTCGTGGATGTTCACATTACCATCATGATATCTACTGATGTTGACTACTAAAATATCACTTGATCACATGTATCTTGAACCTGGTCCCAAAGTCACATTATTTATAGTGTTCTTATGTTATCAGTAAATATGAAGGCTCACTTGATTGAAGAAATGTTCTGCAAAGCACAGTAGAACTTGCTGATAGCAGAGCAGACACAATATATCTAGAGATGTCCTGACTTTCAGGTCAGGTGCTGTACAAGTGACCTTCTGTAGGGAGGAACATAGCCATGGTGGAGACCAGAGTATCCCCGAGCTGGTGTATTTATGTTAGTGGCCTTCATCTATTCCGAAACTACAACTCCCATTATGCTCTGACAGCTGCAGGATATCTTTTATAGTTTTCTGAATAGTTAAATATCAGGATGATCATGCTTGGGCCTTAACTTAAGCAGAAATCCAGGAATGCAATTATGAAAATCACAAAGTTGCCCAGCCTTGTGGAGTCTACTGTAGTCTACTGAATCTCTTACAGGCCCTTCCTGTTTCATATAGATGATATGAAGATAATTCTGTTGGCAACCAATAATATCTGCTTATACCTGAAATAGGCTGGATTTTGCTCAGAGCTTGCGACATACTGCATGCTGCTGCACACTGCACAGTTTCCAGCATCTTGTGTGTCTTTTCATCTCTCCAGCACCCTGCTCAAAATTTTTGAATTATCTATATAACTTCTCTTAAATATCATCTGGTCATATTTCCCTATATATTGATACCTGTGGAAAACCTCAAGGAATGTGTAGCTAGCAGAGCTACTGCCTGCAGACAGGGATTTCTACAATCATGGTGGCAGATGTTGGTTAATATTCTTCTAAAGTTAAAGGGGTGAGCAAGTGTTGATTACAAATATGGCGTCCACGTTCACTTCTATGGGACAGCTCTGTCTGTAGTATTCACTTGAACAGACCATCTCATTGAAGTGAATGGGGACTCCATACTTGTACTTGCAGTGGCGAGCAGGTAAACAGAGTAGAGAATGAAGTGCTCGTATGAGCACTGCCTTCTCTTCAAACAGCTGATTGGTGAGGGTGCTGGGTGTCGGACCCCTGCCGATCTGAGGATAGGTCATCAATAGTAAAAGTAAAAAGCGGACAACCCCTTTATGTGTTCCTGGAAGACTCTCTTTAAAGAGGACCTATCACATCCTTCAAAAAAGGCAGGCACTCAAGAACTTTGGCTACTGATATGCTATTGAGGCCATGCAGTGGGTGATCTAGTGGGGAGACAATACTATGACGTTTTCTGTGCTGATTGGACAGTTCGCTACCCGTTAAGAATCAGCACCAGAGACTTTTCCCTTGGCCTCAACACTCTAATGGGAGTCACAACTACCAGCAATCATGGCTCAGGAATGGGGAGCCAAGGGAAAAAAACTGTGGCAGAATGGGAGCAGTGTCTACAGTTAGGTTGACGCTGTTGATGGACATGACTAGGGTTGAGAGAACTTGTGTTTTAAGTTCGGCATCCGAAGTTCGGGTTATGGAAGAATCCCGGTATGGATTCCGCTACCACGGACCATTATGGAATTTTGAATACATAAGGGGATTCTTCGATGAAACCAAACATTGGATAACACTAAGGACCTGGGGTGACGTCACTGTTATGTGATCAGTGCAGGGGGCATGGCTCAGTACTGGATTGGATAAGAGGTGGTAAAGGGCCTGGTATCATGTGACATGAGGGGCGGAGCTCCTGTGCTCTGTGTGGAGGAGAAGAAGGAAGTAGAGTAGTGAAAGGCGGTTGCTCAAACTTGTTTCTTTGAAGTTCAGTGTTCGGGTTCATTGAAGAATCCCCTTATGGATTCAAAATTCCATAATGGTCCGTGGTAGCGGAATCCATAACGGGATTCTGCGATAACCCGAACTTCGGACGCCAAACTTAAAACACAAGTTCGCTCAACCCTAGACATGACAGGTCCTCTGTAATAATGTCTTTATTTAGTACCGTGAGTCCACAAGGGTGGACGTTCATTAAAAGTCAGATGGATGTTCATTAAAAGTCATCAGAAGTATGTGTCTGAAAAGGGAAAGTAATACTACAGACATATAAATCAACATACACCCACGGCTGCCATTTAGAGGGACAGACATATCTAGCATGATGGAATTTTTTGTGTTTTTTTGGCAGCTCTGAACCCTGCTCTTTCAATTTCTGTTGTCAGGAAGCATCGTAATCAGCTGCTCGATATTTTATCATGTTCACACCCAGTGTTTACAATGTCAGTATGAAAGTGAAAACTAAATGGAAATTCACAGAAAAAGTCGCAATACATATACAGAGCAAAGAACTTTCAGAACAATCACACAACAGGCTGGTATAGGTTACAGAGCCTACATTTGTATACATTCCCCTTCTTGTCATTATGTCTTATGTTCCTAACACTCAGTGGGTGACAACCACTCTTGATAATGATTCTAGGGTTGTGGTATCTAATCTGAGGAACTCATAGTTGCCTACTTTGACCTGCTAGTATGTCCTGCTTCTTATTCTATCGGCCACAAACTGCCCTTGAATAAGTGTATAGCATACTAATATAAACTAATATACAGAAGATAGCTGTATTCGAAGGGGAAAATGGGAACTGCTGGCAGCGCTCCGAGGAGAAGATCCAATGAGAGATCAGAAGATAAGTTTATTGGTGGAAAACAACACTTTTGGGGATTGCACTAAATTACTGATCCTTTTGTCAGGTAAGATACATCATGATCCTCTTCCCTCTCATGACCCTTTACAAAAACTAGTACACCAGACCAAAAGGACCAGAACTTCACCAGCACTCATGATATACCCAACGCCCTACGATTTACTACAACCAGACTCTAGACCCATGATATCCTAATTTCAGCATGCAGAGCATGCAGTACTGAACAGTTTCCAGGCAATTCTTAGATCCTAACTTGTACAAATTCAGGGGAAGCGAATCAAAGGATGACATGTGGTGGAACAGTCTGCACTTCTAGGAAAATAGGAAATACTGATATAAATATGTATTCTTGTGTTTTTACATTACGTAGCTGTATAGATACTAGTTTTGAGCCAAACTGGTTTATATTGCTATCAGTGGTTGTCACCCTTAAGAAATATCAGAAATGGACAAATGAAATATTCAAAGACCTCAAATGTAAATTTTCGGTAATTCTTGATTATAAGGTCCACAGGTAAGTATGAGATTGAGCATAAGCACATGGAGAGTAGGATGGAGCACACATATCTCCCATGGACTTTACTGTTTGTACATAGTCATTTTTCGTGTTGATGCTCCTTATAGGAAAACATCATCCCGCTGGCCAACACAAGATGTTGCTATCATTTTCCCCTATGTTTATAAGAGGAATTTTGGACCATTCCCAATGATGTTCTTGGTTTCAGAGGGCAATACACAGGGTTCTTGGAAATCATTCTTCTCAAGGGTGTCTTCAAAAGTTAAGGATTCAAGGGAGTGTGATGGAACGTGGTTTAGAATACCAAAGAAATAGGGTGCAGCCGATGAAAAGACTTAACGGTGAGTGAGATTAGGGTTGTGAACAGAACTTAAGGTCTTGGCTAAGTTGCAACTGAGGAACGTTCAGGCATGAGAATTTTAAGGATGGAGGACTTTTATAGGGTTTGGGTCTGATTCAATGAAGTAAACATAAGCAGATGACCTACAGGAAAGGTCACAAGATCATCTTAGGTGGCATTCTTACTAAATCCAGAAACAAAATACGACTGTGAAGAATTATACATCAAGGGGTTGTCTGGGAGATACAACTCAAAGAAAAAAGGTAAGAATAGCATAGAAAAGGGAAGAGGCACTCCTGGTGCTTCCGGGGTTCCCACTGCCCTCTACTCTGCCTGTGTTAAAAGGGAGCAGGAAATGGAGAATAGTGGGGACCCAGAAATCAGCGTAATACCTGTTCAGTGGTTGTATCTAATGTTGGAGCTTGGTTCAAGTCAAGTAAATGGGTCTGAGTTTTAAGTCCAGGAGAAACATCTACATGGAATTAGTATGTTCTCCTTGTGTTTGCATGGGTTTCCTCCAGACACTCCTGCACTCTACAAACATACTGCTAGGTTAATTGATGAAGACTGATGAAGTTGGCCTTCCTGTGTGTCTGTAATAGGGAAATAAGATTGTAAGACCTATAAGGATAGGCCTTAGCTCTGCAGTAACCCTCTCCGTCCACCACACAGTGGATAGATCTGTGTAGTTCTGGCACCGGACCTACTCACAAACAGCTGAGATGCCAATTGTTAAACCCTGGAGAACCCCCTTTAACCAATTTTCTAAAACATTTAATAAACGCTCGAAGATATAGCTGTCCTTCCAGAACCAAAATGTTATTGATGAGACTATTTGACATGACACCTTTCTGTAAAGGATCTGTACACACTATTAAACTTAGATGCATCTGTCTGAATGGCAAACCTATTAGATCAGGCATCCAGCTTGGTAGGGTTGATCATGCTGATAAAAACAATACCCTTAATATGACATTCCATTGCTGATAAAACTGCATTTTTCTTCATTTAAATGAGCTTACTGGAGCACCGAGGGACTGGCCAGAGCTCTCAAAGCACTAGTTTATAACACCTCCCAGCTTT
Source organism: Bufotes viridis (assembly GCA_033119425.1). Classification (NCBI taxonomy): domain Eukaryota; kingdom Metazoa; phylum Chordata; class Amphibia; order Anura; family Bufonidae; genus Bufotes; species Bufotes viridis. The sequence goes on along the minus strand of CM065599.1, from coordinate 54,572,120 downwards.
AGTCCCTCCACCCTTCCTCTGGATCGACAGGGCTAGATATCTTGGCTCTTGCTCCCTTGGTTTAAATCAAATTACAAGCTGTAATAGCAACATATGAGTGACCATACAAGGTAAAATGGACAACACATATGTGGAGGATAGGGCTGATGTGTATTTACTATAAGAGACCAGTAAAGCTGCTTCTGGTGCACTTCTCACCACAGACTGGAACACCCATCTTACTGTCCTACTCTCCCAGTCTAGATCATTTTGAGAAATGTCAGTTCAGTGACTCCGCTGCCCACCGAGCTGTCTAACCTTTTTCTGCCCCCTCTAGACTTCCACTTCATATATTAAGAATGCCTTGTAAACCATTTACCATTGGTCTCAGGGCCAATTGCTTGGGAACATACAGTGCAGTTATGAGATGAGAGGTCCCGGCACTTGTTGGAGAGCAGCGGGAGATCCAATGAGCAAGTGCCAAGACTGAGAGACAGGGTGCGGGTAAAAGAAGATAGGGCCAGATAAGATATGTTGCTCTCTCAGTCCATAGCAGGGGGGAGAGACAGAAGCTCAAGGGGTGTTAGGAACTGGTGCTCCGAGAGCTCTGGCCAGCCCCTCAGTGCTCCAGTAACCTAATTTGCATGTGAATATAAATGCAGGCTTATCGGCAATGAGGCAGAAGATTGCCAAATTACAGGTATCATTTTTATCAGCATGATCAACCCTATACCAGACTATATGCCTGGTTTATTAGGGTTCATCAGGCTTACAGATGCTCTTTAAGAATTTGTGTAATTAAGTGATTTTTTAGTCTTCTGGTATCATTCTTTCCATCTGGGGGCCTCTTTGCTATATGAGCTCAGTTGCAAATGCAACCTCCTCAGGCCCTTTTGCTTCATTACTGGTAGAATACAAATGTTGTAAAACACTTAATATAAATTTATATTTCCATATTACATATGTCCTATTGTCCATTGAAGGTTAGCTATAGAAGGGCCTCTGGAGGATGGCATTACTAACATAATGTACTGTTCCCATAGTCCATTCCTTTGGTCAGCATGTTGACCACAGGGACGCAAGAGAAGTTATTTCTATCACAATGACATGGGTGCGAATGAGCAGAGCTGCTCCACTGTTGGATCATATTTGTAACCCAATCCCATGAGCTAACGGGAAGCCTTACGAAGAGAAATATAGGAGATTTGCTGGCGCCCGATGTAATACGAGCCAAACTATCAATAGTTCCCACAGACGTTCAGCATCAACAACTGGGACTCGAAGCGTCGGTGTATTTATAGTTGCGTGTATGAAAGGTCCACAAGGATGTGTCAGCATATTAGGGTCATGATTGATACTCTGCTAGACTGCTACATTAGGACCTACATGTTGGAGCACCAGCTAGGGATATTGGGAAACACACAGTTATTATTACAGGTTTTATGGTTACAGGAGATAGCATCCGGTTACCTAAGACGACTGAATATTGAATGTATAATCTGATCATATTTAACCCAAATCAATTAACCAGCAGGCTAGCCTAAAGGATCAACCAAAGTAGTATATCAGTTACGGGTAGTTATAAACGTAGTCAAGATATTAAAGACTAAACAAATTGATTGTACCTTGGCGTATAGTCCTGATTAAAAATCTCCTAAAGTTTGTATATATAGTATATATATATATATATATATATATATATCTCTCGCATGTGGACCTATCTGTTTCCATGGCTACAGACTACAAACAACTTCTGTGTAGTCTGATCCTTCAGCCATATATTAAGTTAGCCATACATATTACATTAGAAGGCTTGCTTGGCTGACAGCTATCTCTCCCAAACTCTCCATATATATGCCTGCTTGGCAAAGCATGCATGTGTTTTACATGAGAAATTTTTGACAGCAACTTATGTCCCTAAAAACAATCTCCCCCAAAGTCAGCCGGTGAAGCTGAAATCGTAAGGTTCAGCCGACATTTGTCTAATGTGTATGGCCAGCTTAAGTCTCTTTGATCTTCTACTGTCTGTTGGTCAAAAAGGGAGAGCGGCGTAGCACATGACTGCGCAGTTTGTTTGTAGTCTGTTACCATAGAGACACATAGATCTGCATCAGAGCTGTAGATACAAAACAGTAGGGGAATCTGTCATCAGGACTATTTGCAAAGGTCTGTCATATTTTATTATAAATGCACTGGAGCCATACAAATGGTTGTAAAAGTACACATACACTTTAAATACAGTCAATTAGTGCAGCGCTCACCAGTGTGTAATCCTAGGAAGCAAGGATGCAGCCTGGACTTGGCTGTGAGACAACTTGAAGGCGGTAAAGTCTAGCTTCCAATAAAACAGATGCTTTATTTTTGTTGCGGTAAAATCCAAGTACAAGATTACATATAAAGTCTACGCGTTTCGGACCACCAAATCTCGGTCCTTACTCATGACATTCAGTGTTGCGGGTGATCCACTCCCTATAACCATGCAATGCACCAATCACATCATGATTTGAAACATCACATGGTCCATAAGGGTAAGGAACCCACAAAACATGGAAAAAGTATATATATGAAAGACACCAGATTAAAAAACATATAAACAGACAACCTTATCGATATTATAAAATCAAATCATATTTCTTATTCAGGCCTGTGGGAAAACAGCTGCCTAGTTCAAACATCCAGTATGCTTCTCGGCTTAGAAGTTTTCGTTTATGGTCTCCACCCCTTACCCACCTTTGTTAACGGTGGCAAAACGCAAACTCGCGGCAGAGACATTCCGGGTCTTGTAATGGGGAATATCTGTGTTTGCGCACCCTAGTCTTGATCTGTTTTGTGGTGCATCCTACATATTGTACTGAGCACTCCTTACAGGTGAGTACATATACTGCATACTCAGTATTACGATTTATATATTGTTTTATCGCATGGCTTCTGCCATTAGCTGTTGAAGTCACCGTCTGACAAATAGACATATATTCGATCTGTACTCACCGCTTCCTGGTCCTCGGCTCGGCTGTGACCTCACACTGTGCGCTGCACCTGCGATACACAGCCGACAGCAGGATGAAGAGGATCGCGATGATGAGAAGTGGTGGCGTGCAGGAGAGGTACGTCTTTTTTTCTTTTATTTGCGCTGATGGCTAAAGGCTGACATGGGGGGCTGATGGCTAAAGGCTGACATGGGGGGCTGATGGCTAAAGGCTGACATGGGGGGCTGATGGCTAAAGGCTGACATTGGGGGCTGATGGCTAAAGGCTGACATTGGGGGCTGATGGCTGAAGGCTGACATGGGGGCTGATCTGAGGCATTGGGGGTTATATAGAGTTATATATTTGAATATGCACCTTGTGTTTTGTTATGCGCATTAATCAGTCAGCGCCGACCAGCACCCTCTAAGCCCCTTCCCAGAACCCCCCACCCGGGCCCTGGGGAAATTGTCTTGCGTTAAACTGGTCCTTGGTGCAAAAAAGGTTGGGGACCACTGCCCTACAGGACAGCCAAATAGGTTTGAAGTTTTAAGTCATACCCTTTAAAAAACACTGAAATATTTTCTAAAAATTCATATTTTTCTGTAAAAATTTATTCCATTGGTGGGAACTTTTTAGTTTCGAAAATGTCCTCGCCCAGTATTTGCATGTTTCCACAGCACAATGACAAGATGAACTGTCGATAACATCTGACAGAAATACAGATAGAGGGTTAATGTCTTGATATTTTCCTCTTAAAGCATTTTTTTATATAAAATATAGAACCAGTTCCTTGTAACATTCATATAGGACTCTACAACAGCCCAAAAAAAAAGAAAAAAACAGGAAGAATTCCCTTTCGCACAGTGCGCCAGTGACATGTAACCAGACCCCTATTGGCATGCACATGTGAAATATTAATCCAGAAAGCACAGAAGGCTCCTTCACTGTGGTTGGATTCTCCGTGGATGAAAACAATTATGTCATCCTACAGAAATGGCATTCTAAATTAAGAGACTTTCAAGTGGTTTCTCGAGTAAGATCTCAAATACTAGCGCAGAGGAGAGGGGGAGAAGTATTCCCGGCACATGAGTCCAAAACAATCCCCCTTAAAATACAGCCTTACATGGTCAAGTACTGATAAGCATAGCTTTCAGAAAACATGGAAGGAGGCTGCTAAGAGTTTAGCTCTGCTGACTTCGATCCATAACTCATAAATCTACCGGTATGTCCCACCACAGAACCAGGGCGTACATAAATGGGAGTAGATTGCGTAGGAAATATGTGGACCATATTTGATGCTAGTCCACATCTTCATCCATTTGCCTAAGACAAGATCTGATCTCTCCGACAGGGAATGTAAATAGTGGTAGTACTCCCAACCGTGGTCACATATTCAGATGCAGATCTTTCAAAAACCATGCAAGGAGACATTAGGTCTGTTCGGTGTTTACCTCGGCCACTTTTTAGGTCTTATCTAATTGGTCTGACAAGGGTTACATAAATGAGGGCTCAATAGAAATAAGAGCTTCTCCTTTATGTTAATTTACCTATTCAAATCTATCGGAATTTATGATTGTTCCTTCTATCCCTTGTAGGACTTAGAGAATGGTAGAAATGAACTTTTCCCAGCTCTCCCTTTATTACTAGTTAATTATACCCTTCACAGGTCCCCATAACGGACAACATATAAACAGCAATACTTCCTTGTAGATTGCAATTCCATATGTACTTCCTCATGGAGCAAATTCCATAGGAGGACAATAACTCTCACCATCCTTTGTGTTGTGGGCAGAAACGCATTAGAGGATGAGGAGAACATTTCCACTCTATCGTATAAATACTGGAGAGCTTCATATCCATGGATCTGTATTGTAGTTTTTACCCTTGAGTCATCTTGCTTCAAAGTCAGAGACTTGTGCTGCCAGACAATAGCCTTGTCTACTGAGCCACCATATTTAGTTGTCACCATGGTCAGATTTTATTTATATGAGTTTGCTGACTTTCTTCCTATGTTCTTACGCATTGGTGACCATCTTGTTTGACAGCATATCGAAATGTTGACCCTCACCAAGCTTTACATCATATATTTTCACAATGTCTGCCATACTTTACCTAAGGATACATAAATCTGCCATTGAGGCCTTCATATCCATTTCGTGGTCTAAAACTCTGCATTGAGGACAGTTAGCTCTTTGCAGAAATGAACAGCAGTGCCTTGTTTACCAGAACCCAAAGCTGAATAAAGAAATCATTAGCAGGAATGTTTCCATTCTGGGCAGTAATTCAGAATACCTACAGGGAAAAACAGACCGTCAGCGCATGAGGTAATGATCAACAACAGATTGAAATTCCTAGTTCAAAACATTCCAGTAAAAGCAAAAAATTGAGACTCCGAATCACAGCCAAAAATGATATTATCTGATGTACATTTTTGAATACTTTTCAATGTGTGCTTTGAGTCATTCTCCTCCTGTAGGACCCGTTTTGTTCTACTCGAACCTAGGTTTCTTAAGGTGCATTTTAGACAGCCTTAGAATCAGGCAGATTCCCGACAATCTGCCCTTGTAAATGTGCCGCTGATCACCCGATAAAAGAGAAAAACTCTCATTCATCGGGTGATCCTGTCGTTCATGCATGCACCACTGATCATAGTTTCTGGGCAGCAGACTGTGTGGTCTAAACTGCGATCTGCACAGAAACCATGAATCTGTATGAGGACGAGGGATTGAAATAGCGATCCCTAGTCCTCATACTGTGAAGGAGATCGCTTCTTGTAAATGCAGCGGTCTCCTTCACTAAACCAGCAGAACGCTTCCTTCCCGGCAGAATCGTTCCATCTAAATTCACCATCACGCTTGGGAGCAGATTAGAATGCTCTGATCAATCCTCTGATTTCACTGTTCCTCTAACATCTTCAAGGCATCGAATTCCAGAGCTAGCAAAGCAGACCCACAACATTATGGATCCTCCACCATAATTTACTGTAGGTCGTTTGCACTTTTCTTGATAGGCCTCATTTCGTCATCCATAAGCACTGGTTTGCGTTGCCAAAGAGCTCTAGTTTGGTTGTATTTGTCCATAGAACATTTTCCCTGAAGGATTGTGGCTTGTCTACGTAACCTTCACCCAAGTTAAGTTGCTCTTTAAGCAGTGGGGTCGTCCTTGGCCTTCACCCCCTAGAACCCGGTTTTGTTCAGTGTTTGGTAGGAGTTGATATCATTCCAGATGTCTCCAGCTTAGCATGAAGTTCTTTGGATGTCAAATGTTGTTTCATTCATACATTTCCCAACTTTCGTACTGTTCCCTCATCAATTTTCCTCTTTCTACCACTGGAATTTCTGGATTCTCTGGACTATTATATGGATCTTTTCACCATGTCCTAGAAGGTTCTTGACTGTTCCGTGAATAGCAAACCTCTTCATAACATTTCGAACTGTTGAAGATAAGATAGTCTTGTACCCCTAAGACTGCTTGTGTTGGGTGATAATAGCATTTCTGGTCTGCTCAGACAGCTTTTTTGTCTTTGCTATAATGAACAAGGAACAGGGAATAAAACTCAAATCTTTAAATATCAAAGCCACCATTCATGGGCTAATTAAAGTTATGTTAGCACTGACAAGATGGAGACAGCCAAGTCTAATTTTGAATTAATCAGAAGTTCGTCTGATTTTGCCCTTTGTTTCAAACTAAACCAAGGTTGCCATTAATTACATCCTGGCATCATTTTAAATTTTGTATCCTTTTTTCCTTCTAAGTTTTGGTTATTTTAGGGTTTTGTGCATTTCAGGATGAAATGTAAGTTTTTATATGTACAATCGGTTTAATGAGAAACATTATTTTTGGAGATATTTTACATGTTGTACTTAATATTCAAGGGTGCCAATAATGTTGACCACAACTGTAAATGTGATGGTTAGGGCCAACACTGGACCACAGAATGGTACAAACTAGAAAGAGCTGGCTTCATGGTCTATGGCCAACTATAACAACAGCCTGTCTGGTTGGTTCTCCTCGGCAGTGGAGCTTGACCTGCTACAGATCTGGCCGTCTATGCCGATACTGTATATACAGATAATTTAGGTGGGTGCTGACTGCCTATATCTGCCTATAACAGACACAGTCACTTGAGCTTCATACAAGCATCATTGGGGCCTTTTTCTTCCAATCAATCACAAAGATATCGGATGGGAAGGTTTCCCTCTTAACCCCAATGCGAGTCGCCACTACAGTTGACCTTGGTGGTACAGACTGCAAAACTAAAACAATCAAATATGAGATGTAGGTTTGGTTAGGTGATTCACGCTCAAGACATTACATTACCCTGGTACTTATCCATGCAAGATAAGATACAAAGGACAGCTAAAGCTGAAAGTGAAAATGTTAAATGTTTGATTTACCTTCGTATGTAGAACCGAGCATACACATGAGATAATTGTTGGCTGAAAGCTTGCTTTGGCTTTCCCAATCCCTCCATACATATGCATGCTAGGACAAGCATGCAAGTGCTGTGAAAAGGAGAGTGGAGGAAACCAGTGTCAGACTCCCTATTCCCTCCAAACACTTTTGGCAATGGCTTATCTCCCTGAGAACAAAAGGATTGAGAGTGTTGAAATCCAGCATGTCTGACCTTTCTCTAAACCCGAATCTGCCGTCAGTCAAAATACTGTGCGTCTAATTTTATGGACAGCTTTGGTCCGAGATCTAAGTGTTTTGCATGACTACATTGAGCGTTCATAGAACACAAATCATCCTGGTAAAATAGACATGGCTGGTCATCAACACAAAACATGCGTTTCTTTAGCCTCTCATAAAGCTCTTTTTGATCCTTAGTCACAAACCAAGGAAAGTTTACTCGTGATACACTGGAGGAATGATGTCGCCACAAGCCTAGACTCCAATGTAAAATATGTGACAAGGCTGGCATCCTTCTAATATCATTGTCTTCTTATAAGGTTGGGCAACATCATGCAAGGGCCTGGGAGCGATGGCTACCTCTGCATCCTTTTTAGCTATGCCCCTGCATGGGACTATGAAGCTTTGTGGAACAAAACGTCTTTTAAATTCAATTCAGTATCCATCATTCTCTATACATTGCACTGGATAACAACAAAATTTGCTCTGTTTTGTCAGTTGTTCACATTTTGGTATTTTTTTTACTGTTTTTACTGTAAAATCAAGGTACAGAATCTGACTGACATGTAATAGGAGGGACTTTCACTGTGGGTTTTCTGGGGATTTTGGCCAATTCGTTATAAAAGAAGCAGACTATATAAGGTGTGGCCATGGCACCCTGTTTAAGAAGTCCCACTCGTTCATGCCAAAACTATCAGTTTAAAGAGGACCTTTCATGGGTCCAGATATTATAAAATAAGTAGGGGGTTGTGTAGGGCATAGTGCAGGCATGTAAGATCACTTACTAGTTTATCTGTCCGGCGCTCCGTTCCCCCGCTGTGCCCCCCTTTTACTTTTCCCACCTGGTATGGAAATTAATATCACCGGCACACGGAGGAGGAGACTGCCCTGTTTCTCAATGGGTGTAACCTTCTCCATGGCTGTAGTGTGGTCCAATTACAGTGGCGAGCGTAACAGCCAGGGTGAAAAAAAAGAGGCCACCTTCTGCCTGGCTGTGACGCTCTCCGCTGTGACTGGACGGCGCTACAGCCAGGGAGAAGGAGACGCCTATTGAGAAACAGGGCAGTCTCCTTGTCCTTGTGCCATTAATATTCATTTCTATACCAGGCGGGAAAAGTAAAAGAGGGGCACAGCCGGGGAACGGAGCGCCGGACAGATAAGCTAGCAAGTGATCTTACATGCCTGCACTATGCCCTACACAACCCCCTACTTATTTCATAATGCCTTGAACCATGAAAGGTTCTCTTTAAATGGGCCAGAAAAAAAGGAATGCACTTCCTTGAAGCATCTGAGATATACGAAATGGAAAGACTGTGAGAGAGGAAGCCTTGGGGTGAAAACTGAGGAGAAGAATAGTCAGATCTCCAGAGAGTTGCATGGAGTTTAAAACATTTCTATACCAGGTATATTTGGAATTCATAAAACTGTTTGTTCATACACCTGAGATGGTTCTAAAATTCCCATGATGTAATGGGTAAGATTATAAGTCACGCAGCAAGTTTATAGAATACTGTATTTTATTATGAAGGTGGGTCATTTCCACTGTGTAAAAGAAATGGAATCTCAAGAGCTTAGAAATTTTTAGAATTTTCATTGTTGTCTTAAGTTCCCTTTTCTGAAACAGAAAACACGTCTGGTACCGCACCACTAACGTGCAGTCAAAGCCAAAAAGTACCAAAAATTCCAATGACTTTCCGATGTCGATATTGGTTCAGAATTTCCCAGTTACATCTTAAAGCAAACAGAATAAAATATAATTACAAGAACTGTAACCTCTCGAAAACTGTCTGGCTCCTGTAAAAACCTTTTAATTGCGATCAAAGTTCCAATAGTCCTCCTAGCTTCCCCCATCTTTAAAAGTTTTTTCTGCAGCAGAAGACTCATACTTACCTGCTCCGTATCACTCCAGTAACCCATGATGCCTTTTCTCTCTCCATCTTCCATCCACGACACGATTTACATCTAGCTAGCTATACATGGTCATATCCACCACTCCAGCCAATGACTTGCTTCAGTGGTTATGTGGCCACAAGCAGCACGTCACTGCTGTAGCCAGTCATTGGCTGGAGCGGTGCACGTGACTGTGCCCAAAGCTAACCCGATATAAACAGTAACAGGACCGGAAAATGGAAACAGTGGAGGCAGTGCAGACGACTGGACTGGCATGGAGCAAATAAGTATGAATCATCTGTTTCAGGCTTCTACTACATCTCTTGACTGATAACATTGTGGATCCTGTAAAGTGGGGAGCCATGTGTAGGTTCATACCATCCACAGGAAATTATTTGTCAACCCAAAGCGGTCTACTGCCCCCCATTACTCAATTTGTGTGACCTTTTGGAAAGTCTATTGTTTACTCAAAGTCGGTGGTAGGGCCTGAGGTGTGGTCCAATCCAAAAAGTCATTACTGAAATAATTTCAAACACCTGGAATGAATTATACATCATTTTATAAACCATTTAACCCATAATTTTCCTTACATCTTCTGACCTGAAGGAAACAATGTAAAATAAAAATAAAAAAATAAAACTCCGGAAGATGGCAGCTTGGCTTGGAGTCAAATCGAAGACATACCATCTTCATGTAAAGGTGGTGATGATCAATAATTCAGCCTTTACAATGAATAATAAGTAACTAAATGGGCCCACAACAGAGTCAACAACCCTTGACCCATTGGGCAAGCAGAAAGTAGTGGCCTACAGACGTATAGTGGTCTTCTGTTGCTCTTGATGGCTATGCAATGTTAAGGTGCCTACACACTTTTGGCCAAAGCTAGACAACTATAATTCCCAACTCCCTCATACTTATGCTTGCTCGATTTGCCCCATTCTTTTTTTGCTCAACACACTCCCATATATCATGGTATGTATGGGCAGCTAAAAGTTGACCAAAGTAGCTCCTGACAATGTTTTACTGTAGACAACAGGCTAGCTGAGACCAGGAATAATCCAAAAGATAAGTGTCTAGTGAGTGTATCTTCCATTAAAACATTGCAACTAAGGGTCCTTTCACACTGGCGTTTTTGTTTTCCGGCATAGAGATCCGTTGTCGGGTCTCTATGCCGGAAAAATCCTGATCAGGATTATCCCAATGCATTCTGAATGAAGAGAAATCCGTTCAGGATGCATCAGGATGTCTTCAGTTCAGGACCGGAACGTTTTTTGGACGCAGCATGCTGCGCTTTTTGTTTCGTCCAAAAATCCGGAACACTTGCCGCAAGGCCGGATCCGGAATTAATGCCCATTGAAAGGCATTAATCCGGATCCTGCCTTAAGCTGAACGTCGTTTCGGCGCATCGCCGGATCCGACGTTTAGCTTTTTCTCAATTGTTACCATGGCAGCCAGGACGCTAAAGTCCTGGTTGCAATGGTAAAGTGTAGTGGGGAGCGGGGGAGCAGTATACTTACCATCTGTGCGGCTCCCGGGGCGCTCCAGAGTGACGTCAGGGCGCCCCATGCGCATGGATCACGTGATCGCATGGATCACGTGATCCATGCGCATGGGGCGCTCTGACGTCATTCAGGAGCGCACAGACTAAGTATACCGCTCCCCCGCTCCCCACTACTACTATGGCAACCAGGACTTTAATAGCGTCCTGGCTGCCATAGTAACCTGAAAGCATTTCTAATGCTTCAGGCGACTTGCGTTCTGATGGATCCGGCTGGACGGAAGTGCCTGCCGGATCCTCAGAACGCAAGTGTGAAAGGACCCTAAGGACACATTGTGTACAGTTCTTTGTTTAAAAGTTTGGAAATAAAGCTTGCAATGTTTGAATGGAAGAAACGCTTGCTGGACAATTTTCCTTTGGATTATTCCTGTGGTTGCTTCACCTGGAGTCGGCCCAGTGATGTCTTATGCAGAGTGTATCAATGTGGAGATGGAAAGAGGAGGTGAGCTGTGAACTGTTTTGCTTCATATCAGTGGCGGAGACCAGGCCTTAGTTCAATAACGAAAAAAATTGAATTATTGAGAATGGGCTCATTAATCCTAGGTTTTGTGGGTATTACAAAATGGACAAAAATGATAGACGTCTTGTAAAGGAGAGTTAAATATTTGGGTGACCCATAGACAATGGGCACCATAATGGTAGCAGAAAAGCTATGAAAACATCTAATACTTCAAGTAGCGTAGCAAAATTGGATCTTATGTCTTCAAATAAAATAAAAATTCCCACAATTTTTTTTTTTTTTTTTTACAGGGGTTGGCAAGATCATGTACAACATAATTTCTAATGTTCCTGTTTAACCACATTGTGGGTTGCGTTTGCATACTTTAAATTAGCGGCTTTAAATTAGGAAGGCTTAAAGACGAAATCCACCCAAGATGCAAAGTAATCTGCAGCTGCTGAAAATGTCAATCAAAATAGAAGTTTTGATTTTGGACAATGCAAATTTTTGATCTATAGGCAGGTTCCAACCCCCCACGACTCCTTACAAAATCATCAAGAGTCAAGTGCAACTTTTTTTAAAGTTTCTACCAATTTCTCTTTGAATTCTTAATGTGAATTTTTTTTTTACGTTAAAAGCCAAATTGGAAAAAAAAAATCTAAAGACACAAATAAACCCTGTTATGTTGAATGTCCCCATAGTAACATGGGCGGCGAAAACGTATTTTATATCACGTTTCATATCCTGGAAAACATTTACAAAGGAAAGACATTTTTTCCAAATGATAAAATCTCAACTGAATTCCAAACTTACTTGAAAACAGTGAACAGTTTATTTTACAATATACGCCGTATAATAAAGGCAGGTTGGCACCAGACCAGGATATTACACCTGGCCAAATGGTCAGGGCCTCAAAACTCCCTATGTCTATGAACGTCCATGTTACCCTACTGTGTACATGTAGTAGGCCCTGTCCTACTAAAATAAAAGGAAGGCAATCAATAAGAACCTCTGAAGCCCTTACCATATAGTGGGTCCATAGTAGGACACCCTGTTGGGAAACACATCTGCCCACTATTATCAAATAATCTGAGTGTTGTGGTTTCCTCTATATATTATATTGGGAGAGCCACCCTACCACTGAGCACCAGAAGACTTGATTGTGGAGTGCCAACGATTTACTTCTTGGCTTTGCAGGAAATTGGCCGTGTCCATCAAGAAGAGGATGGGCAGGAGGAGCAAGGGTGCTCAGAGTGGCTCAGGTCCACCCTCGGTGCACTTAACAGCTCATTTGCATATAGATAAAAGTGAGAATTTCTCTATGATGAGCTAGTACAGAGTAAAGAGCCCACATATTGTTCATGCATGGGACGCTATACTGTCTGTTGACCGCTAAGTCAATCAGAACGCTCCTTCAGGCTCTTTAAAGAAACTATGCTAAATAGAGGTCCTCTTTTAAGCAAGCCAATCCATTGTTAACGGGCACCTAGCCTTTCTGCTGCCTGAGGTGAAAAATTGAAACAGCGCCCCTCCCCAATGCCAATTTCTTAACCTATCCCCTTCAGACCAGGCTTCGGCTGCTCCTCTCTTGCCCCTACCTGGTGCTGCCTGAGGCGATCGCCTCATCTGGCCTCATTGGTGGTGCACCCCTGCTGGCATTATAATTGTTACAATCCGTCTGAATTCATAATGTAAAGCAGTATATATTCCAAAGCACAAAAAAGGGTTACTAAGGAGGCTTGGACGAGCTCCCATGCAGCAAGGCGACGCTATGCAAATGTGCACAAAATTTGCGAGTTTCTAGGGTGATAATCTACTTGGCAGGAATGAGTACACAAGGAAATGCCTGCACTGCTGAGCACAAGAGGACTTCACAAAGGCAGCATTGACCTGTGTGTGGGCGGCAGAGAGAGCATTGCCAGGTACTTTAACTCACAAGCCTCCACATGGCTTCAGCTGGCCGTATACATTAGTTAAATTCTGGCTGTACAAACGGATTGTGATACAAGGAAACAGAAAAGAAAATGTAATATTACGAAGCGCTTCTGGTTCTAGCTAAATTCCAGCAGGAAGTATCCTTATGCGCTGGATTAAAAACTTACTCTCTGTGAGTGGCGCATGAACGCCACTCACCAGTTTCTTACGGCACACAATCACTCCTCAAGTCCGTTTCAATTCTCGAGCACAGATTTGTTTATATGTGCCGACCAAATTTATATAATGCATGTACGAGGATAGTTTCTTCTCAAACTCCCCTCGTTGTCTTATGCCATTGCTCTCATAACACCAAAGACAGCAGCGCATCAAATTTAAAACCTTCAACGCGTTATGGGCCACCCCCCTTCATCAGGAATCATTACATAGGTTTACATACCTCCATTTATACCAGTTTATTTAATTCCTCCTCCTCTATGTTCTTTTCCTGTTGAGCCGGAATTACATAAAATAAAATAAAAATTTTTAAAACATATCCAAAATTGTATCTGGCATTTAAAAAAACTGAGATTTGACTACTAGTGATGACAAATCTCTCTAACTATGAATATAAATATATATTTTTCATGATATTCATTTCCAGGTTTCTAAGGCTAGTTTCACAGTAGTGTTAAAGTTGGGCAGGCTGTTCCGGCAGAGAAACAGCCTGCTGGAGATCATTGTATCTGGCATAGCTCCTGTTTTTGTCCAGCCGAATACCGGCAGTAATGCCAGAAACAGGCTGGATTCCTGGCCTGGCGGTCCTCTGGTCGTTTCTGGCTATGTCAGATATGACGAACTCCATCAGGCTGGATAGACTGCCAGATGGTTTAAACGCTAGTCTGAATCTAGCCCAATACCTCATTTAACCCATTCGGGACCAGTGTCTTTTAGTCTAAATATACAGAAACTCTCCCCACCAGACAGCGTCTTAAAGCAGTCAGAATTAATAAAAGTAACCCCACTAGAACAAATAACTCACACGTTCCACCGCTTGCGCGACCCTTAGTGATCACATGACGTCTCGTCAAAACCTGTCTGTTGCAGGGAACCTCCAGCCAATAGAAGAACAGGGTAAGATGATTCCACCCATGAAAAGAACTCTTAAGAGACGCTTCACCCATGAATTGCACTGGTCTCCACCAATAAAGCCAGAAGTTATGGAATATGGCTCCTAGTCATAGCCTAAATTGGGAAGATGTGATCTTGTGAATTAACCCATTAGTGATAGACCCTAGGGGAAAGTGACCTTTGGCACCTACTGTTACCAGAGCATGGAGGAGAGAAGACATGTATAGAGGGAAAAAGAAGTGGAGGTTAGGGACTATATGGGGAATGATTTCTTTCTTCTGATGGTATCTCAACGGGTGACATTTTGACAGCGGCAAGACTTGTGAAACCGAGCCCTGACATTCATCTTTTCGAATGACCTTGGGAAAACATGAGATATTCCCCACCAAAATTGAATTGCTACAGAATGTCAACATGAGAACAAAGCCTCGGACATGGCCAAACGAGATTAATTTCATGGACTTAACTATTGTGACGCTTCATTATTGAAATAGGTGAAATCCTACACTCGTGGGACAGTTAGATTCACGCCAAGGAATATGGTTTCAGAATGAACCTAAACCTGAAGAAGCATCAAGTTACAGAACTGAGGGCGAAGAGCACCGAAACACAAATGTAAATATATATCATTGGGGGTGGCTGGGTTCATCTTAAATTGAGTATGCCAACTGCTCACCCATACCTATAGGGGTACTCTCTTTCCTACATACTCTTTGATGGTGGAACAGATGTGATAGTCCCTATGGACATCTATGAAGCATGGTGTTTAGCTCCCAGTACCATCACCTTGAAAGCCCCCCATGTCGTTGCTTTTAACCAGAGACTTTAGATCAATAATAAGATTCCCAATGCATTTAAGAAATCACATTGAGAACAGGGCTACAAAAATCATTGTCTACATGCAAGTAAGCTTTTAGAACAGGACCTAAATGACACCACTACAAAGTCCCTAAAGTCCCGATCCCTAAAAAGTCTGTCAAGTTTATCTGCTATCCGATATTATTTAACCTATTCATGATAATAATTGGAAACTAACATTTCTTTAATGATGCTCATAATGAATTTAATGCTGGACCAATCCTTTAAGGCCTTCATACACATTAGAGCATTGCCAGCCAAACACGAGTTTTCAGTGGGACCACTAATTATCTTAGGTGTATAAAGAGATCTCGGTTCTCCCTCAGTAGGTGATGTCAGGGACAAAGAAGGAGCGGGCGTGCGGAATTTCAGTGACCAATCCTTTTGTTGTCCCATGAGATAAGGCACCACCAGACTAACTTCATCCGCTTGTTCCACTGAAAACACATGCACACTAGGCTGAACGGAGCGTGTATGTACGGGAACATCTGGAACGAGGGCTGTTGGGAAAACGAGTCTTCGGCCAACAGCTATTGAAGGTGTATGACCACTTTTACACTTAGACTACACATAGATCTATTAATGTAAAGTATTCCTAAAGGTGAGACCACTGGTCCTAAAGGTCTAAATACCTCACATTTTCACCCAGAATAAACCTTAAAAGATTAGACACAGAACTATCAATGTTGTGTATTAGGGTTGAGCTTGCAGATTGTTGCCCTCATGCAAAAGCAAACTCCGAACCCTTCACCTAACCAATGATGCTAAGTGTTGCTGTTACTGAGGAGAGTGCTGTACAGAATCCATGCTTAATAAAGGCTATGTTATAGCCGAAACATAGCAATTTTTTTAACCACGTATTTCATGTAAGCAGTTCCCAATAAAGGGACGTTCACTGGACATGCTGTCTCCGTCATCGTTTATTGGACTGTGGATCTGTGGATCTAGGGCTCCAGGTGGGCTGCTGCATTCCGGATGACCGTAAGATCCGGCGAGTGCTACTCTACGTTGATGTGTTTCAGAATCCATAACTGTCATTAACTATATTAACATACCCTTTTTGGCCAAACGTATGTGGCCATATTACAGTCAGATTTTTCAGCTACTCCCACAGGTCAAGCCACAGCTATTGAATCAGGTTTCACCATCTGGCTGTCTAATGGACATATTTTAGTTTGGTGGATGCCCAAAGAAGGCTGCCTACTGGGATACAGTGCCTACTGTAAAGTGCTGAGGATTATAAGTAATGGTCTGGGGTTGTTTTTCAGGGTTTGGACCAACATTTTGGCAGCAATTTAGGGAAGGCGCTTTCTGGTTCTAGCATGCCCCTGTGGACATATAAAAGTTTTATAAAGACATGTTTTGTTGAGTTTGGTGACTCACGCGGATGCATAGAGGTTTGACCCTACCCCATCTCTGACCAAATGACAGGCAACATTAGTGCATGTCCTTGCTAAAGCTATTTTGTCTAACCTTCCCAGGAGAGCGGGAAGATCCCAACGCGATATTAACTCCTTGGGTAATGGAATCCGATTTTCAAAAAGGCTCATCTAGGTGTGATGGTCAGTCACGTGTCCACATATTTGTATTGCATATAAATATGCACTTGTCGCCGCACCTCAGTTTGACAGCAACTACTCTTAGCTTCAAAAATGACCCTCGATGTGGTTTATATGACGCGACATGTGACTTGTGTACAGAGCTGACAAAGGCCACAACATCATATAACTAAGGAGTGGTATACAGCTACACCTCATTCCTGTGTTAACAATGCACTTTACATGCCACGGCACCAGGTAACCCAGATACCAGGGATATTTCAGTACAGAAGAATGTAATTACAGAAGGTAAGAACGGTAAAGGCCTGCTAGATGACGGGGCAAGTGGTGGGTACCGCAAGTCGGTCAATACAAAGTTAAATTTTTTGGGTTGTAGACTTTTAATGACATAATCTTTCCCTAGGGAATTAACTAGACCCATGCCGGACAACCACACATGCCAAACTCATGATTTTGGTGAAAAAATCCTCCACACCATTGTGAAAAGGGTAGGGTTTATGTAGATTTACTCTAAAAGTTCTGGTTGTTTAGTATTTTAATACTGATAGCATATCCTCAGGACAGCCCATCAATGTCCGATTGGTGGAGGACCAACATCCTGCACCCTTGCAGATCAGCTGTTCGGTAGGTGCCGGAACACTGCGTGGTGTACGGAGCTTGTTACGGCAGCAGTGCTCCTACTAAAGTGAATCATATGACTTTTATAAAAAATTCTATTGTATTTATAAAAAATTAAATTGTTTAGGCCCATAGCTGACCATCAACACCCTTGGCCCCTGAAATTGTCGTAACTGGGGATGAATATAGGAGGCACAGTGTGCCCCTTTCCTGTTGATGCAAAGATTGATTGTGACATTGGGAGGGTTGATTGCCAAGATCTAAGTTTCCTTTGATCACCAACCTTGGCACCTATTAGATACAGCTGCACCCATGGGTGGTCATGAGGACACAACCATGTGTTCATCTATTTTTTAGAAACTGTGTGATAATTCCACCTTAGAGGAAAACTAAGATTAATTCTAAGCTATGAATCTAACATATTTTCAAGCCCACAGCAGAATATTATCATAAAAACCATGGGTTATCCACTAGTGGATTGTTGTGATACATGGGAATCAGATCACATTTAAATACACAGGAATTTGTTTTTGTTCCATACTGTGCAGGCATGGTAATAGGATATATCTAGGTACTGACCTGCCTGGACCTCACTTCTCCATGATATCCAAATTCTCTTGGCTATGTTTGACTCTAACACTGTACATGTCTTGACCCCTTAGGGTTGTGTGGCCTGTGCAGCGAGGACATCACTTCTCAATACTGATGAGAGTACCACCGACCCGGATGCCAGGCCACCTGAAGCATGCACCCTGCTCCCACACTTGGTGCCTGAATCTATGGAAAGGCAACTGCAGAGTTTTCTTTTGTAAGCTGGGGATGTCGACAAAAGGCCCAATCTAGTCCAAAACAAGCCAAGATCTAAATGCAACCAGACAGAGCATGCCAATGTGAGAACGCTAACACCAGGGGTAGACTGGCTATAGACCTTACAGGCTGCCCAAGCCCTCTTCATGGTTTTCAACCAGGTACATAAAGATCTGATGCTCTCAGTATTAATCTAGCAGCATCAGGCACCTATGTACCCGATCAGAGACGGCAGGTACTCTACTGAACTCAACTGTATTGCCGTCCTGAGGATGATTATACAGTTTCTGTTTTGTTCTGCACCATGGTATTGATGCTCCCGCCAACATGTTATCCCTGCCTTCTGCTAATTTGGACCAGCCTACAACATGGGGCCACTTTTAGGTTTCTTTCCAGGGCCACTTAAGTTCCCAGGCTGCCCTTGACTCAAGACAGGGACATAAGAACAGAGGAGAGCCTAGAGGACATTCTGATGGAATCAAGAAGGCTTTTAATTTCAGAGAGGAGTCCGAGAGGCTAGACCAACGCTCCTTTACCACGACAGTGTGAAGATACTCGTACAGTCAGACTTAAGAAAGGATGAATTGGAGGGCCCAGAGGGCATTCTAATGGAATCAAGAAGGCTTGTAATTTGACAGAAGCGAGCAGATTGATACTCCTTTATTGGTGAAGCCACCAACAGGAAGCAGACAAGGCATGCCAGTGTGAAGATACTCCTAACAGACATTAGAGATGATGGATGGAGAGCCTAAAGGGCATTCTGATGGAATCAAGCAGGCTTGTAATTTGACAGAAGAGACCAGATTGATGCTCCTTTACTGGTGATGCCACCAACTGAAAGCAGACAGGTCTTGCCAGTGTGAAGACACTAGTACCACCTGAAAGAAATAAGAGGAGATGGATGGAGAGCCCAGATGGCTTTCTGATGGAATCGAGCAGGCTTGTAATTTGAGAAAGGAGACAGGGAGACCAAACTGATAATTCTAGAGTTACCAGTTTTCACACTGCCTGGGTTTGACTACTTCCTTCTTGGTTGGAAATGGTAAAAACTCATGGTGTCAATTTGGTGTGGGTGGAATGACGTTGTATGTGAAACTTAGGCAATGAACCGTCCAGTCATAAGACATTTAAAATTTTACTGGGTTATGTGTAGGAGAAGGGACCGAGTCAATAGTGAGAAACATTACAGGGTTTTCCCCTTACAAACATATCTTCCAAAGCTGGTAATAGCACTGAAACTGCAGGTTTTACCGTGGTTTGAACCTACATTGTGTGTGGGCAGCGAAAGCAGCAGCTTGTGATAACAATTAGGCACATAGTGGCGGATTTACACTGGCGTTGTCACATATGAAATCTCTTTATTAATGCTAGCTAGAGTACCCTGTTATTAACCATATTACTAGAGGCAATGGGATTACAAAAAAAAAAAAATTCTCTCTTTTCCAAGGAGCTTCTGCACTCTACTTCGAACCCACATAACTAAAATGATGGGAGAACATGCCATGGGGAGTGGGAGACACTGGCCATACACTTTAGACAGCCGTCAGACCAACGACCCCCGCATATACATGCCGGTTGTTCTGAAAGGGGAGAGAGGGGAAAGCTACCAGCCTCTGGGAGCCGCTTCTCTCCTATAAGAAAGAAAGGATCGGCATGTTGAAATCCAGCTACTCCATTCTTTCCTCCACCTCCTAACATCTGTCACAGGTGGACGTCTACGCACGTCTGATTGCAGGCCAGTCCCACCTAAATCGGCAAACTTAGCTGACATTAATCTAAAGTGATGAGAGCTTGAAGGTACTGATCTCAGGTCATGATGACACTTCCGGTCACCCGGACTGGTTTGGTGTACCAACCTGCATTAATTAAGTGGCTAAGATGTGAATGACCCATTAGCCACCTTTAGGAAAAGCCACAAATAGGTGGCCGAGGCCTAAGTGTAAGCTACAAAACCAAGCCATCATTTCCATGCCTACGTACATACACCAAAATCACACCGAAAGGCAAAAATCATTGTGTCAATCCAAACCACCATATCAACATCCAGATATAGTGGAACCTCTCCAAAAGACCAAATTTCCTGTGACAGACTTTCATTTCCACCATATAATATGCATGCTGGTCACCCTCTTTGAGAAAGCCACTTTGGGGTGGTCCTCAGAGAGGTGTCACTGCACCACTAGGCTAGGTTCACAGGTCTGTGTGTCAGACATATTACACCATGGGGGAACTGCAGCAGTTAGGGTGTAGAAAAGGATTTCAACCCACAATATAGGCCTAAACTGCTCTCATCGCCCGCCCCCAACAACCAATCACAGTACAGCTTACATTTTACCTCAGCAGTTTAAGACGTAAAAGCCAAGCTCTGATTGGTTGACATGGTTGCTACAGGCAATAAGGCCAGGTTTTCTGTTGTGTAGTTTTGATAAATCTGTCCCTTTTGTCCATATAATGAGCCTTAAAAGCAAACCGAAGGAGGCTGTTACTATGGTGACACACAAGCGTAGATCGAGAGATCCATCAAATTATTACAGGGCAACGCTTCCCGTTTCTTTCTCCAGCTCAAAGCTACACCATTTTTTGCCCAAAAAAACTGGCGCACGGCCTAAATAAATCTGGCGCATTTTCTGAACGCACCTAGCCACTCTCCCTTTTACAGGTCCATAGAACTTAGGCCAGAATTCTGCATTTTGTTTAATCAATCTGTTTTTCTCCCACATTTAAAAGGGTTTCCCCCCCCCCCCCATCTCCTAGGGATATGTCCCGAAAGTTGTGGAAGGAGCAGTGCACATGCGCAGCCGCCCTCCATTAATTTCTATGGGGCCGCTTTAGTAACTACTTGAATCCCCCATTCCTGTATTATATAGCCAAGTGTTGGAGTGGTGGCCACGCAAGCGTGGTGCACTCCCATTCACTTGGCGCTTCGCGGTGGCCGGACTCAAGGAAACCCGGGGTCCTCCATCCACCACCTTCCCTGCTCAGTTCTCGATATATATGCAGGTCCCAGAGGTGGGACCTGCACCGATCAGACAATGGGGACACATCCTAGCGATATGCCCCCATTGTCTCATATAGGAATACCCCTTTAACATTCTAAAGTTTCCAGGACCCTCAAAAACGGGAATCAACAGTTGATCGTCTTTCCATGAGCAGTGATGATGTCACCGGCCTGATAACTGCACCCAGTGACTGGTCTCAGCAGTCACTTGGTGTTGTCTCACACACAATGTTGGATGAAGATGCATGTTTCTAGCAAGTTTCAGTTCTCCGCTTAAAAGGAGCACTCACAAACACATTTATTATTTGGCCCATAAGAAC
The DNA here is from genome assembly GCA_033119425.1 of Bufotes viridis. Classification (NCBI taxonomy): domain Eukaryota; kingdom Metazoa; phylum Chordata; class Amphibia; order Anura; family Bufonidae; genus Bufotes; species Bufotes viridis. Next base: position 54,550,451 of record CM065599.1, on the reverse strand, counting down.
TGTATATGATGTAAACTGAAGTGAAAGCAATCTTCTTACCAGATGACTGTATTTGTGAGTTATAATCTCCCTTCTGAACCTCAGCTGTGTCATGTGACCAACGCACTGATCACCAACCTGCACAGGACAGGAAGCCAGTTACTTCTCTATTCCTTCCTATGAGACAGACATTGAGGCTCCCTATTCATACATAAGATGCTGTGTTATTTTTAAAGTCTGCTTGCTGGTCACATGACATAGCTAAGGAACAGAAGGGAGGTTATAACTCACAAACACAGTCACTGTTGAGAAATTACTTTTAATAAAGTTATACCTTTCTAACAAGTTTTTGTGGGAGTGCTTCTTCAAAGAGGAGTTGGCTCCTCGCCCGACATCTGCTTTAGTAACTACTTGAATCCCCCATGTAATAATTCTGGAGCGTAAATTCTTATGACAATGTCGAGCCATTCCTGTATTATTCTTGCTCGAAGTGTAAGAATCAATCACCAACCATCACACTGGCCACATAGATTGGATGTCCAGTTGTGCATTCATAATAGCTTCTAGCAGGAATAATAGAGGAACAATGGAAAGTTAGAATTAAATGCTTTGGAATTACATAAGGAATAAAAGACGTTACTAAATTAGTAAGTTACTAATCCATATGAAAACTTGGAGATCATGCTTTAACGTGGTAGGATCGTCCACAATATGCACAGGGGCCTGTTTAGGATCTTCTCTTTCCTGGAGCTGGCCTGCGCATGACATGACGTATGACAGCAGATGGATCAGGGTGACTGCTGTGATATCACGCTTCAAGGCTGCCGGCAGTCTTCACAACGTGCAGGCGGCAGGAAATGGGCGGCCATGTAACACGAGAAGCCGCCAGCTGCACAGGGAGCTTTGATGTGGAGTCAAACGAGATACAAAAGCAAATATAATCTTCAAAAGATGTGTGATAAAAGCTGCTCGAGACTCCACCATGGAGGATGGGAGTATCAAAGCCCACCTGTCGCCCACGCCACAGCAGCCGCCATTGTGCAGGCCACACACTAGGAATCCTAGCTATTCCCTTAACAAATGGTGACATTACTGAGACACTGACGCCGTCTCTACAGTGGAAAGGTGAAAGGAGATTGCCCAAACCTTCCATGTTTCGGCCCAGCTTATTCCAGTTTACCTGCACACTCAGCTGAACCAAGCATGCGTGTACATGGGAAGGTCGGATGGAACAGCTACCCACGGACAGATGGTGATCAAGTAGCGGTTTTGCTAGGGATCACATCCTCTACGTGCATGATCAGCAGTAAGGAGGCAGAAAGCACAGCATTGCTCCATTGACTTAAGTCTCGGGTCCTCCTCCTTGCACAGAGCATGCCCGCTACACTCGCTTATACAAATCATTCTCTGAAGTCTGGCTTTTCTTATTGTAAACTTTAAGGGCTTCTGTCGTCAAGATCTCTTTTCTAGAACACACCACCACTGAAAGGGCGAGGCTTAGGTCCTTATCCGTCTCCTTGCACAGAGCATGCCCACTACACGCACTTCTACTCTGAAGTCTTGCTTTTCTTATAGTAGGCACACTTTTTTAGGACTGCTGTTTACAGTCCCGATTTCTAGGACACATCTCCACCGTTGACAAAAAGTAATAGTTGAGGCTTGGGTCCCTCGCCCTGGACTGCACACAGAGCATGCCCACTACGTGCTTCCCTAAGTAATTCTCTGAAGTCTGGCTTTTCTTACAAGTAGACTTTTAGGACTCTTTACTACAACACACCACCATTAAAAGGTCCTCCTCCGTCTCCTTGCATAGCACACAGAGCATGCCCACTACAAGCTTCCATGCAATTGAGTATTATACAGATTAATCAAGTACTCTAATAAGAAAAACCTTTTTAAAATAATGGGTTGCTTTATAAAAACAATATTGTTATTTCTTGCAGTGGTATAGAAAGTAATTGCACACATAAGGCTTCTTTCACAGCTACAATATACATTCTGTCAGAAGAACAGACAGAATGTACCATATCGGGTATAGCTGGATACTGGCCTCTGCTGCAGCGATTGACTGTAATGGGGTCCAGCCTTGTTACAGCATTCAAGCTCGGACGGATATAAAAAAAAAAAAAAAAAAAGAAAAAGCTTTGGACAATACCCAGCATGTATGCCGGAGCATAGCCAAATGGCTTTTGACCACATTATAGTCAATGAGAGCATATAGCTGGTTGTATCCGGCTATACCCAATACAGTATACACCAGCAGGCTGTTCTGCCATGCCATCCATTGCCATGTCTCCCACTCCCAGCTGTCCCTCCACTGTGTCCCCTACTCCCAGTCTCTCCATGCCATCCATTGTGTCCCCCTCCCCAGTGCCTCCATGCGATCCATGTCCCCTACTCCCACAGTGCCACCAGCTCAGCCTCTTCATGCCATGTCCCCAAGTACCATCTGCTTCTTCATTGTGTCCCCCTCCCCCAGTGCCTAAATTGCCATGCCCCCCTCCCCAGTGCCTCCATGTCCCCTACTCCCCCAGTGCCATCAGCTCAGCCTCTCCATGTCCCCCACTCCCATCTGCCTCTCCATTGTGTCCCCCTCCCCCAGTGCCTCCATGCCATATCCACCGACCCAGCGCCACCAGCACTTTTATGCCATCATGTCCCGTCCCCCACTCCACCAACCCCTCCATGCCATTACCATCCATGTCCCCCAGACCCTTCAAACCCTGCGCTAACTTTATACTTACCTTTCCTGGCAGTGCACTGACATGAAGTCCATAGGAGACAGACCGCGTCTTCTTCCCAGCATGCACTGAGAGGGACCCAACATTATACGTGCACGCAAAGCCCTAGACAGTGCAGCGCGGTGCCGTGTGGCCATGGAGCGGTGAGTGAGAGGCTTCACTTCACCCACGCGCCGTGGTCGTGTGATTTCAACGAATCCTCGATTCAGGGAAATTGCATCGAGGATTTTTATTTTTGCCTCAATTACATCGATGAATCGTTTCAGCCCTACATACAAGTATCTAGGGTTGCTGCTCGGAAATCTGATTTTTCAGGTTATGCGATACCTTTAAATCCAGCTTCCAAAAACATATTTACTGTGTCAACAGCTCAGCCGTTCCATTTTCCTGTTTTGTAGACAGTATTTCCCGGTTCTGGCAGCTTGTGAAAACAGTGTAAGCACAAAGAGTACTAATCCTATGCCAAGTCAGGGCTGCGCTACATACCGCTGTTCACGCCCACCTGCTCGTCATTTAGTAAATTGGCTTCTTCTGCAGTCTTATGTACTCACAAATGCTAAAAAAGGAGGCCTCCTTTGACCTCTGGATCGGACTAGAGGGACTAGCTTCCACGTCACACCGGTTGTCCTTCCGTAGAGCACTTTCGGTCGGTCCTAACCACTGTCTACCCCAGAAGATCAGTGCTCTGCCCTCTGCTCGGATCCTTAAGCTTGCCCATTTTTCTGCTTCCGCAACGTCAACTACAAGGACTGTTCCTGTGCCGCTTCCCACTGAGGACACGAGAATCTTACTCACCCGACACTGGCTTTAATGTTACAGCTACGTACAAAGTAAACTAGGCTGCAAACTAGTCGAAGTAGAATAAAGCTGGATACCCCCTGCCTTCACCGAAATCCAGGAACCCATTCACTCCAATGAGGCAAATTAACTACCGACATACTGAAAATAATGTTCTTTTTATTCTTTCATGTAAACAAATGGTAGCACCAAGTGCAACGGCAAAAGGCTGAACATCAAATCAACAGACGTGTGCATTCTGCGTGGACAAACTTACCAAAAAACACCAAGGGTTAACATAACCCAAAATGTCATTTACACTTTCTAGTTTTTTTTTTTTAATTTGTTGTTTTTTTTTGTTTTTGTTTTTTTATAGGAGAGGATTGAAAGTAGTTAAAGCCAACCGAAAGAGGGGTGGTTGGCTGCCTCTCGCCTGCATCGGGGCCTTCTTCGGACATGCCCCGTGATCGGTACGGCCGGATTTCACTTCGATCACTGAGGCTAAACCAACAATGGAAAGCAAGCCGGGGAGGATTCAAAATGGCTGCCCTCACCCTATAGGAGAATCCCTTAAGTAAAGAAGAGAAACTAAGATAGTCTTAAAAAAATAAACTTTTTTTTTTGAGATTTTGACTTTTTTTTTTAACGAGTCTGACATTCAGACAAAAAGTGCATTACTCTCAACCCAAGAGCCTGGGGGCTCCTCCATTTTGGCCAACAATGGCCGATAAAGATGGTTTTATTTCTGTGCTTTTTTTGTACAAAAATTTTTGTACACGGCTCGAGTATACATTTGTACAACATTTACAAATTTTTGACGTTTTCTTTTAGAGTATTTACATCCCAATTTTAACGTTTCTGGAGGTTTTTTTTTTCCTTCTACAGCGAGCACTGAGTACTGGTACAAAATTTTCACACATTGTGAAAATATATTAATTTATTTATAAGGAGAAAAAAAAATAAAGATTTCACAATGTACAGTCTGTCGAAGACAAAAACAAAAAACCTTTTCTTCCTCAGTACATCCGCAAGCCCAAGCAGCTCCGCTTACTGACCTCAGCTGATGGTCTAGAACGGCGGGGTTGGGAGGGCCGTTTCTCAGTCCTGCCCGCTTGGGTTAGGCCAAGTCAGGTCAAAGTACTGGTTTTCGATCACCAGTTACTAGGAAGGTTCATAAAAACAAACTTAGAGACGTTCACCGGATCATGTACGCCAGGCTTGCTCCGAGACCAGCCACACCTGCGAAGGCCATCAAGACTGTTTTTAGTCCACTTTCATAGTCCTCGACGTGAAAGAATTCGACACAGCCATCCTGGAAAATAAAGAAGGGCTCATTAGATAGGCAGCACCACTGCACAGCATGGGTAGAGCAATGGCTACCACTCATCCAATTCTGTGGCCTATAGAAGACCAATGGAAGGAGCGGTGCTTCACCACCACATATTTAGGACGTGGCTTTAGATCCCAAGGTGTCTCCACTTCAATGTGTCTAATCTTATCTAATGATCAATGAAGGTCTTTGGACTCATTTGAGTCTCAGGATAAAAAAAAAAAAAAAAAAAAAGGAGTGAAGGGACTGAGTGTGTAACGCCTTTGGTAGTTTATATTATGTCAAAGCTCCACAAGGAAGGCTCTACAACCCCTGGTTGGTTCTCCGTGACCAGAGGTGGCATCACAGACCTACAACGGACATAAAACGTGAACACTGTCTTCCAAAACCTTACTTCTATGCTTTGATGGGATCGACTGAATTAACAGGCCTTACGCTTGAGGCTGCACTACTGAGATTACTGAGAGGTGCATCTAGGCAAGCCGGTTAGGATGCTGGTCTAGTGAATTGGATCCACCAACATCCAACCCAGCGAGTAAGTGACCCCCCATCGATGTATTCGACACGATTCCACATGCAAGGTCTCCACCCTGAGGGGAATTGATGTCAATCTCAGTAGTGCAGCCTCGGATTCTGTCCCTGCGACATCAAATCGGTACACAAAGTGTTCAAGAACGCGCTTTAAAGTCTCTCCTTGAACATGGTCCGGCTATTTTCCTAGCATCCGCCTGACCGAGCACCGGGACGCACGCAACACTCACCCAGCCGTTGTGCTCTACGATCCAGGCTTTCTTGTGGGTCATAAGATAGTCTGTGAAGCTGTCAGCTAGGGTGCCAACGCAGTTCTCCATGTGAATGCTTTTCAAATATTTCGCCACGAACGCCCCAAAGCTTATCAGGGTGACGATACGGCCCCAATTGGTAATCCCGTCACTGAAGACCATGGAGGGGACCTCGGAGAGCTTCTGGATATCCTCTGGACGTTGTATGGATAACTTCTGCAGCATGCCTGCGGAGGGGAAAGAAAGAAACGCTCAATGATGTTGAACAGCGTAGGGTAGCTAGACGCCTCGCGTGGTCATGGAGTAGAACTCAGGCAAACCAGAAGCTGGCCATGCAGGACTTCCTAAACCTCCACAAAGCCACTGTGCCGAGAGTAAGGGTCGCCACTCGAAGACAGTCCATAAAACATTAAGATTAAGGGGACCCCACCATGAGCAGAGACACCTTCAGCTTTGTATTACACATCACGTTCTCTGTATACACTGAGCCAGCAAGGGATTTCAACTCGAAGCCCAGCTGCCTTTACAATCCTGCAGGCTTCAGAGCTGAAATCCCTTGCTGGCTGTATTGTAAAAGGTCTCCTCTTTCCTGAAAAGCAATTCTGGCTTCACAACTTTTTCTGTTGATTAATTCTACATGTAAAATCGGGCAAAATGGCGACCCACGGGGTGGGATCATGGACGCACTCCATAACCCCCTAAACCAGGGGTCAGCAAACGTCGCCATCTCCAGCCACGGTGAAACTACATTGCCCAGCATGCTGTTCCTGTAACTCATTCAACGGGAACGGTAGATCTTGTATAAAGGACTACTTTCATAGACAGGAGCCTTAGGTCCTGGGATTTGCTCATAGACAGTCGTTTATTGGGGTATTTTCATGTCACCTATGTAATCCTTAAAGGGGTAGTAACCTGACTACAGAAACAAATATTTAATAAGACAGCGCCACTCTGATCCACAGGCTCTGTCTGGTATTGCAGGTCAGCCATATTCCACAGAACACGGATCTCACTTGAACACTGCAATATGGTTTGGCCAAAAATGGTGCTTTTTGGGAGCCAACCCTTACTTGCTGCTCTCATTTAACCCCTTGAGGAAAGTAAAATAGTGAATTTTGGTAGAATCTGTGGTATATGGAGGCCATGATCAAGTAGATAGCGCATTGTTGGGGGTAACGTATGGGACTTGATTCAGTTACGGTTAAAGTCTCCGCCATCTGTTGGCCAAACAGGATGTCAGCCGAGCGCGGCTTTAACGGCAGTTCTGGAAAAATACCACAAATCAATAGGAATGTGGAGGGGGGGGGGGGTGACTGGAATAATGCATTATTCAGCAGGGACTCTCATAAATTATACAAGAACTCGAACAGGATGCAGCTTGAAAAACAGGCGAGGTTACCGCTGGTCAACTTATCACTAAACTCCAGGGAGCGGGCTCGGAAGAGGGGGTTAAAGGGCGACGCGTCCGGCGAGAAGTCAGATCATTTACTGGAATTTTCTAGTCTGTCAGGAACCAAGAGCTTATCGGGCCACATTCCTGCCGCGATAAGCCTCCTAATGTTACTGTATCACCAGACCCGGTGCCAGATAACCAAAGGTTACACCGGAGGGGGGTGTCAAAGACTGCACGCCACCTAGTGGTGCCCTGCAGTATGAAGCAACTCTCAAATTCAACATCAAACCGTCAAATGTCAATAAAGATGCTGAAATTCAAATCTGACAGCCACCTCCATTGAACACACGACAAATAAAGCTGCTGCAATTCAAAATGTTACACTGAACACATTCACGCAGTTCAATAAAGCGCCTGGGATTCACGCTCGGCAGCCGTGCACCAAATAAAGCTAGCGCGATTCAAAGTAGTGTGTGAACTAGACATTCCTCAAAAGGTTCTGGAAAAACATGGCCACAAATAAAGTTAGGCGAATTTAAGGTTATAGGAAAAACAAACAAACAATAAAGCTATAGGAATTCAAATTTTGTACAAGGCACACTACACGTAAAGCTGTTGTCATTCAAATTCCATACGACTGGCAGGGCTGACGTACAATAAAGCTGGGGCAATTCAAAATGAAGACAAGGCACATACATTGGTTTAACCCTTTATTTTTAGCACTGTGCAATCAGTTAATCCACTCAGGTGTAAAACTTGCTCTGCAACTAGCACTTCAAGTCAGGTATAGAGCAAACAGAGCGAGGCGGAGCCCTCATATGTGCAGAGCACCACGTATACACTGCAGCCAAGGCCCCGGCCATTTATTTATACAAGAAGCAGCTCTATGCAAAGCAGCAGTCTGTCATGACAGATACAAAGCCATACATATTTGCACCTTTGTCACCCCCATTTTCTTCCTTTGGATTAGTCCGCTAGTCATCTACCACACTGATGAAGAACATACCAAATACAAAAAGAGTGATTACACTGCCATAAACTAAACTATTCACACAGGATCCACCCCCTTTGGCCATATTAGATTCATTAGACCAACTATGAAGAATATACCAAAATCAAATAAAGAGGGAGCATTCACCACTGTAAAAGATTGCACTCTTTACCAATTTGTATTAGACCATCAGCTATGCAGCACACTATCCACCCCTTTAGCCATCTTAGATTAGACGACCAGCCATGTAGACCAACTATAAAGGGGGATAGCACCACTATAAGATATTTTCACTATTTATACCCCCTTTTTGGTGTTGGATTCAACCACCAGCCATGCAGCTCAATTATGAAGAGCATACCAAATGCAGAAAACAGAGGGAGACCCCCCCCCCTGTGAAATATCATCTGCAACCCTTATTTTCAGGTTCGATTAGCCCAGCAGTCACGCAGCACAACGGATTAGAATATACCAAATGCAAAAGAGAGGGGTGCCAGAAGCTATAGCTCATGCAAATCTCGAGCACAAAGAGCAGCCATATGCAAAGCCGCCGAAGTAGATTTCTACGTTATCGCACAAGATGGCGCCAGGAAGGAGGTCTCACCCTGAAAGGCCATTCTGTGCTTCTCGTTGATCTCGCCCGCCAGTCTCCGCACCGTGGGCAGCGCCTTCGGGCAGTCGCCGTCCTCCTTCGTGTCTCCGGCCCATTCCCTGTAGAACCTGTGCAGCAGGTTGCGGGTGTCGGTGTACAGGGGGTCGGGGGAGGCGGTGGGGGTGAGCGGGGGAGAGGTAGAGCCCCGGGAGTCAGACTGTACGTCCATATAATCCTCGTCCTCGTCCAGCTCGGACTGGGAGGAAGGTAGAGAGCCGCCCGTGTATCCCTGCAGCCGCCGCTCCCAGCCGTCCTTCTCCATCTCCAGCGGCGCCGTGTACGCCACCGCCTGGCCGTCCTTGGTCGTCAGCAGCGCCCCCCCGCTGGGGCTGTACAGGTAGGGGATAATGCTGACGGGCTTCCGCATCATCGCAGGGTTCATCATTCTCTAACAAGAGCCTTTGGGTGCAACGTGTCTTGAGAACCTCTTCCTACCGACGTCTGCTTGGAATGACCCCTCGGAACAGGCCGTGCTGATAGAAAAGAGGTCCCCTCCCACGGCTACGCAAACACAAAGCCACGCCCTCCGTCTCCATATATGGTCAGCGGAAACAGACGACCCGAAAGAGAGGGAGAGCAGCGGAAATCCAGCGGCCTGTCATGCCCGGATGTGTGACGTCATCTGCTTTTTTTTTTATTTCGCAGAATTCAACTTAAACCATCGATAAAATCTATTCAGAGGAAACGAAGAGCACAAAAATATCAAAAAAATTATATATCTACATATAAAATAGTAATAAAAGGGTTGATCTAGTAGGGACTGCCCTTAACCACCTCAGCCCCCCTAGCTCAAACGCCGCAGACCACTTTTTACTCTACCGTTTATTGCTCGGTCATATAACTTACCACCCAAATGTATTTTACCTCCTTTTCTTCTCACTAATAGAGCTTTCATTTGGTGGTATTTCATTGCTGCTGACATTTTTACCTTTTTTTGCTATTAATAAAAATTTAACGACATTTTTGCAAATAAATGAAATTTTTCGCTTTCTGTTGTAAAATGTTTAAAAAAAAAAAAACTACATTTCTATATAAATTTTTCTCTAAATTTATTGTTCTACATGTCTTTGATAAAAAAAAAATCCAATAAGTGTATATTTATTGGTTTGGGTAAAAGTTATAGCGTTTACAAACTATGGTGCAAAAAAAGTGAATTTCGGCGTTTTGAAGCAGCTCTGACTTTCTGAGCACCTGTCATGTTTCTTCAGGTGCTAGAATGTCAGGAAAGTATAAATACCCCCCAAATCACACCATTTTAGAAAGAAGACACCCCAAAGTATTCACGGAGGGGCATGGTGAGTTCATGTATCATTTCATTTTTTTTCACAAGTTAGCGGAAAATTACACTTTCTGAGGAAAAAAAAATAATAATAATAAAGTTTCAATTTCTGCTAACTTCTGGCAAAAAAAAAAAAAAATCTCCCACGGACTCACTATGCCCCTCAGTGAATACCTTGGGGTGTCTACTTTCCGAAATGGGGTCACTTGTGGGGTGTTTGTACTGTTCTGGCATTTTGGGCGGGGCTAAATTGTGAGCCGCCATGTAAAGCCTAAAGGTACTCGTTGGACTTTATGCCCCTTTACGCACCCAGGCTGCAAAAAAGTGTCACTCATGTGGTATCTCCGTACTCAGGAGAAGTAGGGCAATGTGTTTTGGGGTGTATTTTTACATATACCCATGTTGGGTGAGAGAAATATCTCTGTAAATGACAACTTTGTATAAAATTTTTTTAAAAAGTTGTCGTTTACAGCGATATTTCTCACACAAAGTATGGGCATATATAAAAATACACCCCAAAACACATTGCCCTACTTCTCCTGAGTACGGCGATACCACATGTGTGACACTTTTTTGCAGCCTGGGTGCGCAAAGGGGCCCTAAAACCAATGAGTACCTTTAGGATTTCACAGGGCATTTTTAATCATTTTTCTTCTCACGCTTTAGGGGCCTCTTAAATGCCAGGGCAGTATAAATACCCCACAAGTGACCCCATTGTGGAAAGAAGACACCCCAAGGTATTCCGTGAGGGGCATGGCGAGTTCACAGTTGGCACAAGTTAGCAGAAATTGATATTTTTATTTTATTTTTTTGAAAAAAAAAAAAAATGAACGGCACAGATTTTTTCATTCGCACCGATCAATATGGATGAAAAAATCTCTGCCAAAATCAGTGACTGCGGTGCGGTGGGCTGGGCGCTAGCTACCTAACAAGGAGGAACAAACCTGCCGCCGCCTGGACGCATCCGTGCGTTAGGCGGTCGGCAGGCGGTTAAAAAAAGAGATATGTGCCCCCTCACAGTAGTTATGCCCAGATATGTGCCCCTCAAGGTAGTTATGCCCAGATATGTGCCCCCTCACAGTAGTGATGGCCAGATATGTGCCCCCCTTACAGTAGTTATGGCCAGATATGTGCCCCCACACAGTAGTTATGTCCAGTTATGTGCCCCCTCATAGTAGTTATGCCCAGATATGTGCCCCCACACAGTAGTTATGTCCAGATATGTGCCCCTCACAGTAATGTCCAGATATGTGCCCCCCACATTGTGCCCCCTCACAGTGGTCATGGCCAGATATGTGCTCGCTCTAAGTAGTTATGGCCAGATATGTGCTCGCTCACAGTAGTTATGCCCAGATATGTGCCCCTCACAGTAGTTATGTCCAGATATGTGTCCCCTCACAGTAATTATGCCCACATTGTGCCCCCTCACAGTAGTTATGGCCAGATATGTGCTCACTCACAGTAGTTATGGTCAGATATGTGCCCCCTCACAGTAGATATGGCCAGATTAGTGCCCCCTCACAGTAGATATGGCCAGATATGTGCCCCCTCACAGTAGGTATAGCCAGATATGTGCCCCCTCACAGTAGTGATGGCCAAATATGTGCCCCCTCACAGAAGTTATGCCCAGATATGTGCCCCCTTACAGTAGTTATGGCCAGATAAGTGCCCCCTCACAGTAGCTATGGCCAGATGTGTGCCCCCTCACAGTAGCTATGGCCAGATGTGTGCCCCCTCACAGTAGCTATGGCCAGATGTGTGCCCCCTCACAGTAGTTATGTCCAGTTATGTGCCCCCTCATAGTAGTTATGCCCAGATATGTGCCCCCTCACAGTAGCTATGCCCAGATATGTGCCCCACACAGTAGTTATGTCCAGATATGTGCTCCACACAGTAGTTATGTCCAGATATGTTCCCCTCACAGTAATTATATCCACATTGTGCCCCCTCACAGTGGTCATGGCCAGATATGTGCTCGCTCAAAGTAGTTATGGCCAGATATGAGCTCGCTCACAGTAGTTATGCCCAGATATGTGCCCCTCACAGTAGTTATGTCCAGATATGTGTCCCCTCACAGTAATTATGCCCACATTGTGCCCCCTCACAGTAGTTATGGCCAGATATGTGCTCGCTCACAGTAGTTATGGCCAGATATGTGCCCCCTCACAGTAGTTATGGCCAGATATGTGCCCCCTCACAGTAGTTATGGCCAGATATGTGCCCCCTCACAGTAGTTATGGCCAGATATGTGCCCCCTCACAGTAGCTATGGCCGGATATGTGCCCCTCACGGTAGTTATGGCCAGATATGTGCCCCCTCACAGTAGTTATGGCCAGATATGTGCCCCCTCACGGTAGCTGTGGCCAGATATGTGCCCCCTCACGGTAGCTGTGGCCAGATATGTGCCCCCTCACAGTAGTTATGGCCAGATATGTGCCCCCTCACAGTAGTTATGGCCAGATATGTGCCCCCTCACAGAAGTTATGGCCAGATATGTGCCCCCTTCACAGGCGGTAAAAAAAAAACTCCACATATTCACCTCGTTCTCCAGCAGCAGCATGACACAGGGAGCTCCTGGCCAGCCCAGCCACCTACCCAGACCTGTAGTGCGGCAGGGGTGGAGGAATGATGAAGCAGAGAGCTGACATACCTCCCCCCTACTGGGACCGCGGAACAGCCACTGAAATCTGGGACTGTTCTGCCGGATCCAGGATGGTAGGACGAAGATATATTTTGTTGCACTGTAGTATTGATGGCCCCGCCTATTTGTGTTGCCCCACCTTCTGTCATTTTGGACCCGCCTACAGCATGGCGTCACTTTTAGTTTTTTTTCCAAGCCCTCGTTAAGTTCCCAATCCGTCCCTGTGCGTAGTATTCAATTACCTACACCAAAATTAAAGCGGTTTTCCTCAGGATAGGTCATCAGTATCTGATTAGAGGGGGTCTGACACCCGGGACCCCACTGATCAGCTGTTTGGGAAAGCACCGATGCTCGCAGTAAGGCTGCAGCCTCCTCTCAGCTTTTCCTAGGCCAAGTAATGTCACTAGGGGTGAACGAATCGAAATTTAGATCTAAGACCCAAAATCTTTGGGTTCCTAAACTTTAATGCTGTCTCCGTCCGGCATTAAAATGTATGTGCTTTTCTTAAGTACAGCATTAAAACTAAGTTTGGAAATGAATCAGCTTCGGGTCTTGGATCCGACGCTCGCTTCGCTCACCCCTAGATGTCACGTTCACGTGTCATGTGGCCTAGGCACGGCTCAGCCCCACTGCAATACCAAGCCCAGCCACTATACAGTGTAGGTGCTGTGTTTGGTGAGTTGGGCGAAGGCTGCGGCGCTGACAGGAGCCTTTTCAAACAGCTGATCGGCGGGGGGCCCAGGTGTCGGACCTCGACCAATCACATACTGAGGATAATTCATCAGTATAAAGATCCCGGGAAAACCCTTTTAAGAGTTACACTGTGTCTATAAGGGTATATGAGTTTGTCAGACTGCCCCTTTAAATCCTTAATTATGTGGCAATGGATAATGCTGACGAGGGAGTCTGGGGTCTGCATTAGTTTCAGGGGTCTGGTCTGGGGCCTGTTTAAATTTATGGGGTTGGTCTGGGGTCTGTATTAGTTTAGGGGGGCTGGTCTAGGGGGTCTGTATTAGTTTATGGGGCACATCTGGGGTCTGTAATACTTCAGGGGGTCTGGTCTGGAGTCTGTATTAGTTTATAGAGGCTGGTCAGGGGTCTGTAATAGTTTAGGGGGCTGGTCTGGGGGAGTCTATATTAGTTTATGGAGCACATCTGGGGTCTGTAATATTTTAGGGGGTCTGGTCTGGAGTCTGTATTAGTTTATGGAGGCTGGTCTGGGGTCTGTATTAGTTAAGTTGGATGTTCTGAGATCTGTATTACTTAAAGGGTCTGGTCTGAGCTCTGTATTTGTTTAGGGGGCTGTTTTGGGGGTCTGTATTAGTTTCAGGGGTCTGGTCCGGAGTCTGTATTAGTTCAAGGGTCTGGTCTGGGGTCTGTATTAGATTAGGGAGGTCTAGTCTGTGGTTTGTATTAGTTTATGGGGCTGGTCTGGGGTTTGTATTACTTTATCAGTCTTGTCTGGGGTCTGAATTTGTTTAGGAGCTGGCCTGAGGTCTGTATTAGTTTATACGGCTGATCTGGGGTCTGTAATAGTTGATGGGGGCTGATCTGGGGTCTGTATTAGTTTATAGGGCTGTTCCGGAATCTGTAGTAGTTTATGGGGCTGCTCTGGGGTCTGTATTAGTTTAGGGGGTCTGGTCTAGGGTCTGTTTTAATTTAGGGGTCTGGTCTAGGGTCTGTATTAGTTTATGGGCCGGGTCTGGGGTCTATATTCATTCAGGGGTCTGGTCTGGGGTCAGTATTTCTTTGTAGGGTATGGTTTAGGGCCTGTATTCATTTTGCGGTGTGATTAAAAGGGTTTTCCACAATCCGCATCTTGATGATCTATCCTCACGATGTGCCACAAATATCAGATTGGTGGAGGTTGATACTCTTCGCCGCCCTGCCAATCAGCTGTTTGAAGGAGCCTCAGCCCATCGACCTGCACGTCTACTTAGAGGTGGCAGTACAGCTTCATTTCAGTAAAGAAGGTACAGTACCCTTCACCACCGCAACTAAAAATCTATCAAGGCCGTCAATATGCTGATCCCGAAAACCCCTTTAAGGGTGTCGGACGTGTCCTATACAAATAGGTGGGGCATACGTGATACATTTAGCATGGTGCGCTACATCACTTCCTCAGAATCTCCCTGAAACCACTTCTCAGAAGTTTACAAGTACTCTCTGACTTTAGTGTGACACCCATATCGCCCTGCCCTGGAGCTGCGTACCCAGGTGCTGCCAGGCAGATACTGTGGAGCCCTACACACAGGGAACCTAGAATAAAACATACATAAGACATCACATGTGTTCTCCTCCTGCATGAGATATGACCATAGAGCACATGTTACCTCAGCTGCCTGCCCTCTGCCTCCCTATGTGGTCCTAAGTGTCTCACCCAGAAAGGCTGGCCCGTCTGATCCGATCCAACAGGAGAGCTTCTGTAGAGCTGCTGACAACATTCCTACTGGTGATGATAGAGAGTTGTCAGTTTACACAGAACATCAGAGCTTGTTATATATGGGGTTGTGTGGCCGCAGACCAGAGTGCCCATGTTGACCTGTGTCCACCACTGAAGGGGTCTACTATGGGAAGGTAAGTGTCAGAACTTGACCAAGAAGCAATGGAAGGATGAGTCTTGGTCTAATGAATCCCATTTTTATGTAGGTGGCCTTTTGGGTCTCTTACCTGGGAAAGAGATGGCAATAGGATGCATGGGAAGAAGACAACCTGTCAGAGGCAGTGTGATGCTGTGGGAAATGTTCTGCTGGGTCCTGGGATCATGTGGATGTGACAAGTACCACCGACCTAACCATTGTACAGACAAGTACCCAGTCCATGGCAGCGGTGGAACCTAATGGCAGTAACCTCTTTCTAGTAGGATAATGCCCCAGCCAAACTTAAAAAAGTGAGAAACATGACAAAGAACTCAAGGTGGTGACTTGTGTCTAAATTCTCCAGATCTCAATCAGATTGTCATCTGTAGGATGTGCTGTAGTCCGATCCATGGAGGCCGCATTGAGCAACGTACAGGACTTATGATCTGCTGATAACCTCTTGTGCCAGATACCACAGGACATCTCAGAGGTCTTGTGGAGACCACACCTTGAGAGCTAGAGCTTTTTTTTGCAGCACAAGGGCAATCGGTTTTAATGTTATGATTGATCGTTGTACAAGATGGAATGGACCTCCTGCTATCTAACCTTCTATGCATACCTGGTTCCCTGAAAGCTTTGGAGGATTTAGGTTGGTAGGTATGGTGTGCGTACATCCCAATATCCACCATATTTCCCAGTTGGGTTATATGTTAGAGACTGGACCTGTGTTTGTTTTTTGGTTCTCTCTTTTCCTGATATCTATAATTAGCGGCCCTGTGCACATTGGAGTATAATACTGTACTGATTACCAGGTTTTAATGATATCACCTTATCATTTGTGATTAATGACAATATGGTTGAGGGGCGTGCTTATACTAACCTCATGTCACCCCATAGTTCTTTCAGCCCTCTGGCTCCTGCCTCTTTTTCGGTCCTGGTGCAATTTAGATAAGAGGGTTGGCAATGGCAAATGACCAAGAAGCTTCATCGGGGAGATCAAGTGAATACACAGACCTCCACAAGAGCATGGACAGCTGAATGCGTCACCTGCTCTATGTAGGCTCTATTGCTAAGTAACAGACCAAATATATTCAGGTTCCTATTGTTGTAGCCATAGAAAAGTTGCCTTTGGCATGGGTGAGTATTTTTACAGTTCACTTTATACATACAGAATTTTTTGTGATCTCCATTCTGCTGTAGACCACCACATACTGCCAAAGTGAAACGGTGGACCTGCTTTCCTCCCTCACACTGGCATATGCTGGTTTTCCTTAGTTGACCAGGTAAAGATGGCCATCCCATTCTACCTCGGTATGATGTTGGGGAAGAACGGTCTCACTTGGAATTACTAAGGGAGGCAGAACAATTTGGTTAGGGCCTAGGAAGTTTGTGACCCTACATAGAACGTAGAGTTGTTGGGATGCCTTAATCTGCTATTCTAGGAGGTGGAATACCAAGGGATAAATAGCAGTAGAGATGACACCTAAAGATTAGTGGCACGTATACAATGTGGAGACAATCCCCTTGTGTGAGCAGGTGAGGAGCAATAGAAATTGGAAGATGGTGGAAATGGCCCGAAAAAAAGGGCCAAGTGATACAACTGCCAAAGCAAGGACCGCCTAGCGGGAAGAGAAATTCTACCAATGCCTAGGTCGGGTAAGTTCGAGTGAACTTAACAAACCAGCTCAAAGCAATAAGATGACCAAGTCCAGTGGCAAGTGGCCCTGTGGGTGGTGAGAGAAACACAAAGGATACAGATCTGCTGCCAGGGTCAAGCCCTTACCCTAAGAAAGAGTCGGGATAGGCTGTGCTAGGTGCCATGGCTGCTGATGGGACCTGAGAAACCAAGGGGACACCAAAAACATACAAGAGGCACAACTGAGAAGAAACATATACCTATGGATTGTTGGAAAACCTTAAGAGTGAACCACCACAGCCAACCAGTTGCCATCTGTGTGCACCATGCTGATGGGACTTTTACTGATAAGAAAAGTTTCAACATTGTGGAAATATTCTGAAGCTGCTAACGGTGGTATATAAGTTATTCCCACGTCCTAGTTTATTAATGTGATGCTACCCTTCTCTAGGTCTCAAAGCCCAGTCTAATCCCAAACTCACGTCACATCATCTCATTGTGAACCAGTGGTATATTCTATGGACAGAGTATATAGAATATGGAATATTAGGTGAACATCCCCTTTAACTAGACCGGTAATCTTCATGTGACTAATAATGATGATTGTATTATTCCAGCTTGCAGAAGTTGTACTCCTATACTTGGATTCGCTTCTGAATTCATCTATGGTTTTCCACCCCACTTTGTGGTTTCTCAGTATCACATAAGCTTTGTGAGCACTTTACACGTGTACATCATCCTGATCATTTCACCAAAACTGGTTAAAGGAGCTGTCAGAAATGTGGACTTTCCTCTTTTCAGCTCTATTTTTAAAGGAGGAAAGAACAATCTAAAAAGAATTCTGACGAACGTCAATATACTGAGGACAACGTGGACGAGCCACTGCAGGGGAGAGTCATGGTGCCAAGGCGCAGGAGTCTAAAGGAGCCACTGTATGGAAAAGTAATGGAGCCACTGCGCAGGAGTGTCACTGAGCCACCGCTTAAGAGCATCATCGAACTACTGTGCAGGAGCCTCAAGGAGCCACTGTGTGTGAGAGTCATGAACCACTGAATGGGAGCCTCATGGAGTCACTGTGTTAGAGCCTCATGGAGCTAATATACAGGAGCCTCAGGGAGCCACTGCAGAGGAGCATCATGGAGCCACTGTGCAGAAGTCTTATGGAGCCACTGCGTGATAGCGTCATGGAGTTAACCCGCAGGAGCCTCAAGGAGCCACTGTGCGTGAGAGTCGTGAACCACTGAATGGGAGCCTCATGGAGTCACTGTGTTAGAGCCTCATGGAGCTATTATACAGGAGCCTCAGGGAGCCAATGCAGAGGAACGTCATGGAGCCACTGTGCAGAAGTCTTATGGAGCCACTGCGTGATAGCATCATGGAGTTAACCCGCAGGAGCCTCAAGGAGCCACTGCATGGAAAAGTAATGGAGCCACGGTGCAGGAGTGTAACTGAGCCACTGCTTAAGAGCATCATGGAACTCATGTGCAGGAGCCTCAAGGAGCCACTGCAGAGGAACGTCATGGAGCCACTGCATGATAGCGTCATGGAGTTAACCCGCAGGAGCCTCATCAAGGAGCCACTGCATGGAAGAGTAATGGAGCCACGGTGCAGGAGTGTAACTGAGCCACTGCTTAAGAGCATCATGGAACTCATGTGCAGGAGCCTCAAGGAGCCACTGCAGAGGAGCACCATGGAGCCACTGCTTGGGAGCTTCATGGAGTCACCGTGTGGGAGCCTCATGGAGCTATTGTGCAGGAGCCTCAAGAAGCCATTGCAGAGGAGCATCATGGAGCCACTGCTTGGGAGCTTCATGGAGTCACCATGTGGAGCCTCATGGAGCTATTGTGCAGGAGCCTCAAGAAGCCACTGCAGAGGAGCATCATGGAGAGACTGTGCAGGAGCCTTATGGAGCCACTGCCCTGAGGTGTCATAGACCCTTATTGTGCTAACTGGCATGTGTACCACATGTTTGACCCCCACCAATCAGACGATGATAGCCTGTCCTAAGGAGACACCCCAGTATTAATTCGAATTTAAGGGCACTTTGGTTGGATCTAGGGGCATTATCGCTGGCAATTGCAGGCACACTGAAGCTTTCACTGTGGTGACAATGTGGCAGGTCTTTAGTGGCACTCTACAGTTAGCATTGTCTGGGGAGCAGACTGTAGCTGTCATGGTAGGAGAACACTGTGGCTGGCAACGTATAGGGCCACACTGCAGCTGACACTGTATGGGAGTCCATTGCAGGTGGCAATGCAGTCTATGCCTAATACTCTTTGGGGGCATATTGAGGAAGGCACTGTATTATGGGCCTGTACGGGGTGACACCCCATTGGAATGTTGCTGATACTTTTTGGGATTACTGGTATTCCTTTTTTCTGTACTGAAGCACACATGCTTGATGGTTACTGTCACTGTAATTGGTAGACAATGCTTGGTGGTTACATGCACATTTGATGGGATGTTTCACTTGTTTCAACTCTGTTTTACTTAGCGGACACCACTAGTCCCCAAGGAGGTCAGGTTGTGCCCAAGATGGATGAGGGCTTTTGCCAGAATGGGTCTTTAGGAGCCTACCCCCAACTACAGCTTGCTTGGTGTATTTTATGGGGTTACCCCAGCCTTTTGTTACGATCAAACTGAGCTGTAATGGAGGCCATACTGGTTGTAATGTAGATGTCCCACCAATGGATACAACTAGGGGTGTCTGTGCATCCATTTGCAATTCCTTGTACTGTTCATCCAGGGTCTCCTAGTGCAGAACATCTGGCATAGAAGGAGGAGATCAAGTACACAGGGAAACTCCTGCAAAGTACAGGAAACTGCGCATACATGGGTTTGTACTGGAAAAGTACGGCGTCCATGCCAGTTACATATAAAATGATGGCACGCCGCCTGGTAATAACATAATATACTCCTCTCACATCAGTAATTGGCAGCAGAACAGATGACACTTGATGCTCCAGGACAGACATTGCTGTGTTTTTCCACTAATTTCCCAGGCTGAGCGGTATGCTCGCTGTGGATATTCATCAGATTTATAGCGCTCCCTTAGCAGCAATTAAATTAAACAATACATTACAAGTTACGTCTAAAAGTGGGGAGTAGGCCTGGATTATGAAGTTCCATGTAGGCGGGGGACTAGTTCTGCGATTGTCCATATTCCCTTGCCTTTATTCACTGTATGCAACTGTCACCTCCATCTCCTGCATTGATCTCCATGGTGGTGCCACCAAGTAATCTTCATCTCCTGCACTGATCTCCATGGTGGTGCCACCAAGTAATCTCTATCTTCTGCACTGATCTCCATGGTAGTGCCACCAAGTAATCTCCATCTTCTGCACTGATCTCCATGGTGGTGCCACCAAGTAATCTCTATCTTCTGCACTGATCTCCATGGTGGTGCCACCAAGTAATCTTCATCTCCTGCACTGATCTCCATGGTAGTGCCACCAAGTAATCTCCATCTTCTGCACTGATCTCCATGGTGGTGCCACCAAGTAATCTCTATCTTCTGCACTGATCTCCATGGTGGTGCCACCAAGTAATCTCTATCTTCTGCACTGATCTCCATGGTAGTGCCACCAAGTAATCTCTATCTTCTGCACTGATCTCCATGGTGGTGCCACCAAGTAATCTCTATTTTATGCACCGATCTCCATGGTGGTGCCACCAAGTAATGTCTATCTTCTGTACAGATCTCCATGGTGGTGCCACCAAGTAATCTCTATCTTCTGCACTGATCTACATGGTGGTGCCACCAAGTAATCTCTATCTTATGCACCGATCTCCATGGTGGTGCCACCAAGTAATGTCTATCTTCTGTACAGATCTCCATGGTGGTGCCACCAAGTAATCTCTATTTTATGCACCGATCTCCATGGTGGTGCCACCAAGTAATGTCTATCTTCTGTACAGATCTCCATGGTGGTGCCACCAAGTAATCTCTATCTTCTGCACTGATCTCCATGGTGGTGCCACCAAGTAATCTCTATCTTATGCACCAATCTCCATGGTGGTGCCACCAAGTAATGTCTATCTTCTGTACAGATCTCCATGGTGGTGCCACCAAATAATCTCTATCTTCTGCACTGATCTCCATGGTGGTGCCACCAAGTAATCTCTATCTTCTGCACAGATCTCTATGGTGGTGCCACCAAGTAATCTCTATCTTCTGCACTGATCTCCATGGTGGTGCCACCAAATAATCTCTATCTTCTGCACTGAACTCCATGGTGGTGCCACCAAGTCATCTCTATCTTCTGCACTGATCTCTATGATGATTGCCGTACAGTCATCTCTAGTCCTCCACTGGTCTCTGTGACTGTCGCTGCACAGTCATCTGTAGTCCTCCACTGATCTCTATGATCATCGCTATCTCCTGCACTGACCTATATGATCGTCGCTGTTATCTCCTGCTCTGATCTCTATGGTAGTGCTGCACAGTCATCTCTATCTTTTTCACTGATCTCTATCTTCTCTACCAATTTCTATGATCACTGCCACAAAGTCATCTCTATCTCCTGCACTGACATTTATAGGGACAGTTATCTCTATCTCCTATCTTTTTCACTGATCGGTGCCGCACAGTCATCTCTCTATCTCTTGCACTAATCTCTATGCACATTGCATTGATCTTGCATTGAGCTCTGTGATTGGTGCCACACAGTCATCTCTATCTCCTCCACTGATCTCTATGATCGCTGCTGCACAATTATCTATATCTCCTCCACTGATTTCTATGATCGCTGCTGCACAATTATCTATATCTCACCCACTGATCTCTATGACCAGTACTGTACAGTCATCTCTATTGGACCTGACATATAAATCAAAATGCATTATATGAACAGATTTTGGAGGCAAGGCCTTAACATTTTAGGGTTAGCTAGGGCCAAACCCCAAAACAAAAGCTACATAGTGCTTACGACATTTTTCTAGAAAGGTGGCATGGTCCTGTTGCCCATAACAGCCATTCAGCGTTGTGCTAAATGATTTTATAAACTGCACAGATAAATTGATGGCCGAGGGGTGACCCAACTTTATATACATAAGACAAAGGACAGTACTGAGATCTATAAACCGGAGGCCCAGTTACATTTACTATATGGCCCCTCAGGGTGCAGATCAGTTGGACTTATAAGCCTCTAATATGCTACTAACATTCGTAACACCTATGTATCTCCATCCACTGAAACCAACTAAAAACAGGACACCAAACTGAAAATCTGAGGTTATGTGAGATTAGGAAAAAAGGGTCTACTGATCTGTGGCGAAACCAAACTCGCCACTGAGTTTTGGAGGGGACAGATTGCCAGCCTCTTGCCCCAGGATTATGGGCCCTCTCATCAGCCCATGCTAAACTTAAACCCCATGGCGATTTGACTGTGTTTGTGGCATCTGAGCGCTGTTTGGATATATTGAGCGCTCAGATCCAAGCCATCTGGGGATATGTTAAATGTCTGTGTGTACTGTAAAGGGTCGGACATTGTATATTGAATAATGATGTCTGTCCTATTGTCCCCACGTGTGTATTGGCGATTTCCCTTTGTCCTGAGAGATAATTGAATGAGTCCTCGATTGTCTCCAGGACAGAAGACATTGTGTATTCTCCTGCCTGTGATGATTACATTAACCTGTGTAGGGTAATTGTATCACAGGCAGAGGGGAGGGATATGCTGGGGGTGTCTGTATTGTCCCATTGTGTGTGATTGGCTGCTGTATCCCGTGTCGCAGTCTTCCTTCTGGTCCCCTAGGGGAGTGTCCACCAGGTGGGAGACCTGCATAAATACCGGGCAGGTAGCCCTCAATAAAGTTAGAATTCCTGTTTAACCATTAATACAGAGCCTCGTCTCGTACTTGGGGGGAATTGCTACGTCAGAACGTTCTCTTGCCTGTTCCAGGAGAGGAGGACTTTGTATGGTTCCAGTTCGGTGGATTCCAGTGGTTGTGGGTTGCTGTGCTCTTCGCCAGGGGAATCGCCCGAACGGTATTAACCCTCACTATACCGGGTTATACCGTAACATGATCAATCCATGGTTGAGATGCATGTCAGAAGATTTATCAAAGGAGATGAACAGAAGAGCCATTGATGCCACAACCCAGAGTGTAGAACAATCAAACATGGCTGTGGAAGTATCCAACTGGGCATGTTCTGCTTGAGAGTTGGACACGTGCCTCTAATACCACTCCAGACCTCCGACAACCAGCTGATCGACTGCAATTTGACAAGGGCTACTTTTAATGAGACAGCCCATTTAATGCAAAAGTGGAACATTTAGAAAATTATTACATTTCTGAATTCGGAAAATTCTGGAACTTTATAAATATTTCAAAAATTCTACGTCGCAAAACACAGTGGTGGAAATATCTGGCTAGGCATGTTCTACTAAAGAGTTTGACACCTTCACAAGTACCACTCCAGGCCTGTGTGACCACTGATCGGCAGCAGTTTGAAAGGGGTTGTCTATATCTAGACAATAGGATGTATATATAGGTGCTCACCTGATACTAAATCATGTGTGGTGCTCAATGATCTATTCTGACTCACCCAGTCAGTAGCGGAAAAGTGAAGGATTAATGGTATTGTATAGATCGGCACTCAATATCTGGTGACAAATAGATAAGAATATGTAAAGGATATAAAAGTATATAAATTTATTTAAATATAAAATTATAAAAAGGGTACCCTTATTGGTACAAAGGATGTAGGATAAAATAGCAGATCAAGGAAATCGAAATAATACAAAAAATCTACAAAAAATCATACAAAAAAGGTCACGCTGGAGGGTCACAATGGGATGATACTAATGAGTCCTGTTTCTTAATGGAGAGAATGTCTCTAATAAGAAGTAAATGCACATCAATATGGGTAGGGAGTGTAGGGAGTGTAGACTCCAATATACTTCAAATAATGTTCCAATGTGGTATAAACAGTTTCAATGTCCGAGCGTACTGCACAGTTATAATTAGTAAACTGTAATGGGCTTGCGTTCCTCAACTATGGCGTCCCACAGGAGGAAAAACGCGTCCTCGGTTTACCTTTCTCTAGGTGGTAGAGCGATGCTTCTGTGCAGTGGCAGCTTCAGCGTCCGCGTGTATCGTGCACGGCGTCTCTGCTGGGCGGGGATGCCGGAATCCACGTGATGTTAGAGGCACGGCTACTAAGAAGGCTCGGCGTCCCACATGGTGTCAGGGTATCCGATCCGATCTTAATTTGCTGGCTAGGACAGAAGCACAGAAAGTATTTCAAGGGAAGCGCTTCCCCGGGGTATTGATAGTTGACAGGCAAATGAGTCACCAGACGCGTTTCGGGGTTAAATCCTACCCCTTCCTCAGTGGTTGCCCGCCAATGTTCTTGTGTCCCTTTTATGTCCATGTGATTGGGTGCATCTGGGTTAAACAGGCTCATTTAATTGGATAATTGCAATGTATCAACGTCTCCATATAGTCGATCACGGAGTTTACATATAAAATTATGGAGAATAAAGAAAAGTGCATAACGTCGATAAAATAAATAAATAAATCCATAGTCAATAAAAATAAAAATAGATGATCCTTATGATATATATCATTTGCTTATAAATAGAGCTAAGCATATAGAGTTATACCCATGTGTAAAGAGTGTGGGTTTATAGATATGGAAAAGTAGGATTATGTAGTGAAAATAGGATTATATGGTGAAAAAGTATATATAAAGTGAAAAAATATATAGTGAAAAAATATATATAAATAAAATAAAATAAAATAAAATAAAGATAGTGCTTGGGTAGAGTTCTGTGTCAAAGGGAAATCCATTACAAAGGGGGATTTAGATATTTAGATAAAAATATATAAATATAAAAATAGACAATAGTAATAGTAGATGTTTTAGACATGGAGGGTAATAATAAAGGATAATATAGGGTAAAAATTATTAAAAATCAATATTTCATAACAATGGTTAATAAAAATGGTTAATATGTAAGAAATGTCAAAGGAAGTGGGGAGGAGGCTTGATTGAAGCAGTGCCGATCTATACAATACCATATATCTAGACAACATGGAAAATTATTACATTATTACATTCTTAACTTTTGAAAGTTCTCAAAAATTCTCCAATTGTCATATCTAATTTAAAATGAGAAAAGTTGAACCCGACTTGACCTAAAGGTTCTAACACAAGCATAAAAACATTTTACAGAAATGATGGTGACGAATCGGAAAATGGGAGAGACGCACTCTTTTTCCGGGAACTTTTTTATTTTATTTTTGTGGCCATTGATGTGTTATCAGTGTGATTTCATAGGCTATTGTGACTTCACAAATTGGAAATGTTCTCCCTTTTTCTAGTTATGTAACATGTTCTTTTACTTTGTTTTTGTTACTTAACCATGCAAATTAAATTATTCATAGTAACCGGAAAAAAACAGTCTTGAGAAATACTGTGTTCTTCATGGTGATCTTTTTACTTGTCATTTAGCCAGATGATGATACAAACCTGGAGCATGGTTCTCATCTACTCACTCTTCCTGCTGAACTTATTTTTTTTCTTCCCTAGCTTATGTTAGATAGCACATTGGACATCCTGCAGGAGCTACGTCTTCTCCACTCCCTTCTTGTTAGAAAGGTCCCTTGACAATAACATGATCATACAGTGTCCTCCTGCCGGGACACCAAGTGATCAGCTGTAATCAAAGGAGAAAACTTAGAGTGTTCATTTTCTCTGCAGTGCCCCCACAGGGGACATGAAGCATTACATAGTGTTCATTCAAACCCATGTAGGACAGGACAGGTCTTCCAGAGTGACTGCTTCAGTGTGTAACTTGTTCTCCAGTCTAGCCAAGATTTGAGGAAATTACGGTAAACTAGACAACCCTTTCAAACTAGCTGTTTGGTTTAGAAACCCCTAATCTCAAATACACTCGTTTGGGTCCCCATTCAGGACAATTATCTATTAGACAAAATGGGAGCAGCCACAAAGAGTGTCTCTCGCTCTGGAGGACTCGGTGTGTCCATGTGTTACTGAAACGGCCAACTGATTTCAATGGGAACTGTGTAATGCTGAATTTCATCTGTGGTGGCGCTGCAGGGAGAGTACAGGTTACTTTTCATTGGTGGTGAACTTGTGCTCAACATATTCTTGAACAAGTCTTTGAGTCTTCAAACACAAAGAATTTCCCATATTGGAGCAAATGCAATGTAGAAAACGGGAGGCGTAAGAATATTGTGATCCCCAGGATAAGCCATATCAGATTGTGATGGGGGACGGGGACGTATGACATCCCGTAACACTGACGATCAGCTGTAACCTCCATCCATTGTGCGGTGGACAGAGCTAGTAACTACAGCGTTGCTCCCAAGTGAATATCAGAGTTAACAGTTCATGATTGTTTGGCTTACAAGTTGGAAAGGCCATTAATACCAAAATCCTGGACAACCCCTTTAAAAAATAAATTAAAAAAAATCAGAAAAATTGAAAAGAAGAATCATGACTACAAAAAATGTTGTAAAATTGTATAAATCCAGAAATTAAGCCAAGTTGATTTGACTAAAGGCCAGGAGGTTTAGAACGCACTCCAAATGTGTAACTTGAACCTCCAGGACCTCAATGGAAAATCTAGAACTGGGCCCTCACTTACAATGTGACATTTACATTACTGGTGTCTTCTTTTATGGCAGAAGGTCTTATGGGCCTCCTAAGACACCATGGAACAGTTGCAAGTGCTACCCTTGTACGCCGTATAGCTTCGACTCTGGCTCAATCCCATCAACATGGTACAACATTTCTAAATGCCTAATACATTTTCCATAGGATGGACCACATCAGGTTATTGATATGAATGGTTTCGTTTGGAAAAACAAGGTCCTCTCTTTTCCATGGTTGCGTCTTGTATTTCTTCTCTACTTCATTTACAACCCTTTTTCTAATCTCAGAGACCTTTGAAAGGGTTTGGTTTTGAAGGCCTATCCCTAAGATAGGATATCAATATAAGATAGATGGAGAGGGCAACCTTGGCACCACCACCGATCACTCATCTATATATTTGTTTCCGAGTCCATGTTGTAGTGGTTCTGAAGCCCAATCCCCTTCAATCAGCTGATTGTGGAAGTGTCGGGGCCCAGACCCCCACCCGAGACTGACGGCCCTTCCTAAAAAAAAAGTCCATAAGTCCCAAGACAAAGCCAATGTTGGCCTTAAAGAGGTTTTCCCAACTGTTCATTTATCGAATACCAATAAGACATTCCATAAATGTCCGGGTTCGATAGGCTTGTTTTTTTGGGTGGGGCAAGTTGACAAAAGTCAAGGACCTGCTGTTCCCAGTCTAAAACCATACAAATCATTTCCGCCAACCCGAATGATAATGAGGAAGCAAAGTCTCCCCAAAATGCTTGCAATACTCTGCAAAAACTGGTTGGATTAGCTGTGAATCTTCTGTGCCGGTATGTACATCCTATTAGGCTAATATATGTTTCACATCGCAAATAGAAATGAAGTCAAGATCCATGACTCACATGGCAAACACTTATTACAGCAAATTTAATAGCCTGGCCTTCGATCAATTAGCAGAATTAGGCCTAGAACGATGGTTCCCCCATGGTGAGAAGCACAAATTTCAGGCCAAAGAAGATAGCACGGTCATTAGTAGAACTGCTCCTTATATGAATGAGAGTAAATTTTCATCATGGACTGGAGATAAGGCCATACATCTCCAGAAGCTGTTGGCTAGACAGCTTGATCGGCCGACAGCTGTCTTACTATGGGCTCGGCTGAGTGTGTGTCTTCTCAGGGAAAAGGCTGCTGCCTCAGGTGGTGGCCTATCACCCCTGAGAACCAAATGATCGGCCATTCCTGATCCTTCTTTCCCCCGACAATACAAATTAGATGGTTCTTCAGTCCTGCCGAAATTGATTGGTTTGGCCCTCAGCTATCTGATTTGCAGGGTCAGCTTTAAAACCAAGCACACTAGACGACCGGGGATGTTAATATTAACCTTTAAAGGGATATTCCAGTTTTAATGATTACATTATTTTTTTTCGAGATTAGGAAGTCATACAGTTTCGTAATATACATCTATTTTAAATTTTGCTAGCAGACCTTTAATATAGCCTCTCAAGCTTTAGTCCTCTGTAGGAGATCTGAGTAGGACTAAAGATGGCACCAGTCATGTGATCCTCAAGCCTCCCATGTGACCTCTGGCATTCAGTTAACTGTCTAGGTACCTAACAGGTGAAAAGTAGTGTACTGAGATGCAGGAATAAAAAACACACAGGGCTGTGTCCTTCCAAATCACGTCCAATCAACTGAATTTACCACCGGAGACTCCAATCAAGGTGAAGAACATCTCAAAGATGATCATGAGAGACGGGAGGTCCCCAGAGCTAAATGTCAAGTGTCATAGCAAAGGGTCTGAATCCTTATGTCTATGTGAAAGTTTAGTTTTTCCTTTCTAATAAATTAGCCAGAAAATTTCTAAAGTTCTTTATTTTAGCCCTGCAATATGGCAAGTGAAAGGGTCTGAAGACTTTCCTAAATCACCGTAGGTAGGGGCCAGGGAGACTAGTACAAACATACCATCTGTGGAGTTTTTTATTATCAGGAGTAGTGTGACTATGAAGTTTTAGTCTGCTCCTGCAAGTGCCCAGGTGGTAGAGCTTCTGGTGGTGGTATCAGACCTTTGGTCTGTTCATAAAAGTGATCCTAGTGAGAAGTCACTTTATAAGATGGCAACCCCACAATCTCCAACCTGTGCATATCCCTGGTGTTTAGACCCAAGAAGACCCGTCATGAAGGCCATCAAGATACGACATCCACAACAGACAATGAATGAAGTCTGTGTGGACACGGATCCAGCCATCAATGACTAGTGTTTGTACATCTGTATACACAAGGCTAGAACACAATGTTCGGGCGGTTTGTTAATGAGACTCGCCTGACGTCAGCAACCTACTCAGATGTCTGCTGAAGCCATCAATTATACTCCCTGCGTTAATTAGCCGATGCCTCGCCAGTGGGAGGATGGAAGCCATTACTCAGTGAACTGGAGCGCACGGCAAGAAAATATGAAATAAAGTAGATGCTAAATTCTTCTGCCAGTTTATATACATATTCCTGCCCACAGGGGGCAGGATTTTACTAGTTCACCCAATGAGAATCCCAGAGGTAGTCTGGAGACCAGAACAGCAGAGGAGATAAAAGACTGGTGAGCTTTCCTGCATTCTCCCTTCCACCTCCAGCACCGCCTGTGCTTCTGTCTTGACAGTCTGGACAGGGAAAAAAATGTTTTAAGTCTTGCAGCCACTGAGGAAGGGTAGTTTGAGAGGCAAATGCTTCTACCAGTGGGGATGAGATGGAAAGGAAGCAATGCTGCTGCCAGTGAGAGAGGGTTGGAAAGGGAACAGTGCTGCTGCCAATGAGAGAGGGTTGGGAAGGGGTACAATGCTGCTGTCAGAGGGGAGAAAAGGAGACAAAGCTGCTGCTAGTGGGGGGAGTGGGACATTGCTGCTGCACTGTATTTGTTTGGCACTGCTAGGAGGTATTTTGCACTGCACTATAGAATCGGACACTGTCGAGGTGTTGTGTTACACTATGGTATTGTGCACTGCTGAGGAGGTGTTTTGTGTTACACTATGGTATTGTGCACTGCTGAGGAGGTGTTTTGTGTTACACTATGGTATTGTGCACTGCTGAGGAAGTGTTTTGTGTTACACTATGGCATTAGGCACGGCTGGGGAGGTATTTTGTGTTACACTATGCTATTAGGCACGGCTGAGGAGGTGTTTTGTGTTACACTATGCTATTAGGCACTGCTAAGGAGGTGTTTTGTGTTACACTATGCTATTAGGCACTGCTGGGGAGGTATTTTATGTTGCACTATGGTATTAGGCACGGCTGGGGAGGTATTTTATGTTGCACTATGGTATTAGGCACTGCTGGGGAGGTATTTTATGTTGCACTATGGTATTAGGCACGCCTGGGGAAGTATTTTGTGTTGCACTATGGTATTAGGCACGGCTGGGGAGGTATTTTATGTTGCACTATGGTATTAGGCACGGCTGGGGAGGTATTTTGTGTTGCACTATGGTATTAGGCACGGCTGGGGAGGTATTTTATGTTGCACTATGGTATTAGGCACGGCTGGGAAGTATTTTGTGTTGCACTATGGTATTAGGCACGGCTGGGGAGGTATTTTGTGTTGCACTATCCTCCGCCTGTGGCTATACGGCACCGCAGCACCCAATACTGACTCTACACTGCCCAATTCCTGAGGCCACTGCTCTTGGATTACAAAATGCACACAGAAGAATTGTGAATGCAGCTCTGGCTGTGACTGGAGTATAACAGACGATGTGACTCTTTCAGTATATTCCATCATAAGCCGATGGAAGCTGTGAAATAACATAAAGCCACTTTCCAGTATTTATCCCAGTGGAAGATGATGGATACATTCTGGCAGGTGCATACAACCTAGGTACTGAAACATCAGACGATGCTGCCATCTTGTGGTGGACTGTATTACTGCAGCTTTAGAAAATAGCTCTCAAAATGTGCAACGTGAATTTTTAAATGGATGCCTACTCTATGCATACATTTCCAGTAGGAATAACAGAGGTACTGCATCATGCAGACTTCTGAGAAAAGAGGCTCCAGCGCTGTATTTGCTATAACAGACATGGCAGAGGAGCTTATGCACCCACTGCTGACTGAATGCTGTGTGCATGAGGCTGGTGCTGCCCTCTGCTGGCAGGTCCTGGTACCACTCCTAAGGACCCCTAGACCTTCCACAGTCCTGTGCGCTGCAGAAAACCCTCTCAGATGACAATGGGGACTATAAACTGCTCATACGGAGCTTCCTAGTCTGTGAATACAATGCGAAAAAACGCAGTGAAGACTGACACACTAAAAGCAATATAGAATGGAGGTGATAGGGTGAATGTGTTACAATAGGGGCTCTACATTGCAAAGACCACCGTCAAGACTGGCATAGGAAGCACCGTAGAAAGGTGGCTGCATCATAATGAGTCCTATGAACTGTTCATCCGGGTCCATCAATATAATGCAAAATTGTAAAGACTGTCAGTAAAGACTGACACTAACGCTGGAAGCACAATAGAAAGGGGGGTGCTAGTGTGAAGGCATCATATTGCATACCAGAATGAGGGCACACTAAAATTGGTGCTAGTGTATAGGGGCTATAAACCGTTCCTCCTGAGCTTCCTGGTCTGTGAATAAAATGCAAAAACCGCAGTAAAGACCGACACTCACCCTGGAAGCACAGTAGAACGGGGAGCTAGTGTGAATGCATTAGAAGAGGCGCTATGAACTGTTCGCCCTGAGCTTCCTGGTTCATGAATATAATGCAAGAAACGCAGTAAAGACTGACACCCACACTTAGAACTGCAGTAGAAAGGTGGGTGCATCACAATGTAATTTTTGTATCACAATGTGGGCTATGGACTATTCATCCTGAGTTTCCTGGCCCATAAACATAATGCAAAAATGCAGTAAAGACTGGCACTCACACTGGAAGCACAGTAGAAGGGTGGGTAGTGGCGTGAATGCGTCACACGGTCATCTCAGATCACAATGAGACCTATAAACTGTTCATCCTGGTCCTTGAATACAATGCAAAAAGAGCAGTAAAGACTGACACACTGTAAGCACAGTGAGCCCCCCCAGAGCAAGACCACGCGGACAAATTCACAATTGGAAGTTGGCAGAAGTATGAATGCAGCTCCAGCAGTGAATGGAGGATGCTCCGAGGTGTCCTGCTTCACCCAGGCACCATGGGGGTTCTCAAGGAGCCGCTGCCCCCAGCGCTGCCTGCGGCTTTCTCCTCGCCTGCCTTCAGAGCACTGGGATGCAATCAATGCCAATACCTTTCTATACACTGGTGCCATCTGCTGGCTAAAAAGAGGTACTACAAGGCAGAGAGAATACCAATTCCAAAAGGAGATTTTTTTTATTTCTTTTTGTCCTACATGGATTTTTAGGGTTTTTTTTTTTTTTATTCTCCTGCCTTTTTTTCTTTTCAGTTCAATATATAGGAACAATTTAAATTTTTTAAAATACTTTAATAGTACAGACATAATTGGAGGCGGAAATCCCCCATTATGTTAGATTTTTTTTATTCTATCACCCCCCCCTCCCGGGTGATTTTAATTTTAGTTTTTTTTGTTTCCCTTTGCTGTTGGATTGCCTCTTGTATTCTGCATAGGAGATTTATACCTTACAGAACACAGGATACGGTATATTCCATGCAATGCTGCCACCTGCAGGCCAGAATTAGAATGTACTGGACAGGCTCAGGCCTATTCCTAGGCGCCATCTTTACAGCCCTCGCTTCCGCAGAACATGTACGGCGCTGGGACTGAAGGGGTTAAGATGGGGGGGGGGGTGACCAGAGAAAATGAAGAATTTATTTTCCAGGAACGGCGCCACTCTTGCCTAAGGGCAGTGTCTGGTATTGCAACTCATTGGTGCCGAGCTGCGATACCAGATACAGGCCACGGACAAGAATGGGACCGCTTATAGGAGGAAGAAGGCGATTTAAAAAAAAAATGTTTTTCTCTAAAACTGGACAACCCCTTTAAGAGCCCCCCCCTTCTGCTGCCAGGTACACTTATAGACATAGTCATTGCTTCTTAGAGAGATGCTCCTATCAGGACTGCGGATTTAGGCCTCTTTCACACTTGCGTTCTGAGGATCCGGCAGGCACTTCCGTCCCGCCGGATCCGTCAGAACGCAAGTCGCCTGAAGCATTAGAAGACTGATCAGGATCCTGATCAGTCTTCGAATTGCTTTCCGGTTACCATGGCAGCCAGGATGCTATTAAAGTCCTGGTTGCCATAGTAGGAGCGGGGGAGCGGTATACTTACAGTCCGTGCGGTTCCCGGGGAGCTCAAGAATGACGTCAGAGACGTGATCCATGCGTGTGGGGCGCCCTGACGTCACTCTGGAGCGCCCCGGATGGTAAGTATACTGCTCCCCGGCTCCCCACTACACTTTACCATGGCAACCAGGACTTTAGCGTCCTGGCTGCCATGGTAACCATTGAGAAAAAGCTAAACGTCGGATCCGGCGATGCGCCGAAACGACGTTTAGCTTAAGGCCGGATCCGGATTAATGCCTTTCAATGGGCATTAGTTCCGGATCCGGCCTTGCGGCAAGTGTTCCGAATTTTTGGACGGAACAAAAATCGCAGCATGCTGCGGTATTTGCTGCGTCCAAAAAACGTTTCAGTCCTGAACTGAAGACATCCTGATGCATCCTGAACGGATTTCTCTCCATTCAGAATGCATGGGGATGATCCTGATCAGGATTTTTCCGGCATAGAAACCCAACGACGGATCTCTATGCCGGAAAACAAAAACGCCAGTGTGAAAGGACCCTTAGTCCTGTTGAACAGTCCTTTCTTGGGGTGGTCACAGCTTGAAAACTGGGACCGCACCAATGGCAGCGCTGCCTCCCACTGCTGGCTTAGTGAAATCTGCACCAATACGGTGTGTGAACAGGCCCCTGCCGTGTCTAAATCCCCTGATCGAGGCACAACACAGGCTTTTTAACCCCTTAAGGACACAGGGTTTTTACATTTTTGCGTTTTCGTTTTGCGCTCTATGCCTTCCAAGAGCCATAACTTTTTTATTTTTCCGTTCACATGGCCATATGAGGGCTTATTTTTTGCGGGACAAGTTGTACTTTCCAACGCCATCATTTAATAATGCATACGGTGTAGTGGGAAGCGGGAAAAAAATTCCAAATGGGGTGAAATTGCAAAAAAAAAGCTATTTCACCACAGTTTTACGGGTTTCTAAATTACGACGTTTGATTTGCGATAAAACTGACCATTCAGTTTTATTCTACAGGTCAGTACGAATCCGGCGATACCCAATATGTATAGCTTTTCTTGCGTTTTGATAGTGAAAAAAAATTCAAAAGTGGGAAAAATTTTTTTATTTTTTTTTGTCGCCATGTTTTGACCGCTATAACGTATTTGTATATAAGTGTATGGCGTTGCATGGGGGCTTATTTTTTGCGGGGCGATCTTAACTTTTAGTTGATACCATTATGGGTTGTGTAGGACTTTTTGATCGCTTTTTATTTAATTTTTTTTGAGGAAATGAAGCGTCCAAAAACGGCAAATCGGCCATTTGGGTGCTTTTTTCCGTTTTTCTGTTTACCGTATGGGAAATATATTTTTATATTTTTCTACTATGGGCGTTTTCACACATTGGGACACCCATGATGTGTATTTTTTTTATTTTAATTTTGGGGAAAGGGGGGTGATTTAAATTTTTAGGTTTTTTTTATTTTATTTTTTTTACACTTTTCTATAGATCCCATAGGGACCTATATAAATCAGTTACCTGATTGCTTCTATCATAAACTCCAATACACTTGTATTGGAGTTTATGAGCATTTTACTACTTTCTTATGAAGCCCTATTGCTAACAAGGGCTCCATAGGAAATAGTAAGTGATAGCCTCATGCTGAATGAAAGGCTTGAGGCTATCCCTTACAGCGCTCCGATTCTCCCGATCACCACTGGGTGGAGCCGGAGCGCTGCCGAAAGTTTTACTTTCGGTTTTAGCACGTGCAGATGCCGTGATCAGGATTGATCACGGCATCTGCGGGGTTAAATGATCGCGGTCGGCAGCGCTGCCGACCGCGATCATCAGCTGCGGGGGTCAGCTACAGGAATCAGCCGGACCCCCGCAGCGATGGTGCCCGCAGCGGCCAGGAGCGGGCGCCATCTTTAGGGACTGGACACATGACGTACCCATACGTCATGTGTCCTTAAGGAGTTAACCCTTTCCATTTTCTACTCCCAGGTTTCCCAAAGCCATAACTTTTTTATTTTTCCATTCGCACAGACGTATTCTTTGCAGGACAACATGCACTTTCTAATGGCACCATTTATCGTCGCATACAATGTCGCGGGAAGTGGGAAAAAAATTCTAAATAGTGTGGGGAATTAAAAAAAACAAAAAAACACACCATTATGCCACAGTTTTATGTTGTTTTTTTTAAACAGCATTTCCTTGCGGTAAAACCGACCTGTTACTCTCATTCTCTGGGTCAGGACGATTACAACGCTACCACATTTGTATCGTTTTTCTAGCATTTTAATACAGAAAAAAAAAATGAAAAACTTTGGAAAATACAATTATTTTTGTTTTTCATCCCCATAACTTTTTTATTTTTACACGTACGGAGCTGTGTGAGGGCTAAATTTTTTGGGGGGCGATCCATACTTTTTATTGATACCATTTTCGGGTGTGTATGACTTTTTGACCACTTTTTTGTGGGAGGTGAAGTGACAAAAAAAACACGGAAAATCGGCCATTTTGAGTTTTTTCCGTTTCGCTGTATGGGATAAATACTTTTATTTTATAATAGTACGGGGGTTTTCGCGCGTGGTGATACCCATGATGAGTATTGTTTGTATATTTTTGTTAATTTTGACAATGCACAGTTGACCACAGCATCTGAAGGGTTACATGCATGCGATCGGCGTTCTTGACGATCGTATACATTAATCCCGGGAGCCTGCTGTTTAAAACCCGACCGCATTTACGTCAGTTGTTAAAGGAAACCTTTCCACGGCTGACCCCATGATTTCCGCCGCGTGTCCGAAGGCGGATTAGTCTCATCTAAAAGTGCTAATGGGCGTGTGGATACTCGCAACGGTTTTTCCAGGACACACGCTTTCTTAATCCACTGTGTAACTACACAGTCGAATGAGTGAAGAAAAATGGGAATGCGAACACTGTTCCCGTTTGTCTTCAGAATTATGAACGTCCGGCAGTTTCATGCCCATTGTGCCAGTGAGCACGCGCAGTAAAGTGTGGCGTCATGTCCTCAGCTTACACATTGCAGTGCACCTGCGCATTCGGCCTCATGCCCTCGGCCTTTCCGTGCAGTGGGGACCGCACCGGCCGCGTGCATGGGGGAGGTGTACTGTCCTTGGAGTCATCTATACTGCCCTCATGCGCAGTAGAGCAAGGTGTACTGGCCTTCGCTTCATCTATACAGCGGTAATGAGAAGTGTACTGTCCTCGGCGTCACCTACACAAGCGCGCATGCACTCAGCGCAAACCCATTACTGCGCTATTCTGGAGCGGATGGTAGTGACGGCCATCTTTAAGAAGCTCATTCAGGCTTCCTTATGATTGTCTGACAAGGAAGCGGGCGGGGTCAACATTAAGAGGAGGAGCCTGACCACTGATCGCTCACTGATCAGTGGTTCTGCGCATTTCCTTCTCCTCCCGCTCCAGAGCCTTGACCCCTCGGCCCGATGTTACCCAGCTCACAGCACAGACGAGGAGGACGTTTAGGACCACCACAGGTTATATTTTAAAACTGTGAACATGTCAGTTTTACTTTGGAAATCATTGTGGCGTTAGATACCAGGGCAAAGATACAGGCTCATCACAATGTACCATTTGCACAGAGAGAGACAGACAAAGCCGAAGGGCGGTGGGGGAGGTGTCGTCGCATCCGCCGATATCCCTAGCGACCCACAAATATGGCGGAGAAGGTTTACCAAGTTCCCAAGTTGCGCAAGGTCCCCGTCGATCCAAGCCTTGGAGCGGTAAGGCCTCGTGACTGGCCGACGTACACGGCCCGGGAAGTATGGTATGGCCGATGTGACAAGTCTCTGGCATGCCTGTGTCACACACACACACAAAGGAATGCAAATCTCAGATATATCTTACACTATATAACAACAGTCAGGAGTCTCCGGCACCGAGAACTCGTCACACATTGTCCATTAAGCCCGTGGAAAGGTCTAGTTGCGCGGCGTCTTGCGGCCTTGCTTCCAAAGCCATCCTGGCTCATCTCGGTCACTGTCAGGAACGGCCAGTGAGGCATTGAGGAGACAATGAGGCACCGGCCCTTCCAGCGCCGACAGGATGACGTGTCTATGCGAGAGTCCGGCCATCTATGGTACAGTGAAGTGCGGGCATGTCCGGTGCGGAGGGGCGGGCTACCCTGCTAGCTTGCTGGTAACCAGTGAAGATTTCCTCTGTGGAAGGTCCTGCGGCGTGGGGATGTGGTCACCGGTCACAAGGTTTTTATCCGGCCCGGCGCAGGGCAGCTGCTTGTTCTTCATCTTGGCCTTGGCCATGTTGTAGTCTCCCGAGTCAAAGTACTTTTGCTGCAAAAACAAAGGTTTACGAAAGAAAAGGTGAACCACTTACAGTAGAGTGCGTGCACACAATGAGAAAGGGGGCGTCACTTCCCCACCATCCCTGTAATGGCGGCGGTCAGTCTTGAGGAGGCCTCCAGGCTATGCTATACTCCTAGCCTCTCAGCCTGGGGGACAGAGAAGCCCAATCTGTCTGAGAGGACCCTCTGTGAAGACACTACAATGGGCTCCCGCATCCTCCACCATCTGTGACAGCCCGTCCCATTAGACCACCCTTTCCTGAGAGAAGAACTACGGACTACTTTACTCCTTGCCGAAAATGAAGACTTGAGAGACCAATAGGCTAAAACGGGTATATGAGGATCAGGCATGATGGATTGCAACATGCCCGATCCTATCCATTCTAATAGATATAGGGCACTAGTAGTACTCGGGCAAGTACCGATGAACACACTTAGGGATAGTATTCCACTAGCGTTCCTTCCCGGTAATCTCCTCCACAGTACGGTTAGGAGTGAGTGGTAAAGCCATTGCTCGTCCCCATACTGAATCATTAGTTACCGGCAGGGCACAATCTACTGCCGACAAGCGATTTTTAAGCGCGTGTTTGCTCCTTCATCGGCGGCAGTATTACACTGCCAGATCATCGCGTTCTGGCTGACAATTGTCCAGTGTAATACTAGCTTAAGGCCCCATTCACACGTCCGCATCTGTTCCGCAATGCTGCAGAACGGGTGCGGACCCCTTCATTCTCTATAGGGCTGGACATGAAGCGGAAGCGCAGCCCCGAAGAATAGGCATTTCTATGGGGGGCGCCGGGTATGTTACGCAACACACCACGGACGTGTGAATGGACCCTAAGGCTAAGTTTACATGTGCTCTTCATCTCTGGTAGTGTGTTCCAGCAGAGGAACGGACTCTCGGGGTTTGCCGTATCCAGCGCCAGATCCTGTATATGTGACGGTTTCCTGTATGAATGCCGACAGCGGTATCTGTCCCGCGAAAAGCCGGCATTTTGGCTGGAAATCTGCCGGATCCCCTTAAAGGGTTTCTGTCCCCTGAAAAATGGGTATTAAGCTGGCAGACATTAGCTGAACAGAACTCTTTTAGTGCCATCTCACTGCCCGCCGCCGTTGTAGAGAAAAACGAACTTTTATAATATGCTAATTAGCCTCTAGGAGCGGGGGCGTTGCCCTGCTCCTAGAGGCTCCGTTCTCCCACCTGTGGCAACGCCCTGCTTCACTAGATTGACAGGGCCAGGCAGCGTTCACCTCCTCCTGCTGGCCCTGTGCACTGGGGAGATCTCGCGCCGTTTAGTATTCGGCGCATGCGCCATGAAGCTGGCGAGCGCCCTTCACTCACTGCGCCATATACTGAACGGGACAGGCGTGAGACTTACACTGCAGACAGGGCCGGAGGTAGGACACCAACGCTGCCTGGCCCTGTCAATCTAGTGAAGCAAGGCATTGCCAAAGGTGGGAGAACGGAGCCTTTAGGAGCAGGGGCAACGCCCTCCCACTCCTAGAGGCTAATTAGCATATTATAAAAGTTTGCTTTCCTCTGTAACGGCAGCGAGATGGCACTAATAGAGTTCTGCTCAGCTGACATTGGCACATCGCTTATGTCCGCCAGCTTAATACCCATGTTTCAGGGGACAGAAACCCTTTAAAGTCAATGCGGACCCCGCGGTGAGGGGAGCCGGGGCAGACTACCATGTGAGAATGTGGCCTAACCTCAGGATCT
The DNA here is from genome assembly GCA_033119425.1 of Bufotes viridis. Taxonomy (NCBI): domain Eukaryota; kingdom Metazoa; phylum Chordata; class Amphibia; order Anura; family Bufonidae; genus Bufotes; species Bufotes viridis. The sequence continues at coordinate 54,511,796 of CM065599.1, read as the reverse complement.
GAGCCAGTACAGCACCGCCGCCGGCAGACAAGGCGGTAACCCCCCCCGACAGTCCGCTGTAGTCGGAGGTCTCACGTGACTACACAGCCCCTCTGTCAGGCTGCCGCCTCAGTATGTTTTTTTTACAGTTGTATAAATTACCAGGCAATTTTTACTTTTTTATACTTTTAACCACTTTTTTTCCTATAGGAAAACTACCTGAAAAAACTAAGACAATGGTGTTTTTTTTGCTGTCCCCCTCATCATCTTTTCTACAGGAAATCAAAAATTTGATAAAAATGTTGTCCACACTTTTTTTTTCATAGGCGTAAAACAATGCCAGCACAAATTTGTGCGAACTGGAAACCTTACAATGGGTTTATGGCTTTACATAAAGAAGAAACTTAATATAAAATTTGCGCTTCACGTCCTCACTATTTTTAAGAGCTCTACTTGCTGTCAGTGACTGGAAGCATCTGAAAGCCCTGCACTTTGGGCAGCTTCTCTAATGTAAGCCTAGAAGAACGAGCTGCTGCCGTCAGTGCCATAAACCCATGGAAATATGATTAGAGGATCCGCTACTGGAAGTGAAAACAGGGGCGTGACAAAGTGCAAACATTTCCCACTCACTATTCTGCTGGTGGAGTCTGTACTGATCCGGAGTTACATCCTGTATTATACTCCAGAGCTGCACTTACTATTCTGCTGGTGCAGTCACTGTGTACATACATTACTTATCCTGTACTGATCCTGAGTTACATCCTGTATTATACTCCAGAGCAGCACTCACTATTCTGCTGGTGCAGTCACTGTGTACAGACATTACTTATCCTGTACTGATCCTGAGTTACATCCTGTATTATACTCCAGAGCTGCACTCACTATTCTCCTGGTGGAGTCACTGTGTACATACATTACTTATCCTGTACTGATCCTGAGTTACATCCTGTATTATACTCCAGAGCTGCACTCACTATTCTGCTGGTACAGTCACTGTGTACATACATTACATTACTTATCCTGTACTGATCCTGAGTTACATCCTGTATTATACTCCAGAGCTGCACTCACTATTCTGCTGGTGGAGTCACTGGGTACATTACATTACTTATCCTGTACTGATCCTGAGTTACATCCTGTATTATACTCCAGAGCTGCACTCACTATTCTGCCACTCCTGCCCATTGGCTACATCTGATATTTCAGCTCAGCCCTTCAAGTAAATATTGTACTACTAAACAAGAGTGGACAACCCCTTTAAGAGGTGAGGCGCCAGTCTCCTGAACACCTACCCCTTTCTGCAGCCTCTTCATCAGGAAGTCCGATCCTCCCGGCTTCTGCCCGAGGTTGGGGTATTTGGCCTTCAGCTTCTGCTCCTCCGCTTTTTCAGGCGTCACCGCCTCCTTCTCTTGGGAGTCCTGCATATAAAAGGAGGAGAGGCTGAGGATCCTCGTGCATCCAGTCTCCGGGAAGGCTGCAGCGGCCACTCATCAGTTGAGGCCCTTCTGTTCGCTGTTCCCCGCTGCACCTCACAGACGGGGGTCCTGGGCGGAGGGGCTTCCCTCTACCATATCCAGACAGCCATCAGGACAACCCCTTTAAGCTTCTTAGAAGCCCTTTCGCCAGCCTGTGAACCAGTACCTCCATGTGTGTCCTGAATGGGGCGTGACCCTCCACCAGCCGTTAGAGTAAAGCGGATGGATGACCCCCAAAATGTCTCTTGTTCAGGGGTTGCCTGCAACTCTGCGTTTAAAGGGGTTGTCCAGGGGGGAAAAAAAAAAGTGATCATTTTGAAGGTTTTCCATTTATTTTCATGTTTTGTTTTAAGGTAATGCCCCCCCCCCCCCAACAAAAAATAATTAAAGGAATTTTATAGATTCAGTACCTGTTAGGGTCCGTCTCCCTCCTGGTCAGCTGTCGGAAGGACTGGTCTTCAGTATCTGACCTGTTAGGGTCCGTCTCCTTACTGGTCTGCTGTCAGAAGGACTGGTCTTCAGTATCTGACCTGTTAGGGTCCGTCTCCCTCCTGGTCAGCTGTCAGAAGGACTAGTCTTCAGCAACTGACCTGTTAGGGTCCGTCTCCTTACTGGTCAGCTGTCAGAAGGACTGATCTTCAGTATCTGACCTGTTAGGGTCCGTCTCCCTCCTGGTCAGCTGTTGGAAGGACTGATCTTCAGTATCTGACCTGTTAGGGTCCGTCTCCCTCCTCGTCAGCTGTCGGAAGGACTGGTCTTCAGTATCTGACCTGTTAGGGTCCGTCTCCCTCCTGGTCAGCTGTCAAAAGGACTGGTCTTCAGTATCTGACCTGTTAGGGTCCGTCTCCCTCCTGGTCAGCTGTCAAAAGGACTGGTCTTCAGTATCTGACCTGTTAGGGTCAGTCTCCCTCCTAATCAGCTGTTGGAAGGACTGGTCTTTAGTATCTGACCTGTTAGGGTCCGTCTCCCTCCTGGTCAGCTGTCAAAAGGACTGGTCTTCAGTATCTGACCTGTTAGGGTCCGTCTCCCTCCTAATCAGCTGTCGGAAGGACTGGTCTTCAGTATCTGACCTGTTAGGGTCCGTCTCCTTACTGGTGTGCTGTCAGAAGGACTGGTCTTTAGTATCTGACCTGTTAGGGTCCGTCTCCTTACTGGTGTGCTGTCAGAAGGACTGGTCTTTAGTATCTGACCTGTTAGGGTCCGTCTCCCTCCTGGTCAGCTGTCAAAAGGACTGGTCTTCAGTATCTGACCTGTTAGGGTCAGTCTCCCTCCTAATCAGCTGTCGGAAGGACTGGTCTTCAGTATCTGACCTGTTAGGGTCCGTCTCCTTACTGGTGTGCTGTCAGAAGGACTGGTCTTCAGTATCTGACCTGTTAGGGTCCGTCTCCCTCCTGGTCAGCTGTCAGAAGGACTGGTCTTCAGTATCTGACCTGTTAGGGTCCGTCTCCTTACTGGTCAGCTGTCAGAAGGACTGGTCTTCAGTATCTGACCCGTTATGGTCCATCCCCCTGCTGATCAGCCGTTGGAAGGCATAGCGGGGCGGCGGGATGGACATTGGACATGCTTTCCGTATTTTTTGTGCCCCTTTAAAATTAATGGGTCCGCCGCAAAAAATGTGGATCGGATGAGGAGCAAAAATTGTTATGCGTGAGGCCTTAGCCTACTACACTGAGCACAGCGCCGCCTACTATATAGCGGCCGTGCCTGGTAGTCAGCCCACTGCACCCCTCTAAAATTATCTCCCCTTAGCTTTAGACGCAGCCTCTAGACCAGGCATGCTCAACCTGCGGCCCTCCAGCTGTTGCAAAACTACAACTCCCAGCATGCCAAAACAGCCTACAGCTATCAGCCAACAGTAGGGCATGGTGGGAGTTGTAGTTTTACAACAGCTGGAGGGCCACTGGTTGGGCATCCTTTAACCAGAGCTTTTTTTTTTTTTTTTTGCGTTTTCATTTTGCGCTCCCTTCCTTCCCAGAGCCATAACGTTTTTATTTTTCGGCTCGCATAGCCATATAAGGGCTTATTTTTTGCGGGACAAGTCATACTTTCCAACGCCACCATTTAATATTGCAAATGATGTAGTGGGAAGTGGGAAAAAAAATTCCACATGGGGTGAAATTGTAAAAAAAAAAAATAAAAAAAAAATTCCGACGTTCGAGAAAACTGCGTTTTGATTTTGAAAATTTTTTTTTTTGAAAAGTGGGGGAAAAAAAATCAGTTACTTTTGCAAACTGAAAGTAAAACTTTGAATTGTGCGCGCTCAGAATTGACCACGGCATCTGAGGTGTCTGCATGTTTAGAGGGCGAGCACAGGACGCACCCGTACCTCCTATGTCCTTAAGAGGCTAAGAAAATTTCTCGATGACCTGATTTGGGGGGAAAAAAATAAAATTCACACATTAATGTTGGCCCCAGAAGTAGAATATCGGCCCCGCAATGTAAATCCAGAATATGAAAACTGCGCGTTCCTAGCTTATTCCTAGGCTGAGAAATTAGGTATCAGTTACCGGCCCAAAGCCTGAGGCTGCACCACTGACAGCGACAAGTCCTCGCCTGATTGGTTAGACTCACTGAGGTCACAGGGACATATTCTAATGAGGCTGGACATCAGTGATTTAGATCTCCATGGCAACGCAGCATCCAGCATGTGTCAGTCGTGCAGCCTCAGGCCTGAGAATTCAAATGATGGTATCTCGGCCTAGGAATGAGCTAGTTTAAAACGGTCTTCACCTTCTTATTCCCCATGGGGGCTGGGAGACTGACACCCACAGGGGTGAGCGTGGAGTGGGCAGTTGTCAGGCCCCATCACCCACTCATGAGTGTGCACAATACAGCAGCTGTGTGCATATACACTGGCACATGGCCAGCCCCACACCCATAATGCACTGCTCCTCCCTGAGGGCCCCTCCTCTGGTCACTGAGGGCCCCCTACACCCCATTTCTGCAGCCGGGCACCATGGCCACCCTCACTCCTATGCTGGAGGGCGGCCTCACCTGCTTCTCCTCGCCAGTCTCCTCGAAATGCACGTCCCCTTCGTACTTCTCCGACATTGTAGCAGCTCGGGGAGAAAGAGCAGCGACCGATATCGGCGACTTTCCCACGGTGCGCCCCTGTCCGCCCGACTTCACCGCTTCAAAATGGCGACTACCGCGCCTGACGTCACGGCCCTTGGTCGGGGAGCTCCCACTTCTCCCTATCCCAGGAGAGAGAAGCGGAGCCAATCAGAGCTCTCGCTGACCTCATGGTCGACCAATGACGAAAGAGGACGGGATAAACCTCAACCAATGAAACGGCTCGACGGGATGTGAAGGCGGGATAGGGAATAAGGGCAGCCAATCAGATATAGGTCGTGACTAGGTTCTGTTGCCATGGGAGAGATGCGTCCGTGTGCAGAGTAGCTGTCTGCGCTGTCAGTGTGCTCGTCCCCGTGTGTAGCACGTACAGCGCGGGCACAGCGCGTCATATACTGTGATATACCATGTGTGCCCGAGGACTGTCCGTAATACGGGGAGCCTACATCTGTATCTGCTGATAATCTCCTAATACAGGCCACAGCTGCTGCAGAACCTCCTAATACAGGCCACAGCTGCTGCAGAACCTCCTAATACATACCTCAGCTTTTGCAGAACCTCCTAATACACACCTCAGCTGCTGCAGAACCTCATAATACACACCTCAGCTGCTGCAAAACCTCATACTACACACCGTCTCTGCTGCAGAACCTTATAATACACGCCTCAACTGCTGCAGAAACTCATAATATGCACCTCAGCTGCTGCAGAACCTCCTAATACACACCTCAGCTGCTGCAGAACCTCCTAATACGCACCTCAGCTGCTGCAGAACCTCCTAATACGCACCTCAGCTGCTGCAGAACCTCCTAATACACACCTCAGCTGCTGCAGAACTTCATAATGCGCACCTCAGCTGCTGCAGAACCTCCTAATACACACCTCAGCTGCTGCAGAACCTCCTAATACACAGCTCAGCTGCTGCAGATCTCCTAATACACACCTCAGCTGCTGCAGAACCTCCTAATACACACCTCAGCTGCTGCAGAACCTCCTAATACACATCTCAGCTGCTGCAGAACCTCCTAATACAACCTTCAGCTGCTGCGGAACCTCCTAATACACACCTCGGCTGCTGCAGAACCTCCTAATACACACCTCAGCTGCTGCTGAACCCCCTAATACACACCTCAGCTGCTGCGGAACCTTATAATACGCACCTCAGCTGCTGCAGAACCTCATAATACTGACCTCAGTTGCTGCAGAACCTCCTAATACACACCTCAGCTGCTGCAGAACCTCGTGATACACACCTCAGCTGCTGCAGAGCCTCATAATATACACCCCAGCTGCTGCAGAACCTCATAATACACACCTCAGCTGCTGCAGAACCTCCTAATATACACCTCAGCTGCTGCAGAACCTCGTGATACACACCTCAGCTGCTGCAGAACCTCTTAATACACACCTCAGCTGCTAAAAAACTGCATAATAAACACCCCAGCTGCTGCAGAACCTCATAATACAACTTTCAGCTGCTGCGGAACCTCCTAATATACACCTCAGCTGCTGCAGAGCCTCATAATACACACCTCAGCTGCTGTAGAACCTCCTAATATACACCCCAGCTGCTGCAGAACCTCATAATACACACCTCAGCTGCTGCAGAACCTCGTGATACACACCTCAGCTGCTGCAGAACCTCCTAATACACACCTCGGCTGCTGCAGAACCTCCTAATACACACCTTGGCTGCTGCAGAACCTCATAATACACACCTCGGCTGCTGCAGAACCTCCTAATAAACACCTCAGCTGTTGCAGAACCTCGTGATACACACCTCAGCTGCTGCAGAACCTCCTAATACAACCTTCAGCTGCTGCAGAACCTCCTAATACAACCTTCAGCTGCTGCGGAACCTCCTAATATACACTTCAGCTACTGCAGAACCTCCTAATACACACCTCAGCTGCTGCAGAACCTCCTACTACACACCTCAGCTGCTGCAGAACCTCCTAATACACACCTCAGCTGCTGCAGAACCTCGTGATACACACCTCAGCTGCTGCAGAACCTCCTAATACACACCTCGGCTGCTGAAGAACCTCCTAATACACACCTCAGCTGTTGCAGAACCTCATGATACACACCTCAGCTGCTGCAAAACCTCCTAATACAACCTTCAGCTGCTGCAGAACCTCCTAATACAACCTTCAGCTAATGCGGAACCTCCTAATATACACTTCAGCTACTGCAGAACCTCCTAATACACACCTCAGCTGCTGCAGAACCTCCTACTACACACCTCAGCTGCTGCAGAACCTCCTAATACACACCTCAGCTGCTGCTGAACCCCCTAATACACACCTCAGCTTCTGCGGAACCTTATAATACGCACCTCAGCTGCTGCAGAACCTCATAATACTGACCTCAGTTGCTGCAGAACCTCTTAATACACACCTCAGCTGCTGCAGAATCTCCTAATACACACCGCAGCTGCTGCAGAACCTCATAATACACACCTCAGCTGCTGCAGAAACTCATAATATGCACCTCAGCTGCTGCAGAACCTCATAATACACCCCTCAGTTGCTGCAGAACCTCATATTACACCCCTCTTCTGCTGCAGAACCTCATAATACACACCTCAGCTGCTGCAGAACCTCCTAATACAAACCTCAGCTGCTGCAGAACCTCGTGATACACACCTCAGCTGCTGCAGAACCTCCCACTACACACCTCAGCTGCTGCAGAACCTCCCACTACACACCTCAGATGCTGCAGAACCTCCTAATACAACCTTCAGCTGCTGCGGAACCTCTTAATATACACCTCAGCTGCTGCAGAACCTCCTAATATACACCTCAGCTGCTGCAGAACCTCATAATACACACCTCAGATGCTGTAGAACCTCCTAATATACACCTCAGCTGCTGCAGAACCTCCTAATACACACCAGCTGCTGCAGAACCTCTTAATACACACCTTGGCTGCTGCAGAACCTCTTAATACACACCTTGGCTGCTGCAGAACCTCATAATACACACCCCAACTGCCGCAGAACCTCATAATAGACACCTCAGCTGCTGCAGAACCTCCTAATACACACCTCAGCTGCTGCAGAACCTCCTAATAAAACCTTCAGCTGCTGCGGAACCTCCTAATATACACCTCAGTTGCTGCAGAACCTCCTAATACCCACCTCAGCTGCTGTAGAACCTCCTAATATACACCTCAGCTGCTGCAGAACCTCCTAATAAAACCTTCAGCTGCTGCGGAACCTCCTAATATACACCTCAGTTGCTGCAGAACCTCCTAATACCCACCTCAGCTGCTGTAGAACCTTCTAATACACACCTCATCTGCTGCAGAACCTCCTAATACACACCTCAGCTGCTGCAGAACCTCGTGATACACACCTCAGCTGCTGCAGAACCTCCTACTACACACCTCAGCTGCTGCAGAACCTCCTAATAAAACCTTAAGCTGCTGCGGAACCTCCTAATATACACCTCAGCTGCTGCAGAACCTCCTAATACAAACCTCAGCTGCTGCAGAACCTCGTGATACACACCTCAGCTGCTGTAGAACCTCCTAATATACACCTCAGCTGCTGCAGAACCTCCTAATACACATCTTGGCTGCTGCAGAACCTCATAATACAACCTTCAGCTGCTGCAGAACCTCCTAATACACACCTCAGCTGCTGTAGAACCTCCTAATATACACCTCAGCTGCTGCAGAACCTCCTAATACACATCTTGGCTGCTGCAGAACCTCCTAATACACACCAGCTGCTGCAGAACCTCTTAATACACACCTTGGCTGCTGCAGAACCTCATAATACACACCCCAACTGCCGCAGAACCTCATAATACACACCTCAGCTGCTGCAGAACCTCCTAATACACACCTCAGCTTTTGCAGAACCTCGTGATACGCACCTCAGCTGCTGCAGAACCTCCTACTACACACCTCAGCTGCTGCAGAACCTCCTAATAAAACCTTCAGCTGCTGCGGAACCTCCTAATATACACCTCAGCTGCTGCAGAACCTCCTAATACCCACCTCAGCTGCTGTAGAACCTCCTAATATACACCTCAACTGCTGCAGAACCTTCTAATTCACACCTCAGCTGCTGCAGAACCTCCTAATACACACCTCAGCTGCTGCAGAACCTCGTGATACACACCTCAGCTGCTGCAGAACCTCCTACTACACACCTCAGCTGCTGCAGAACCTCATAATATACACCTCAACTGCTGCAGAACCTTCTAATACACACCTCAGCTGCTGCAGAACCTCCTACTACACACCTCAGCTGCTGCAGAACCTCCTAATAAAACCTTCAGCTGCTGCAGAACCTCCTAATATACACCTTGGCTGCTGTAGAACCTCATACTACACACCTCAGCTGCTGAAAAACTGCATAATACACATCTCAGCTGCTGCAGAACCTCCTAATACACACCTTAGCTGCTGCAGAACCTCATGATACACACCTCAGCTGCTGCAGAACCTCCTACTACACCCCTCAGCTGCTGCAGAACCTCCTAATACAACCTTCAGCTGCTGCGGAAGCTCCTAATATACACCTCAGCTGCTGTAGAACCTCCTAATATACACCTCAGCTACTGCAGAACCTCCTAATACACACCTCGGCTGCTGCAGAACCTCCTAATGCACATCTCAGCTGCTGCAGAACCTCATAATACACACCTCAGCTGCTTCAGAACCTCATAATACACACTTCAGCTGCTGCAGAACCTCCTAATACGACCTTCAGCTGCTGCAGAACCTCCTAATATACACCTCAACTGCTGCAGAACCTCCTAATACACACCTCAGCTTCTGCAGAACCTTCTAATACACACCTCAGCTGCTGCAGAACCTCCTAATACAACCTTCAGCTGCTGCGGAACCTCCTAATATACACCTCAGCTGCTGCAGAACCTCCTAATACACACCTCAGCTGCTGTAGAACCTCCTAATACACACCTCAACTGCTGCAGAACCTCCTAATACACACCTTGGCTGCTGTAGAACCTCATACTACACACCTCAGCTGCTGAAAAACTGCATAATACACACCTCAGCTGCTGCAGAACCTCCTAATACACACCTCAGCTGCTGCAGAACCTCGTGATACACACCTCAGCTGCTGTAGAACCTCCTACTACACCCCTCAGCTGCTGCAGAACCTCCTAATACAACCTGCAGCTGCTGCGGAAGCTCCTAATATACACCTCAGCTACTGCAGAACCTCCTAATACACACCTCGGCTGCTGCAGAACCTCCTAATACACACCAGCTGCTGCAGAACCTCCTAACACACACCTGCGCTGCTGAAAAACTGCATAATACACACCTCAGCTGCTGCAGAACCTCCTAATAAACACCTCAGCTGCTGCAGAACCCCCTAATACACACTTCAGCTGCTGCAGAGCCTCCTAATACACACCACTTCTGCTGCAGAACCTCCTAATACAGACCTCAGTTGCTGCAGAACCTCCTAATACAAACCTCAGCTGCAGAACCTAATAATACACACATCAGCTGCTACAGAACCTCCTAATGCACATCTCAGCTGCTGCAGAACCTTCTACTACACACCTCAGCTGCTGCGGAACCTCCTAATACACACCTCAGCTGCTGCAGAACCTCATAATACACACCTCATCCGCTGCAGAACCTCATAATACACACCTCAGCTGCTGCAGAACCTTCTACTACACACCTCAGCTGCTGCAGAACCTCGTGATAAACACCTCAGCTGCTGCGGAACCTCCTAATACACACCTATGCTTTAATGATGTACCTGTATGTGTGTAATCGTGTGCTTGTAAAATGTATATATGTGTGTTTAATGTGGGCTTATGTCTATGATATGTGTGACTCTGTGGGCTATGTAGCTGTGCTGCGGGCGGTCTAGCAGTGTAGCGGTGCTATGTATGTGTACAGTGTGGCAGTATGTAGGTGACGTCACATTTTATAGGAGGGCATTTTTAGTTAGAAGACCTGACACCTCTTCTAAAATGGCAATTGTAATACTTTCTTACATTCCCCATAAAATATCAGCTCTGGAGCATTTTTAAGTCTCTTTCTCCACTTATCAGCTACATCTTTTTTCTGCCCTGCCTCCTATACTGATCAGATGAGATGGACTACCAGGAATCAGGTTATAGCTGCTGTGGAGAGGGGCGGTGGCGCGGCTTGAGGGGGATAGAGGCAGAGACACACAGGGACATTGCAGCAGCATGAAATACATTTTCTACCTCACCCCAGAGCTGAATTGACAGCTACACTGCTTACTACTGCTGTATAATGTCCTCCATGCAGCAGCTATAAAAGTCCTCCAACCCTCTAATAACAGAGCAATGCAGACCTAACACAGCTGAGTGTTTGCTACAATTATATCCACTCCACAAGCAATCCTACACTGGCTCATGCATTTGATCTGCACTGAAACATTGTAACAAACTTGTGTGTTTGTTGAAAGATTTAGCTCACAGAGGATTGTTTAGACTGAAACCCTGTGAGCTGTATTCAGCCTGAATTGGGTTTCAGCGTCTAAAGTGAAAGAAGAATGTTGCCATTCACTGACAGCAAGCAGAGTATCTCTTTGGCCTTATCTTTCACCTTGCTGTTTCCTCGAGTATACTGCTAATATCCATTAGTGGCATGTCCTTGAGGAAGCCAAAAGGTGAAAGACCTTAGGAAGAAAAAGATACTCTGCTTGCTGTCAGTGAATGGGAACATTCTTTCTTACACCCAAAGGCTCAAAACCGATAAAGGCTTTAGGCAAAAGAGACCCTCTTACAAGTATGCTTCCGTCATATCATTGACCCTGAATTGGCTGCTGGTGCCGCTGCTAATGATGTCGCTTGTATTCACATTATGGATTTTTCAAGATCTCTGCTTGCTGTCAGTTTTTTTCCTTTTTTTTTTAAATCCATGATTGATTACGACATGTAAACAGTACACAGCTCTGCTGCCCTGGATACAGGACACAGACAGGGGCAAGGCCCCACCAGTCAAATGCTCAAGGTAAACCAGTGGTGATGAAGTAGTTAAAATGTCCTGACGTGAATTTCTAGCCAATGTGTCCCCATTTGCCTTATGTGGAAGAGAAATATCTCATCTGAGTACTGACCTTACACTTTCTCAGTTATAGATTACTGCAAAATACTTCAGGATCATTACAAAGAATCCATATCAGATTCTGCATCCTTTATCGGAGGGAAAATACCAGTCGGTATATAGATTTTGAGCATTTCATTTTTCAGGCTGAAGTTCCTAAAACCTGCCACAAGATGGCGACATGGAATGATTTCCAATTAGGAAAGCCAACTCCAGTCCTAAAGCCTTACAGATGGAGGAACCGCTTACAGCAGGTATGCTCAACCTGCGGCCCTCCAGCTGTTGTAAAACTACAACTCCCACCATACCCTGCTGTAGGCTGATAGCTGTAGGCTGTCCGGGCATGCTGGGAGTTGTAGTTTTGCAACATCTGGAGAGCCGGTTGGGCATCCCTGCCTTATAGCACTTCCCTATTAGGGCTCATGCACATGAACATATTTTTTTTTCAGCATCCAATCTGCATTGTTTGCCCCCTTCAGTGGGGGCGCGAAAAATGTGGACAGCATAATGTGCACTGTCCGCATCCGTATGTCCATTACTTGGCGGTATAGTGCAGCGAAGGTTGTTGTCTGAATCCGTTGTGGCATATAGCAATGAAGGGATTATTGTCTATCCCTAGTGGTCTAATGAAGTAAAGCAGTTAATGTCTGTATCTCTGGTGATCTAGGGTAGTGAAGGGTCAATGGGAATATTCTAGGTGGTCTGGGGTAGTGAAGGGGTTAATCTCAATATCCCTGCAGGTCTAGGGCAGTGAAGGAGTTAATATTAATCGGTCTTCGCCGTAGACATACAGCAGCGAGCAGAAAAAGAGAGGGAAGACGGCACGCACGCACTGAGCGCGCTATCTCGTCATACAGCTGATCGGTGGGGGTGTCGGGTGTCGGACATCAATAGTTAAAGCCTGGAGAACCCCTGTAAATCGGCCCATGTGCAACTTGTCCTTCAAACAACAAGCCCCCAGTTGGCTATGGGAATGGAAAAATTAAAAAGTTATGGCTCTGGGAAGGCCGGGAGTAAAAAATGAAGACTCAAAAACAGAAAAATTGGCTAAAGGGGTTGTCCAGCCTCTTTACATTGATGGCCTATCCTCAGGAGAGGCCATTAATATCTGATCAGCGGGGGTCCGACACACTGCACCTCTGCCCATCAGAGCTTATCTGTGTATACAGTGCCTTATCAAGTTCTCCAGCCCTCATTAACTCTTTAGCTTTAACTATGTCCCCCACAGTCTAATGATAATGAGATGACTCTGCTCTATCTGTCTCAGTATGTACAGCAAAGCCGACACATGATCTGAAGAACACAAGAAGCATCAGCCAACTGTGACTTCCTTGATGGCCAGTGTAGGCGTACAGTGGTGTTATGTGGGAAGTAGATTGGAGTTTTATGTATGAACTTCATGGCAGTAGTAAGTCAGCTTTTTAAGGTAGTATTATTTGGATGCAGCATATTATCTGGGTAGTATATAGGCTGCATAGGACTTGGTACTAGATGACATGGCAAGGAACTATACTTGCTTGCTCCTATGGTCCCAATTTTTCTACAATCAAACCATGTTGGATATTTGCTGATGGTCACAAGGCTAAGGATCATTCTTTGGGGTGCTCAGGTTTGGCCCTGTATTGAGTAATGTTGTGCCAATGGGACCAATAATGGTAACTATCAGTCAGTGGGGCCAATAAGGATCAGTTTGTGGTGATTACTTGGACCTTTTGGGTGAATAAACGGTCTTCCCTCTGGTTTGGACAACCCCTTTTCTGAAAACAGGTCACCTTCCCTCAAATTAAGTTTATCACAAGGGCTCATGCTGATGGAACCACCAATGATGAGATGTTTTTACCAGAGGAGCAGTGATGTCGATGGATTTCTGAAGCCTCCATTGTTTTCAAGAACCAGAAATTTTTCATCCGTGGACTCACAGGTAAAAAGATATTGAGTATGATGGTGACTGTCAGGATGAATCAAATAAAAAGGACATGGCCCAATAACTGTGTCTGTTCAAGATCCATTACCAATTCCAAGCAGTTATTAGAGTATCTAATCAGTTACCTTCCAACCATAGTGAATCTATCAAAATTGGTTCTGTTAGGACAACCAGCCAGCAAATTAAATCTCCCAAGATTTATTCAGCTTTAATTGACACCTGAGGCAAGGTAGGCTATCATTTTTTTAAATTAATGTACGAGATCGGCAGGGGCTTTGGTGGTACTCATGAGTGAATTCTGTTATGAACCATGTCCAGACGTGTATTGACACTTGTTCTTAGGCCAACATTGAGATATAGGGATGATACCTTGAGAATTTTTCACATCTTCAATGAGCCTTCCTGCAGAATTTCTGTTTCCAATAAACCAGGGGGTGGTGTACCGTCCAGAAGTATGGTGGTGGGTGGTTTGGAATCAGAGGTGTAACTTGAAACTTTTGGATCCAAATGCAAGATCTGTGACCAGGCTCATGACCGACCACTTGCTGCTACGTATGATACTCGTGGATTCTTACGTGGCACATTGTCTGCTTAGGCACCAGGACCTTGGTAAGGATGAAACCTATGCAGACCACTACTGTTCACCATTACAAAAAGTAGGGAACGGTTGGACATTCCACCATCCGCCATTTTGACCAAAAGGTACAAGGCCAATGTGATGAGGAATCTCTACTGTGCGGCCTGACTATAGCTGCAGGTTGAATGATCAAGAAGATTGTACTCTCTGGGCATTTATTCAAGTCTTGGGGATTCTGTTGTATAGTGCCTGGGGGCCAGTAATGGGTTTTGGTATAAAGGTCCTGGAGATCCTTTTTCATATATGGTGATCCATTGATTACTTAGTGACCATGTGAGAGAACCAGTTGGGTATCACTGGTGTTTCAGTACTGGAAACATACCCAATTCGTAAGCAACCAAGGATGAGTCAACACCCTGTATGTGGAGTCCCTATGTGAAAAGAAACCTCAGAAGGTTCAGTATTGGTCTAGAGTATTATGGATCCGTAAAGCAGCCATGTGCATGGTACTTAGGATTATTAGGATTTATATTAGGATAAGTAGATGGAGAAACCATCACTAAGTCTTCGGCATGAGTAGCAGGACCCGAAACCATAAATGGGGACTAGTTTTGACCTTCGCTTTATGTCCCAATATACACCACTGATGCTACTCCAGTATCTGTAGGGTTTATCTAGCCTAAAGTTACCCTTTTGACTCCTTGAGTATTTTTATCCAGGATTCCTTCTTTCCTCGTGTTGTTGGGTTGCTCAACCACTTGTAAAATCTGTGGCATCACACCGGTCCTGGAAATGGTGGATCACTGGAGTTCTGCAGTGCTGACTGCAAAATTTCATATTGTATGTACCCATATGATGGCCGAGTTTTTACCTGGATTATCAAATATTTTAGATTATTCTGGAGACTATAAAAAGAGAGAAGTCCCCCAAGAATACAGATGACCTTCTGGAACTAGTGTAAGCTCTGTTTAACTTGATTAAAGGGTCAACTTTTGAAAAAAATCCCTGTCCATATGTATTATTAAAGCATACGGTAGTGCAGTGGTGCAGTGCTAAAAGGTTTAATGTGTTTTATTGGGTCTATACATTTTCCTGTGTAATAAACAGTTAATGGTTAACAGGCCATGACATAGGGAGGAGACATTAAGTCAGTTAGCATCTAGACAAAGAAGAGAGCGGAAGCAAGCTAAGAACAACCCTGAATTCTAGAACCCGCCAGTGAGGAAAAAATCAAAATAGAAAAAAGCAAAAGATAAATTTGAAAAGCATTCCAGAGTTGAGAGGAGGTGCATGTGGAAGCTCTGTAGAGATAAAACTGCCTACAGAAATTCAAAGGCTATACAGCAAACTTGTTCAGAACATTTTTCTTATGATACTTCGACATATTTTACACGTACCTTTTTGCCATTTTACGCCACTCTCCCCACTTTTTTTAAGTGGGTTAAACTTGGTAGAAGAGATTATGGCCTCCTTCTGCCCCCCACAATTACTGTAAATTATGCCAGAATCTGGTGTAATTATAGCTCAGATTTACACAAGCTCATAGGTGGTATAGGTGTAATTTTCTGCTGTCTGCTTTTTCTACTAAGACTGGCCTATGAAACACCAGTCTTATTAAATTCCTCCTAAAATGCTCCCTATATTTTTGGTTCTAAATTTCTCTCCCATGATGCATCAGAACTTTTTAATATCTTCTTTGCTTATCACTGGCACCTTTTGGGGAAAGAAGGTAGTGACTTCTTATACTTGAGAAATTGTTGACATCCTGGGAGGAGATATCTCCTTTGATCAACTCTGCCACCTATTATGTAGTGACTTCTGATGAATCGTGACTTTCCGATACTTTTTCCTGTGCTCGGTATTGCCATCTTTTGGGGAAGGGAAGAAGTAACTTCTGATGTGTCAAAATAGTTTTTTATATCCTGGGAGGAGCTTCCTCCTTTACTCCTCACTGCCACCTGTTGGAGAAATAAAGTAGTGACTTCTAATGCCTTTTGCTCAGTACTACCACAAAAAGTAGTGATTTCAGATACTTGAGACTTTTTTGATATCCAAGGAGGAGCTTTCACCTTTGTTCAGTACTGCCACCTTTTGGGGAGAGACATTAGTGACTTCTGATGCTTCAGAATTTTTAGATTTCTTGAGAGGAACGTTCTCCTCTCAAAATTGCCACCTGCTGAGAAAAGTAATAGTGGCTACTGCCCACTCTCCTTGAGTATTACCAGTACTATGATTATACTGCCCCCTACTGAAGATAACATGGGCAATATTTCATTTTGAGAACAATAAACCACACTCACAAGCCTTTAATCTTTCAAGAAAGGACATTTAATTTCTGCGTAACATCACCACGGACAAATCACACGATGAGGTATCAGAGAAAAAACTTTGGTATAAAATGTACGTGTTTTAAAATGTGTACAAGCAAAAAGACTTTGGTTAATCAGCACAAATAACAAAGTTTAAACATTCAAGTTTCCTCTCCCTTCTATATGTGTTATATATATATTTATATAGATAGTAAAATGCACAGCTGGAACACTGCGTGAATGAACGGGAAATAAATTAACAATGGAGGGCATGATCAGCGTGGACGATATATGTGAGGACGCTTTATGATTTTTTTGGTGCCTAGCAGAGTATTTTCCCTCCCCCTTAACCAGAATTCTAATTTAAAGGCATCATGATATGCCACCATTTGTTCTAAGCTTCACTGAAATGTCACCCTTGGTCATTGACTAAAGCCACAGACTGACACCCATAGGCCTTTTTAGGTACTATATTAAAATAGTTGACCAAACTTGGTAGACCATAGCTGCCTTAATTTTTTTTCTGGTATCAAAACCCCTTTAAGGAGCACCCGTCGGCAAGATCTACCCAAAAAAACAGGCATACTGCCTTTTACTGTTAATCCTGCTGATTAAAATGATACCTGTCTTTGGAAAATCGGTTGTGCCGTTCCTGAGAAAAAATACTTTTATTATTTATACTAATCAGGGCTTCAGTGAACCAAGGGGAGGGGCCAGCACTGGAAAGGAGCAAGGCCCCACCCCTTGTGCACAGAAGCCCTCTTTTCCATAAGGAATAAAAATCTTTTTTTTCTCAGGAACAGCACAACCGATTTTCACAAGGCAGGTATCATTTTAACCAGCAGGATGAACTCTATAAGGCAATATTCCTGGATGAAGGGGTTCTGAGACTAAAAAAAAAATCTTAAATTTTTCCAGAAAAAGCTCCACTCTCACCCAAGGGCCATGTTTGGGATTGGAGCTCAGCTTTAGGGCTTATGCACACAACGGTATGTATTTTGCGGTCTGCAAAAAAAGATCTGCTAAAAAAAAATACGGATGACGTCCATGTGCATTCGGTATTTTGCGGAACGGAACAGCTGGCCCCTAATACAACAGTGCTATCCTTGTCCGTAATGCGGACAATAAGAGGATATGTTCTAGTTTTTTGGTGCGGAATGGAAATACGGACATACGTAAACGGAATGCACACAGAGTAAAACTGGAACGGACACGGAAAGAAAATACGTTTGTGTGCATGAGCCCTTAGTCAAAGCCACAAAGAAGAGTGGTGCTGTTTCTGTAAAAAATACGGTACATATATTTTTTTCTAATTTCATACAACCTGTGCTTTTGTCCACTGTAATATACCTGCGGAAAAATTGGATTCTGGGAAGTAACAAACATGGCGTCTCACAAATAACCGTAGCTGAACATGTCAATCATGAATTTGTGGAGGAAATAAATAAATAAATTACATAAATACAATATTAACAATGTCGTCTTTGCGACGTGTAGCCTGCCATTAAATTTCGCATAGAATTGCACATTTCGTAAGTTAATACTGTCTCAAATTACAAAAAAAACACCCCTTAAAATTGAATTGTCGCTCAGCGATCTTGATTGTTCCGATTTTGATTTGTTCTCTTGCCCTTGTCTTTTAAAGTGTCACCTCGTAACGAATTCATCTACTACCCACAATTCATTGCTTGATTTCAATTGTCCATTGTCCAGTCTTACCAATCAATCCCGTGAATTTTAAATTCGCTTATCCCCCCCCACCCCCACCCTACTATTCAGCCCCCCTTCCCCCCACAAAATTCCAAAATCACCAAAGCCATGGTAGCAACGTTGTGGGTTACAAAACAATTGTCAAGCGCATACATTTTTCTTTGGTATCAGTATCATATAACAAAAAGGATCAAGGGTGAGAAGCGCCACCATTTTGAATCTGAGGAACAGTCATTTTATGTGCATTGCGTGGCAGCCATTTGGACTGGGTGGTCTTCTAAATGTCAAAAAAGATTGCTTCCTAGAAGCACTGGACATTACAATGAGTTCAAAAAAATAATTAACAGATGCATCATGGTCTGAACCCACCCAGTATTTCGTAAGAATGACATAGATTGTGCCACATAGGACTTCACTTTAAGATGGCTGCTAAGCAAAGGTGCCACAGTGATGGCTGAATATGGAGGGGAGGGCCCAACTTAGGTTTTACCATCTCCTTTACTTATGGACGGACCTGTCTTGAGGACCACATCACCCTTCTCTTCCATGAGAGTTTCCATATGGGTGGCATCGACCAACAGAAGGGCTCCCCGCACCTCTACGTGTGTCCCTACTACTGAGGAAACCATGTTATAGAAAGTTTAATCATTACATATTTCAGTGACAATATATCATTCAGCCTGGACCTCATAGTTGGCCTACAGCTATATTACAAATACCCGTCAAGACTAATTTCTTTTTTAATAACCCCCAAGAATGAGGTAGAACTCTACTGATATGCCAATTTAGCCATGCCAATGAAAAAAATAAGAGGAAAACAGCATCTTCGATCTGTACACTTTCGGCCATCACTTTGCTAAATCTACTTTCTTTTACGCATGGTCTCATGCAAACTTTGAGAGGGAGTCTTAATGGAGGTGATAAACTGGACTTCCTGGTCCAATGTACTGGTTGTCACTGTAGTACAACCTTATGGAGTATACACCACTAAAGAGTCTTGAAAGTGTCTTGGGCCGAAGATCTTGGATCTTGCTTGGTTAAGGCCACCACAATATGGCTTCCAGGCGTCATCGTCATGCATAGCCTAGTGGATCCTTGTTATGTTCCAATAAAATGGCTGCGTTGTAAACATATTTATTGACTATTTTGCTACAGGATAATGTGGAATTCCCACTTCGGTGTACCATTACGTTTTTGTACATAGACCGCCGTCCCATCTCCATCATCTGATATCATCATATAAAACAGGTCAATACTGACAATCAATATGCTGTTATATTTCCATTCGCAATATCCTGATGGAAGGTAGGAAGAGAAGGGATGTTTATTTGGGGAGGAAAGTATGGTCCTAAACTGGCTACTTAATATGTGGGATGGACTTCCTCCATGTTGGCTATATAAAGACTCTCTTTCTCTCCAACCAAGGTCAAAATTCATACTACATGATCTGGACCCCAAGTTGGTTTTGGTGGGGATGTCTCATTTCCGAAACCCATTTTAGAACACTCTATTTGAGGAAAATCCATCAAACGGTACCTCCTTCTGATAGCAACAAGAAAGACTGTCTCTGGAGGACCTAGCATGTCCATGATGACCACTGATTTTCATATGTACCAGGTAATACTTAATTTCTCCTGTGGGGGCACTGCAGGGAACTTGAGCAGTTGTCTAAGAAGCAATATCACTCCATGAACTTGATTGTGGCTGGTTGTTGTTTGTCAGAAGCTCCTACGCATATATCGCAACGTTGTGACAGCAGCAAAAGCATCCATCAAGCTATTTTACTTGAATATATAGCTGTTGCTGTGCACAATCTGTTATTGGAAGGGCCTGATAATTGCTCTCCATTATTAAGCATACGGTAGAATTGACAGATAAATGTAAACGCTGAAACGATGCATTCAAGGTGACTTTGGAAGCCAAAGGGTTAGCAAGTCCCTGCAGAGGATTTGATCACTGGATGGAGAGTGAGTTGACCTTCCAACCCCTACCTCCTCTTATCTCCTACTGTTCCATTGAACTCACTAATTCCCCGTCAGCTGGTCAGGAGTAAAATGAAAAGAGCCTGGGGAGGGTTCGGCTGTACTTCCAGACTGCCAGCCCTTGCCTTCTTAAGGCGAAAAGGTCAACACCTTTTGAAAGTTGCATCACAAAGCTTTGAATTTTTACCAATGTGGATGGGGTCATCGCTACACAAGCTGGTGACTGAGATAATAGAATCTCTTGCTGTAGGGATAGGAAATTATTTATTGTTACATAGTCCTTTTTTATGAACAGTACACCATGGGTGGGACTGATGCTTTCTTTGGATATTTTAAGAGCTAATGATTTGGGTCTTTTTCAACAGGTTCCACTATGATAGGAATATTATTGTTGATGCTAAGGCTTTGTTGCAGTTGGTTCTGAAAAGAAGGACCAAATATGTTCAGTGAAACTTCCCCATAGACACACCTCTTTAAGAAGACCGTCTCATTAACCTGCCCATTTCTCCGGTGACAGAATTTCACTTTGACCATATATTATGCATACAAGTCATCTTCTTTGAGTAGACCAGACCCAACAGGACTACTTTTTAATGCAATGTTGGGTGGTGGTCATGTCAAAGAGGTTTCACGTGTCTATGTTTTCAGTGGGTCAACTAAAACCAAGCAAATATCTTGTCAACATCTATAAGTTGTACAGACCCAAAGGATGAGACCATTAGTATTTGAGAAATGTTAAGGTTAGTGACAGTAAATTGGGGTAAAAGATAAAAAAAATGGGTGGCATTTGGGGCAATTGAAGAACCTTTTTTACTACCAGTATTTACCACAATTTTGGGTCCTTCTAAGGTTTATTATCCCACGCTGTTGAGAATTGCATACACATGCAGATGAGGCAAAGTTGAAGGTCAAGGTTTTTTTTTTTTTTTACTTTGGTTCAAAACTTGCACAGTTTTTTCAGAACTGAACTAGAAAACATGCGTTCAGTGGTCAACATTGTGCCTCAAGACCACCCTCCGGAAACAAGACAGGGCTTATAGGGCTGAATTAGACCATGGTTGGCCAAGTAGAAGAGTACCATAAGCAGAATCCTGCTGGATGAAATATAACGTGCCCCTCTGTACAGTTCTAAATATCATTCCTCCTCAAGGCACTGCCAAAAAAATGCTGTCAAACCCAAAGATGAAATGTAATGCTATTTACAACATTTTTATGACTACCCCTCTAACCCTAAAAGTAAAGCAATGTAGAGCCTTATCTGAGGTTAGCTGAGATCATTATGAAGCATTTCAACAGCCCCTCACTGTTTGCTCTATTAAGAGGTAGCGATTGAACAACATTTTTCATGTAGTGTCTTAGACAAAAAGCTCAGTACGAGTTTGACATCAAATATTGGGCAAGGATCAGGTGAGAACCAGTCTACATGCCCTCTTGATGATCCACCCACACATGTCATGCTAAGAAACATGACTTTTCCTTCTTCTAAGTAGCTAGATCTAGTGACAAACAAACTTCTGTGTGGATTCTTGTGATCGTCAACCATCGTTGGTTGTGAACCTACCAAAAGACTTGTTGCCACCCAACCATCGTTGGTTGTGAACCTACCAAAAGACTTGTTGCCACCCAACCATTGTTGAAAGGGCAATCTAACATGATACCTGTATTCATTTTAGTGCGCTGTGTGTGCAGACAGTGTCATATAAAATAAATAATGACTGTGTACGGACTAGTCAATACCCATAGAATTTGATTGAAGTATGTATCAGCCAAGTGACTGTGATGAATGACGTTCACGTAAGGAACAGACTTCTCCTCATAATAACTTTTATGAGTCACCTTGTCCTAAGACACCTCAAAGTCAATGTTCTTGGTGTCCATAATGGAGAAAGGATGAAAATGAAGACTGAGCTGATACTCTCTTTGGTTGATAAAGCTATAGGCATCTCTTTCATGCTTTGGTGCAAGCAATGGCTGAGCCACCTTTGGATGATAAAGAGTTGGAAGAGGATGGAGGACGCCCATGACCTTCATCCATCCACTTGTCCAAGCTTCTCCTACGAGCATTCATGAAGAAGTTGCTCACAGTGGACAGCTCAAGGCCAAGCTGTTGGGCAATGGTGAGCTGCAATTCCTTGGAGGGCCTCTGGTTCTCATGAAAAATGGCATGTAGAGTGCGTCGCTGGATGTCGGTGAAGACCAGGCGGTGCCTCTTAGGAACGTGATTTCTTTCGGCTTTGGTTTGCTCTTGCTCTTTCCTTTTGCAGGCTGTGGGTACAGGTAATACAGGTAGATTAATACACTTTACTATCATGGTCAATGGAGGCAAATATTTTCAACCCTTTGACGGGCCGTATTGTTATGATTTAGGAATATTTGGAATAGTAATCTCTTCAGTACAGATATCACATTAAGTCATTGGCAAGTTAATTTTCACATTGAAACATTGAGGGCATTGTTAAATTCCTACACCAATAAATTGTACAGAGCAGAATGCAAATGGTTCACTTTTCACCTTTTTCTAGTAATAGTTCGACTTCTGCACAGTCTGATGAAATAGCACAGCTATTACAAGCAGGAGGTTAGAGGTGAATATTTTGTAGGACTCTACCCAAAAATCTAATACAAGCCTATAAATATTGGGTTTTAGGTCATCCATGAATTGTTCTGGCTTAAAGGGACAATTTCCTTCTAGATTAGGGCAATCCTCAACTAGTGGGCACGATTGCCTCCAATACATAGATTCAAGAAATGTCCACAAGGGGACACAAAGAAATGTTTAGAGCTGCGTGGAAGTCAAGATCTCATGTTGAGTCCTTCAGCTCAGAGGTAATGTGTTGAACCCATTTTCACACCTCATTCAGGATTTTTTACTGGAGTGAGGAGTGGCTACAAAGAGCATCTTTTGTTCTGGAGTACCCTGTATGTTTCTGCATTACATAGATAGCCTATTGATTTTAATAGGAACCATGTAATACTTCATTGTCCCTGAGGAGGCACTGTAGGGGAAATGAATTGAAAAATTCATGGTGAGGGACTCATCATGGTGTTCCTTACTCATTTCTGTGACTCTCTAGTCAATCCTTCATCAGATGGATTAAAATCCATCAGTTTTTTCGAGCTAAGGGTAGGTTGGTGCCCATTTTTATAAAGATAGACCCCCCCCCCCGGCCTTTGGTCAGCTGCTCAGGTTGCCCTAAAATCTATGAGAGTGGTCCATTGACCTTAGCATCAGGACCGCATACCTTGCCAGCCCCTAGTCATCCTAGCTACGTTTCTGCCCTGAAAGTGGGGCCTACAAGTCTAAAATGCCTAAGCACAGATTCCACCCAGGGTTAGGGTATTTCTGTGTAGGCCGCCATTGTGGGTTTGGCTGATGGGATCAACCCATTTTTGGATGAGGAAGATGCCTGCATTTGGATTGCAGTTTTGGATGAAGGTGTGCACCAAAACAAAATTTAATTATCAATGGACCTTTCCTTTCAATTCCTATCCAGATCCTACTCCTATCCCGGAGCCCCGCCAGCAGGATCAACTCTATTAAACCAAGCACACTGCTTGGTAAGGTTGATTCTGCCAATTCAAATGACACCTGTCTTGTGAAAATAAATAGTGGCGTTACCGAGGAAAGAAAGAATAAAGAATATTTATTTTCTATTCAAATGAGGGCTTCAGTGCACTGAAGTGGGCAGGGCCTGGCCACTCAGTGCACCTCAGCTCCTCCCCTCCGTGTACTGAAGCCTTTATATGCATAAAGAATCAAAGTCATTTTTCTCGGCAACGCCCCAACCGATTTTCACAAGACAGGTATCATTTTAATCATCAGGATCAACTCTACCAGAGTTTAATAGAGCTAATGCTGATGACAGGTGCCCTTTAATATCATATACTCTTTAATATATATTCAAATATATCTTAATGAACATAAGGCACCTTGCTCATATATTTAGGCCTATGCAGCACAAAAAATATTTACAATGCTGTCTAAAGTGTGTGTGGGGGGAAGGAGTCTCGTATAGCGAAATGCAGACTTTTATTATGTGCGTCCACCCCTCGCACAATGATAATATTTCATATTACGAATCTACAATCTCAATTAGTGTCGTATTAATGTCGCCGTTCATATCCCATAATTATATTTATGTTTATCAATATGCCATATCACAAGAATTGATCGTGTTACAGGTTATGGCACGTCCCCCCCCCCCCCCCCCAGCATTTCTTGTCTTTTCCTCCTGTCCCCATCTGGTCAGTTCTCCTTTGGTTCCCTTCCCCCCGCTCTTGTCTGGGACACTGCACACTGATAGAAAAATATTGATCACAGCCCAGCTGTGCGGAATACAGCACTGTATATATGCATGTTAACCCCTAAGGGGCCAGGGCGTCGAGCGCATCCACTTCTCTTCTCGGAGACGGGGTGCTGTTCATTAGCTGGTAATGAAATGGAAGGAAAGGGACTGGTGGTGGTTGGGGGGGGGGGCGTTTTGATGACTTAGTAGAAAGGAAGGGTTAAATATGATCTTGAAAAATCTATACCCTTGCGGTTTCGTTCAGTGTTTTTTTTTTTTTAACAAATCGACGTCTTGCTTAGACATCGAAGGGTTAAGCAAAGCCCGTAATAACGATTCAGATAAAACAGAATACAACAGGCTGTAATGAAATAAGGCCAGTAATTGAAGACAAAATGACAATAATTACTTGATATGTTTGGCGGAATGAAAGGATCGGGCATCCATAAAGCACCTTCTTAATGAAAGGTTTAATAGGAGATTTCTGAGGGCAGCTAGGGACAATCTACACGGTAAACTTTCCATTATGAACCTATAAAGTAATGGCGGCTCCTGCATATGGAACGAGGGGAGGTGTCATAGTTCGGGGCTGAGACACTTCAAGGAGTCTTGCTGGGAGGAGGGATGTGACAATTTTATTGGAATAGTGATTTGTACGTAGTGGAGAAGCAATTAATGGACAGAGTCTGTAAGCTCAGCACATGATAGCACTATATAAAGGTTAATGTGATCGCAATCAAGATGGCTTAACTACACTGTGGTGCATGCTAAGCTGCTCACCTGTCATGGAGACTGGCTCGGATCACGTGGGCATGGGGTTATAGGGGACTATTTATTAGCATGACTTAGATTTAAAGGAGCCTGGAAGATGTTGGGTCTAGTAGCTAGGGGTTATAGTCCATTTGCATTCACTGTTTGAGGTTGAGGAATGTCCTAAATGTGATCCATGAGTCATGTGTGGCCCTCAAGATCTGAGAGATCTTAGATTTGACCACACGTTTCCTCATAGCAATAATCAAAACAGCCCCCACTTCTAGGGGATATAGTCCATTTGTATTCATTGTTTGAGGTGAAGGAATGTCTTAAATGTGATCCATGAGCCATATGTGGCCCTCAAGATCTCAGAGATCTTAGATTTGACCACTAGTTTCCCGATAGCAATAATCAAAGCAGCTTTCTCTTCTAGGGGTTATAGTCCATTTGTATTTATTGTTTGAGGTCAAGGAATGTCTGGAATGTGATCCATGAGTCATATGTGTCCCTCAAGATCTTAGATTTGACCACAAGTTTCTTCAGAGCAATAATCACAACAACCCTCTCTTCTAGGGATTATAGTCTATTTCTATTGATTGTTAAAGGTCAAGGAATGTCCTAAATGTACTCCATGAGTCATATGTGGCACTCGTCATCTCGGAGATCTTAGATCTAACCACAAGTTTCCCAATACTAATAAGGTAGAGGTAGAGGATCTGGTGGTGGTTTAGGTTTCCCCATACCTTATTGGAAAGGAAGCATGAAGTTAGGCTGATAACCTCCACTTATAGTGGAGACTAGGGGCTCTACTCAAATCAGCATTAACTCTGGGGAAAGGATATGGGCCCTCCATAAGCTAAGAGACGGCTTCACCTTCTCTGAATTCTAGAAGTAGAGGTCAGGAAGCTTGTTTAAGTTCCCCCCTACCTTGTAGGAAAGCAGTACAATGTTGGGGATGATTAAATCCTTTATTTACTCCTATGGAGATTAGTTGCCTACTTGGATCCCCTCTGCCTATGGAGTAGATGTATGGGCCAACCATGAGATGGATACCTTTCTCAAATTTCATTCCCTCATACATAGTCTTCTTTGACCTGAGTCTAGATCACCGACCAGAAGATATGAACATCCCTCAGTTATATGTCAAAAGTCCTAACTGTCTTGATCTTGGCAATTCAGATGGATTTTTGGTTCTCAAGAAGGGTGGTCTTAGAGAGAAGACCCATAATATAAGTGATGAAACGATTATGGCTTTGGTGGACGGGACATGGAGTATAGACTTGTCAAATACTGGAAAATGTTGGCTTCTTTCTAAGCTTTATCTTAAAACCCATCTTCTATATAATTTTTGCCAGTCATCTCAAGATGAACATATGCCTTCAATAGCTGTTGACGGAACAACTGTTGTCCTTCCCACCTTCCTGCAGCAGCTTATCTCCGCTGAGAAAAAAGGATCAGGCATGTAAAATTCAACATACCCAATCCTTCATTCTCCCATCATCTGTCTGGGGAGATTCAGGACTCCCCAGATAGTCAACTAGCCCTGACAATGTCGGCAGATTCGGATGATGTTAGTCTAATGTGTACGAGCACCTTTAGCAATGATTCATCCAACATTCATCGCATTTCTAATTGTTTAAGTTCACTTACTGATAGATAACGGGCTTGTTGATTTAGCATTATCCATAGATGTTACTCCGTCACTCCCATACATACAGAAAAACATTTACAAGATATATATCACGACATTCAGTGGTCCCTCAAGTCACCTGCAGATACCTGTATCTAGGTATGAAGAACCTGAGGACCATGTATGAAACCAGTGCAAGAAAATCAACAGTGGTGCACCAGATCGGTGAACGGTTGGCACATGTTAACCTTGTAGATTGCGTGCCAAGACTAAGGAAAAATCCTAGAAGAAGATGCCAGGATGGATGTTTGTGTAAAAGCCCTAAGATGACCAAAATGATGAAGCCCTAAGATGACCATGATGCCCAAAATCAAAATATATGTACACTGGTTGTGTTCATTTTGGGTATGTGAACACAGTCATCTATAAAGAAGAGAAGAGACATCATTACACCTTCCATAACTATAATATGGGTCATGTCCAAATACTTCCTCAGTATAATGTCATACTAAAC
The DNA here is from genome assembly GCA_033119425.1 of Bufotes viridis. Lineage (NCBI taxonomy): Eukaryota > Metazoa > Chordata > Amphibia > Anura > Bufonidae > Bufotes > Bufotes viridis. Next base: position 54,484,505 of record CM065599.1, on the reverse strand, counting down.
AATGAGGAAGCTCCATGTCAAGTTGTAATTGCGGCATAAAATGCCAAGCACGGCAAACCATCAACATGTAAAATGAATGCATGGTGGTGGATCAGTGAGTAAGAACACCTGCATACATCGACTACAAAATCAAAGCTTTCAAAGTGCTTCATATTTGCACCTTTGCACAACCAGATATAATGTTTTATTAAAACATTATGTTCCCTAAAGCAGGAGCAAACCTGGGACTTGAAGTTGCTACGAAAATCAAGGAACGACATCCCTTCAATGTTTGAACTTTTTCCATGTCTTTTCTGATCTTCAGCAACAGAGACCTTAAGTCTCTGTGGTTCCAGTAGAACCTTCATGAGCTCAGGCAGGAGATGCCAAAATCCAGGTTATTTCAATATGTTCCTAACTTCCTACCAAACCTATGACCTGGACCCCTGCTCTACAGGAGATGCAAAGATTTATTCCGGTTCCAAGAACAATCCTACATGGTTTCAATGTAGGGACAACCATGTAGTAATGGCACCCGTAGTGGTGGGCCAATACACCGAGAACCATCAGTAAAGTAAAAAATTTTACAATTATAATATAGTTATTGGTTATTCATTGCATTTCACTTGATTATTTTTTAATTTTATTTTTGTATTTTATAGTTTTATATACGTCTTATTTCTTTCTTTTAATGAAGCTTTTAGGTTAAGTGCTAAATTATATTTGCATTGTATATGATATTAATTTAGATTTAACTATTTTTGGGTAAATAGGGCACAAATTTAAACTTGTTAAAAAAAAAAGATATCTCGGTAGAACTTGTTCAGCCCTTGGGTTGAAGTATGAAGCTTACGGCTACTCTTTGCCGTAATTCATAAGTCTTTTTGGTATATGTGACATATTTCAAGCCTTTGACTTCCTGATTTTTGCACCCCTTTTCTAAATATCTCAAATGCTTAGTGGTTCCCAAATTTTTCCATATCATTTACAAATCTTTTTGCATTCGAATGCAATTTTTTTTGTAGCTGATTAAGAAATAATCATGTTGTCCGTAGAAATTTAACCGAGAACACAAAGATCGTCGTAGTGTGTTTTTTGTTATGGTCCATTTACCTCTTTGAAGCCAAAGCTTCGAGTCACAGCAAAACATGACAGAACAAAGACTAAATACTGTATGTCCTTGTGTATGTTCATATGAAGCACACTAAAATATAACACCTTAAAGGGGTTGGAGACTTGTGTCAGTGTCCACCCTTGCGACCAGCCAGGTCTTCTGCACAGATATCTCATATCTTCATAGGAACACAGCAGCAGAGTTCTCGACATGTTCTCTGGGAACGTACAGGTCTACACGACCAAGATCCAGAAGAAGTCTTTTAGCTTGGCCTCAAAGGTAAATGGAAAATTTGTCAAGTCCTTAAAGATTTCAGCTGTTGGGGTAGATGTTTTATCAAAAATGGCTGACTATATTTTGCCAGTTCAGGTAGGTTCTAGCGGTTTCTTTTAGCTTTTCCATCCATAATACTGGAATATACTATGCTATATGTTTTATCACTATGTAGAAACATCTAGAACCTCCACTGTTTCTTCTGCTCGTGTTTTTTTCCCTTCACAGAGGTCTCAAACCATCAATAACATCACAAAAATCACAAACTTATGCATGGGTTTGAAAATAAGAAAATTGAAAATAAAAAAGATTGGGGGGGAAAAGGGGCTAATTTCTGTAAAATCAAAAATCAATAGGACGCTCACAGAAAGCTCCCCTTGGGAATGGAGCGCAAGGGATTGTGGGTAGTTTATGAGTGGATTGTGTGTGTGTGTCTCTGTGAGTGGCGCTGACTGAGCCCGCTGTAGAAATCAATGCTTTTTTTGCTGTAACCCCTCCACTGCCGGGCCTTACTAAACATCAGACGCTGGGGTGGTTTTAAAGGTACACGAAAGCTATGTTCATGTCTGTCAAGAATTCTGGAGGTCACCACCAAAACTGGAGATCTAGAAGGTACAGTCATAGGGCCAGACATTTTTCTGGTCTTTCGGCCAATCATAAGATTGAAGGACACTATAGTCAGCCTGAATAGGTTGTATGCTACTGTACAATGAATAGACCGAAGATGGACTTTAGGTGGCGATCCCCTCGAAGGTGATGCCAAGCTCAGATGATCGGTCTCTTATGATGCGACTAAGCGCTATCTTGCCTTTATGGATTATGGCGTCTGATCAAAATTCAACTGGACTAACGCTGGTTGATGTCCATTAACATCTAGATATGCAAAGAGCATAGCAGAATTAACCCCCCCCCCCCCCCCCCCCCGCCCCGTCCCGATGTGTAGCTTGTACAAACAAGCACGGTGAAAATGCCTCACAGGGGTATGATTAAAAAAAACATCAATCAATCATTCACTGGAGAGTACAATTACTCTACCAAACCGCACTGGAGATAACAGGTTGACTACGTTACTTAAGTTAAAATGGAATAAAATAGAGAACACAGAAAAATAAATCCACCGAAAAAAGGCAACAAAAACACTATAAAACATAAAAAAGGCTAAAATATATTTTATAAAATAAAATTTCAAAATGTTTGTTTAAAATACATTTAAAAAATAGATTCTGTCAATTTTTCCTATGATTTTTAATACCGAATCCAGCTGGAGGCCTATCCCCGTTTTCATTGATTATACCGTACATTACACCGTAATTCCTTTACTCCCTCGGCTTTGTCTTTTTCTGTACTGGACGTTTCTCATGATTATTCATGAGGGGTAAGCAGAGCGGAGGATGTTTTAAAATGCGAAAGTAAATTGTCCCAATGAAATAGCTGACACGTTATTTTGAAATGATTAGGAGTGGAGTGATTTCTCTTTGGTTTAGGGCAATATTTTATATCTACCCTCACTGTGTTAATTTTTAAGCTGCCTGATCGACCCGTGTGTCACAGTCACTTTTCCTGCTAGGGGGGGCTGCAACAATTCACACTGACAATAGAAAGGTTAAAATGGACTTTGGGCCTTTGTTCATGAGCAGGCTTTGTAGATTTTCTTGGAGGAAAGGAACCACCTGTCTTGTCTTGATTTTTTTTTTTAATTTTTATTACGATTTTATATATTATTTACTTAGAAATTGATCCCTTTAGCTTTCAATGTTTATTATGAACATTTTCATGTCTAAAAATCTATAAAATTTTTGTAAAAATTAAAAATTTCTATAAAAGGCCAAACAGTAAAAAAAAATAAAAATTTTAAATTAAAACGGTTAAACCTTTTTTTATTATTTTGGATACTTTTTTACACATCTTTGCCATTGGGTATTATATTGGTGCTTGTTAATTATAAATGAAAATAATACCTTTCTTCGGTGCCTATTGCAAACTGAGATTTTTTTTTAGTTAAAAAAAAATTAAAATAATGAAGGTTCTTTGGCGTCTTCGTGGTTTAATTACTTAGCCGCCAATGATCCGGTAATACAATAGTCAAAGAACAGATTGGTAATACCTTGTGATAACCAGGGCTAAAGGAAATTATTTAATACATAAAATGAAAATTATTTTTAGTATTTTTATATTTTTTTTTAAATATTATATCTATATATGATTTGTAGGATATTATTATACTTTATGTGAAAAATACATGGACAGTACAAGGATTGATCCTATAATTTTCATGGCCTTCATTTAAATCAATGAATTTGCGCAATACGGGGGCTCCCGACGCTTCCGATGGGGGTTTACTACCCGACCGGGACAAAAACAGAATGGAGTTTATAAGATCTTACCACTGGGCACAGACCAGGGCCAAATGGACATGAAAGCGGGGCCTGGTCTGTAAAGCTACTAGGGGCATTAGATGGCAAGCTCTGTTGGTAAGAATTGATATAAGTCCATACCCTCTCTATGGTCAATAGTGGACCGTGTCATAAAAAAAGGGATAACAATAAAAAAAATTTAAAAATTGCGTCGATCCTATAATGTCTTATATTGTAGCGTGATATCATACAGGCAATTTAGCATCTAAGTTCTAACCGGAAAGCAAATATTAACAGGGTTTATTTGCACAGACGACATCCTGTCATTTAAATGAAGAGTAGCGAGGTTTATACTTATTAAAACTATATCAAAAAATTTAAAAAATTCCTTTTTCTGAGAAATTTTGCTTTTCCGTATCTTCAAAAGAGAATTTTTTTTACAATTATTGATCTATAATTATGTAAAATTTATATTACGCCTATCGAAAGAATGTTTGAACTA